>CM077836.1:12737500-13337500 GCA_039776855.1 Mylabris sibirica
ACTTTCATTTTTGTTAAGTTACTTTACTTTTAAAATGTATGAAAATTAATTCAGGATTATTTGATATTTATTTAAGAGGCAGGAAAGGGAGATTTATATAGGTGGTTGATTGCATCAAAGGATAAACAGTGAAAATAAGTCACAAAACGCACCCCCTCACATCCAACTTTAATTAATCTAGTCCAGTCCTTTCTAAAAGGAATAGAAGGGGTTAGGTTAAATATAGGTATATACATGGATACAAAGTGAATAGTTTTGGAATTAGTCCATTAAGCGAATGAAATTTGCACATCAAAATCCTACTATAAACACACATATTTATAAATGTAGTTACTGAATCATTAATACTATTTTGGATATGTAAAGTAGAACTGGGAATGATTTCTATTAACTGTATCCTACTTAAGTATAGCCAGAGTTCTTATAACAACTCTTTTCTTTACGCGATTCGAAAAATACTTTAAGGATTTGTAGGGGGCCCTAGAGACCATTTAACCAAAATTAGAACCTCATAGCTCGTCGAGAAATTTATCAAAAAACACTAGTTTTTGACGGTATCAGAATTTTCAAAATCAAAATAAATACTCAAAACGACTAAGAATGACTCAAAGGCTTTTCCACCATTAATTATTTTCTTTTTTGAGTTGCATTGTAAACAAAATTCATTTGTCCCAGAATAAAATGAAGAAAAACAACAAAAAATGTTGAGGGGTCCTCGAGCCATTCTTAATTACTTTATACGTGCTTATGACTACTTTTTGATTGTGTTCAAAAACGAGCGTCTTTTGACCAACTTACGAATAAGCTACGTGGTACTAATTTCGCTAAAATAAGCTCCAGGGACTACTCTAAGAATCCCTAAAATATTTTTCGAATTGCTCGACAAGTAATGTCTGAAAGTAAAAGTTTGAACTGTGTCTTTGAACAGAAGAAAATGTTTCGCATATTGCAATAAAGAAAAACCAGAAAAAATAATGTTTTACAAATTTTCGACTTCCCATGTAGGAAATGACGAAGGGCCCAGTGTAGGCCCAGTACTGAACCAAGCTTGGGCAAACATCGAAAAGCTGAGGCTAGATTGCCCAGTACTGACTCAAGCTTGACCCCGTGGTTCAAGCCTGGGAGCTCCTATATGGGTTATTTTTAGTCGTTTTGCGTGTTTAGCTCGTTTTTGAAAATGTAACTCATAGGAGCTTTATAATTTATAAGAACTGGCCATAGTTAAGTGTGACATCCCGTATACATATAGATATGAAAATCGATTTATGGATATGAGCGTCTAAAAAATTATCGATGCATCGATATTTTATAGATAATAAAGACAAGACGTTTTGTCTATTATCGATATACTACTTTGAATTTCTAAAACGAACACAAATTCCTGCTATACAGATAATTAGTTATAGTATAGCGTATTTGGCACTTTTCTGTAGTTGGCCATGCTTTTGGTTACGTAGGACCACAGCTTGGTTCGGCTGCTAATTTTTCATTGAAAAACATGTCAACAAATGTCAAATCTAGTAAAGTATGAACCAACCTACGATGTAATCAACGACCAACTGCAAGGCGAAATAGCGTTGTACAGCTAGGTGCATGGAAAAGATGACAACTGTTGAGCGAGAAATACTCGTTATTTTAGTTGTGTAAATCAAGCTTTATTCATCTTTCAGGAAAGAGGGTGAGGTTATGTAAGATAGCACCCTCACTCTGACACGCTAGACATTGTAAGGACCTCCCTCGTTAGCCTGATTTACACAGCCTCACAACTATCGTCACCTATTCCTTGCACCTCGATGTACAACATCAATATCGCCCAATCCTAGTATAAAGTAGTTATATTAGAAACGTGAAGTTTGTCGTTATTCTTATAAATTGGCTGGTAGTACAAAAAAATTCCAACATTTCGCAAATACAGGGGACATAGTGCTCATTGAATAAACTGCCTGCGGGTTCATAAATTATTCTTAGTCTTTGTTATTGTAGCTCGTACTAACTGCAAGTTTACCCCAACCCCCCCCCCATCATCATCATTATCATCTTCTATAAGACTAAAGTGAATGTAATAATTTAAAATACAAACGTATTAATGCGGAAGAATGCTTGACTGACTACTCGAGAAATACAGAAACTATAACGAAACAAAATTAATAATATATTTTCACAATGGCGAATTTTTAAAACCATTTATGTTCATATTTATATTCTGAAATGTTTTGTTATTATCCTGTCTCTTTATTTATCAATAATTCAGTAATGTTTATTATCATAAGCATCAATTTTTAATGTTGGAATAAATTAGGTCACACCACCACTAACTACTCTACCAGTAGTATTATAACGGAAAACGCCCTTGTCATATCGTCATAATCATTATCAAAATGGACGCAATTACACCGTATAGTTGTTATTGTTTCGATATATGAAAAGGGAACAGAAGGGGCAGCGGGCAAATATAAAATATGTTTTATTCATATTAATACACTTAGAAACCGCCATTATATTTGTCCTTTCCATATATAATACACGTGATAAGTGGGCGGTACGATAAGCTTATCATTAATAATGTGGTGTTTTTTTTTTTTGAGAAACATTTTCCTGTACGTTAAATTTTTCAACATATAGGTATAAATGACATCAAATAAACAACGAAGGAAAAAAAAGCAAACCTCATTAGTGGGATTATTATGGTGAAATTATCATGCCAATTTAATTCGTCACATATCCATTTATCCGTTAAAGCGTATCCAAAATATGGTCGTTATCAGCGTGTTGAACAACATTAACAACAACAACAACAACACTAACTATGAAATTTAATTAAATAAATTTGAAAGTTATATTGCCTTTTTGGTGGAAATAAGTTGATGGAAGAAGGAAAATAACACCCTTCATAAATAAACATGAGCAAATATAGATGGGTAGTTTTAATCCATGAAAAAAAAAGTTGCGTAAAAAATTAAATTTTATATGCAAAAGTAAACAATGACAATAAAATTCAAAGTTTCCAGTTTCAATTTAAAATATAAAACACATGATTCATGCACTGTAGGTAATAATAACAACAATAAAAAAGTTTCAATTGAATTGAAATTAAAAAAAAAATAAAAATAATAAAACAATTACTATAACAATTGACCAGAAAAAAATCCAGCATGAGTTCTTTGAAGTTCCAATACATCAACCCAACACTTCCTTTCTAAAGACAACTTCCGGTCAAATCACAATGAATGTGGTTCGCGCAACAATAAACTCATAGTCGCCTCTATCCCCTTGTTAGAACGAAGAATTGAACCCAATCAATATTGTTTGTTTGTTGGTCGACATAAAAAGGGGTGAATTTTACACGGAGGAAATTGATTGATGATTAATTCAATAATTAATTTTATTGGAGCTTTATTGCGTATATGTATATCAATATGCGGATTTGTAGGGGGTCCTCACGAGATCACTTGTACCAAATTAGAACCTTGTAGTTTATTTGATAATGTCGCGATTTTTAAAAAAACTAGTTGGGCACGTAAAACGATTCGAAGACCCTATTAACATTGATTTCTTTCGTTTTTATTTTTTTTATTCTGGAACAGGTGGGAATGTATCCTATTTTTTCTAGAATACAATAGAGAAGAGTCGTAGGGTCTTCAAGTCAGTCTAAGTCATTTTATGTGTGCAGCTAACTGGTAAGAATCCCAACGAGTGACTTCAAAATGAACTAGAAAGCTCTAATTTTGCTAAAATGTTCTCTATAAAGCTTTGAAATATTTTCCGAATCGTTTCCCAACTGATAGGAGTGTTATAAAAATTGACGTCTAGTGTTTAATGACTGTATACGAAGAAATTTGTTTTCTTCTATTCGTTTGTGTGCTGTCAAGTTGGCCTGTTGTCAAAGCGTTTCATCGAATTTGAAATTAGAAAAAAAAGCTTTGTACTTTAGCTTGGAGGTCCGTCTTGTCATGACAGCGAACAAAAGTATAAAGCTGGAAGGAATAAAAGTTTGGAAAAATAGCAGAACAATTTGAAAAATTCTACAATAAACAAAAACATTAAAGTTTCTTTATTGTTAGTTCACAATATGGCTAGTATTATTACTATTATTATACTTCATGAAACTAACTAGTAGTGTTAGTGGAAAGTTTGATTTTCATGAAATTTCCCTGGTGAGTTCCTGTTTAAATTTTCTTTATGCTTCTATATTTTTTTTGGTAAAATAGAGTAGGTACCTCTATTCATTTACCAATTTTAATCGTAGTCTCTTTAATGCATCTATGACTTTGTATAAATTTATTTTCGTATTTACCTATAATATGATATAATTTTTCCTTCACCGTCATCGTCATCAACATCATCAAGCTCTAGTTTAGCAGAGAATGAGTTGCAGTGAAGCTGAAAATTTTTCAGCTTAAATTCACATTCCATCGAGCGAATTACTGTACCACAGCCATGTTACGCTTGTAACGAGCTTTAATAATTAACGCCTCTATGCCATTGCCTTCTGGGTCTTTATAATGATCAAAATAATACAAGTGATGTATGTATATAAAGATAAGTAAATATACATAGAATTTTAGTAAAGTACTATTTAAATAATTCATATTTAGTCTTCTCAATTAACATGAATAAAGTTCAATGATTATGCGCTATAATAGCAAGACAATAATGATTTTTGAAACAAAACAGCGACAGACTTGACCTGTTTTAATAAACAATAACTGAACATTATAAAAAATAGATTGAATTAATGGTACAGAGGTGTACGTCATTCCTATGTGTAATCCTTTCAATGGACAGGAACAATCATAAAAAATCCATCCGGCCTGAATAAACAATAATGAGTGCGTTGTTGATGATGATGATGATGATGACACACATGATCACTCAAGCGATTCAATTCAGTAGAGATCAACTTCCGTTAATGTCATACATCGTTCATTCTTGTGCCATCACCTTGACAACCTTATCAGCCTATCTATGTCTATCTCTATATCGCTAAATGAACTGAAGCATTTCAAACCAATATCGATATCTGATGATATAAGAGGCTTAACTCAACTGTATTTTATTGATGATGGTCGACAGATATATAGACAGGATTGTAGGAGGAAGAGACTGTTGTCAATAGACGAAAAAATAAATGTATCAAATCAAAAACGATCAATTTCATGAAGCGAATAAAAGACGATATTTATTAGTTATTTGTTCTAATTTCGTATATTGTTTTATTAAAGTTTACACGCACGTTATTCTTTTTCATAATTATAAGTTGGAAAGATAGGAAGATTGTGCAATTTGTTCCACTTTAAATACGTGACTTTATTTATAAAATGTGAAATTTTGGGAATGGTTTAATGCCGTTAGAAAAACCGAATAAACAAAAATGAATAAACGAGAATCACTAGAGACAGAATGTCATTCTGTTTACGGATTTTCCTTTTTTCTCGTCTGAACAAGGATCAGCAATATTTCCAAGTTGACAAAACCACCACCACCATATGTCTACACATGTAGTCTGTCACAGTCAATTTGTATTTTTGTTATTATTTTATCAGGGTCGGATTTACATGTTTTTGGTGTTTTTTCGGACCTCCTATCTACTTGATCGAACAACAAACAAACGTTGTGTCTTGAAAGCTTATCCAATGGGGATTTTTCCATTGATAAGCTTTCAAACTAAGTATTGTACAACTTTTTTATCTTTAAAATTGCATAAAGAATCTTGGAATTAACTTCTTGACATTTTCATTAATTTTCCGAAAATTGTCTTGTGGAGTTTGAAAACGCATTCAATTTGTTATCTGTTATCTACTGTTTGACAATTATTTATACACAAAAATATTGGCAAAGTTATAGTCAATTATGGGGGAAAAACATGCTCCAGGATTTTCCTCCTTAATTCTGAATTTCACCAGGAATTTCCAAAACGGAAGAAGGCTTTAAATACAACGAGTAACGGCGGTTCTAATGCAGATTTACGCATACTCATGATTAAAGAGAAATCGAATTAAAAAGATGCAGTGCGGACACCCATCCAATCCAAGCCCTAGGCGCCCGCTTACTGTATAATCCGGCACTGTATATTTTAGAAATATTCTTAATATTGCTTGCATTACAAATATCACACACTTTCTTCTCTTTTTTTTTTAATGATAGTTAAGAAGAGTTAAACGAACATAGTTGGTGGTGTGCAAGCCAGTCAAGCTTTTAAAAGATTTTCGTACAAGTAAAGTCGGAAAAGAGCAATCTGTCTTTCCAACGATGTGGAAAACAAACGATCGATCGTATATTATGTATGTGTGTATGTGTGTACTGTCGTCAGGTTTCTAGGCGATTCCACCAAACATTCGATAGAAACATTAAAACCCAATTTGATAGTTGGCAAATTCGTCCATCCATCTTCTCTCTATTTGCAATCAAATTATCAATCTACCAATTGAAAATCAATCCTGTTATCTTATTACAGTCATACCCCTCTATCGATGTAAACAGTATTTCGTTGATTAATGTCAGTTTCGTCCTTATAAATTACTCTATAAAATTAAAATTATTTACATAAGATTTTCAATGCAAAGAATCTGTTTTTAGTTCTTTCAAATTTAATTCTATTTCATCTCTATTTCTTCATCAAATCAGCATAGACTACCCTCTCAAAGTAACGATAAAAAAAACGAAATTAGTCATAAAAATCAAAGAAAAAGTCTAAAGTTTGTCGTTAATTTACCAACGTATATTCATGTTAACTGATACTGAAAAAGGTACATTTCAGTGAAACCTTATAAAAAAAAAATATGGGGGAAAAACGAAGTTGTACGTATAAATACACTGTATTTGACGACCGCCAGAAGATATTTTAATTTGATATCTAATTATATAACCCTCCCTTATATACTGTTTTGTCTACCCCTAAAGTAGGTACACATCTACAACTTCTTAATACTATGAAAGATAATCATTTCGTAAATTACAGGATATTTAAAATACAACGATGGAATTGTACGATATAAGACCGCCATTTATGTATTTTTTCCAGCGCGAAACAAAGTAGTGAAATGCGGATTTAATTTAGAGAGAATAATCGATAAAATTGATAATTTCGATTAGAGAGAATTAGTGAAAGAAATCGAATAGTTTGAATTTAGTTTTTTTTTTAGTAAGCTTGAGAACTAAGAGGAAAGTAAGTTAAACATATTTTCTCCAAAATGTTTTCAACTCGAATTGCCAGTACGGTATGGTTAATTTACTGTAACGGTATAACAGAATTATTAAGACAGTTCTATTATAATCATGAAAATTGAAATGAAAAATATCCTCATTGTTAGAAATTAATAGAAACGTTAAATTAAACTATCTGAAAAATAATAGAAATATGAAATGTGACAGTGATTCAGATATTTCTTATTCCAATTCGTTGTACCATCGATTTCACAACAAAGTGACCACTTTTCATACGACTGTGTAAAACAAGCTTTTGAGGGTTGTCGTAACAATGTTTCGTTGTAGCATCGATTTCACAAGAAAGTGACCACTTTTTATATGACAAGCTTTTGAGAGTCGTTGTAACAAAGTAACACAATCTTAAAAGGTAAGAATTTGAGAAGAAAAATTATCAATCAGAAGATAAGAATCGGGTTACTGGTACTTTCTACAGATTTGGTATGGTGGAAGCTCATTTTAACACTTTCTACTTCCCCACCTTCTTACACTAACCAAATAACGTGATATTTCCTCTCAAGGATCGGTCACTTTTTTATGAAATCCATGATACATTCTTATTATAAAAGAAACGATAACTATTTTGTAAGAAAATAGAAATGATAGCGAAGGAAAAAGAGAAGAGACGTGTAGAAAATTAAAGTAGATAAGATAAAGACAAGGATACAAGAGGATTATTTCAACAGCAATTAGCGTTTACATCGCTTTCAAAAATACAAAGTTTTATTCTACCCCTGCTGCTGCTGCTGCTGCTGCTGGATATCGTTTGTTATCATAATTAAGGGTTTAAAAATGAACGACAACATTAATTAGAAACTAATTAAAACAATATTGATAATAAATATATGATTTGTTTCCTTAAACCTGTTTAAAATTGGAAATAAAAGTTCTCTTGTTCCACTAGTTTGAAACCATAGCAAGACGAACAATAATAATAAAAATAACAACAAAGAAACTCCAAAACACCGTTTGGTGGGAATGACTTCTTCGAGTACATGAACCAGAGCAACAACAACATCTCTTTCCAAGTTCTACGACCGTATTAGTTGGTTGAATCGAAGGAAATAGGAAATAACGTAAACAAAAAAAAATCTAAAATCAATTCTATTATTACTGGTTTTTTTTTGGGCCAAATATTTTACTTTGATAAATACGACTATATTATCATAACTTATATGACAGACGATTCTAAAGGCTGGAATTGTTGGAAATTTAATATAGAAACGGTGGATGAATAGAGCAGTAACACAACAATAACGCTAAAATTCTAATTTAATATGACAGTTTCACAAGTATTTGAAGGTAGGATGATGATGATGATACGAAATCTGCTTAACTTCAAAGCCAAAGAAAGTATAGAATGCAACAAAAAAAAAAAACGCTGATGCTCAAATAGAAAGGTTGAGAAGGTATACTTTAAAAGGTTTTAAATATGGCTAAGAAATTGCCCACCGGTTAGAATATGATAAAAACTACAACATAGAACAAAACAAAGGATCTACTAGTTGTAGTTCTATTTGAAATAATTATATTCGTCTTCTCTTTTAACAATAGTATTGTTGAAATGAAAGAAAATCTTTATGTAGTGGTACTTTAAAAAAATCTTATAACCTATACAGGAAACACTCCTCAACTGTTTACTTACTAATTCATACTTCCGTCGTCTGGTGGATTCTTTTAATATAGAATATACCTTCAGGTTATAAACAACAAGTTACTATACAATTTTACATATACTTTAAACAAAATAAAAAGAAAAGCAAGGCAAATAATCAATAAGAAATCAACCTGAATCAAATATTCGTACAATTTAAAGTACAAGTAAACAGCATTAAACTTGTATAGTAACAGAAAAGTATTCTGGTTATTTTTTGTTTGTTAAGAGAAAAATTAAATAAAATATTTGCATCTTAGTAACCGGTTGATTTAATTAAAAGTAATTCATTTTATTTAAGCTTGAAAAAGGTTGAAGTTTACACATGAGCTCTCTTTTACACTGTAGTTTGCATCACGCAAATGATCCATATTGATAATAACCTACAACTATATATACTAGCTATAAACACGAACTATACTTACTGTTTCATATATGTATAGTTGATATAAACATTATTAGAAGAATATTGAATTAATATAAAAAATAGATATACAGGGTGTAATTAAATTACCCTTAAATATGACAACGTCAATATCCTAACATGGAATTAACTACAACTACAATAAAAAAACTTTTAAAGGGTCAAAAAAAGAAGAAAATTAATCAACATTGTAACGGTTGTTTGATGGTCGCTGGACAAATACTAATCTAACGTCAACACTTTATAATTTAGCAGCGGGATTTGCCCGAATTTACGTGCCGGTGATGTCACTGCTCTGAACTCAATTTGCATCAACCTCTCACAATCAGTGGAGTTATCCGTTTATATGTTGAGATTCTAACTTTACAATCATTCAACCCACTTGATGAAATGAGTGAGTGATGTCACAAACAATAAACAGGCGGTCTACTGTAACTGATTTTTACCCCTCTTTTGATAGATTTTCATAAGCGTAGCGAGTAGGTGCGTTCAAGTATTTGGTGAAATACAAACATATAAATTACGATTATAGTAAAAATCGAAGTATCTATAGTGTGCACTGATGATAATCGCGCGACAATCTAAAATAAATTCACGATCCTGCTGCTGAGTTATAATATTTCTATGGTCGATGGAATTGATTGAAATCGTTACAATTAAATTTTGTAGTTGAAAAAATTGAATAATATGAAAATTCAATTGAAACTTCCAACTGTTTTGTGTATGTACGAATGTGTATGTATGTACAGAATACATATTTGTAATCATGTCACGAACACTATTGTTTTATTAGTTATTGTTGCTTTTATTATTATTTGAAATAGAATAATATAATTTCATATCAAATACTTGGAATTTGTTTATTTTTTTACAATCAACTATATCATTACGGATTGATGTATTTATCGAGAAATTATGAAATGAACAATAACATTGTTCTAATCTGCAATTATTATTTTTATTATTCAATCCACCATCGTTGTATGAAACGGGTTTTTCAAATCAAAGTATCGTTTATTATTATATAATGACGATTAGCGTCGTCGTCTGTTGGCGTCTTCCTGTCCCGTTTCCTGGACGCCAACAACAAATATTACCCCATCAATTCATTCATTACTAAAATATATCGTCAAAGTGTTGAAAAACTGCTCCAATTCCTTAATTTATCGAATCCAATTAATTCAATCAGAAGAATTAACAATCGATTTAAGAACGTCAATAAACAATTTTATTCATCAGTGTTTTTGTTAACTTTTTGTATTTTTTTTTTTGGAAATACTTAAACCGTTTTAAAATTAATAGCAATACAAATAGTGATGGTCATAGATCTAAACGAGCGGACGATAAATTTATGTAATTTATCAAATAGTCCTAACGTATACATATGTTTTTATTAATAGTTAAAAATACAGGACTTTTCGCGTAAATATGGCTCATTGCAGTAATCTCGCTATAGCTCTTTCATTTATTTATAGAATAAAATCAATTATTATAAAAACTTGAAAGGAGACAGCCAAACTATCTATTAGTGGTGTAAACACCCTTCTATAACTTTTAAAAATGGTGGAAATTGACGTCAACTTTTCAAGATTATGCAATACAGGGTGATTCGTTAGCTCCTTTACAAGCTTTGAGGATAAGAAGTAGATGAAATTTTATAAAGAAAATCTCATATAAGCATAGATGCAAATTTTACTTTTTCATTAAAAAAATTGATTTACAGAGCCTCTTTGATCAATAATGCAACTTTTACCCTCTGAAATTGCTTGGATTTTCTCAATGAAGAAGTAAAACTTGGACCTGCGTTTATGTTAAAGAGTTTCTTCATAAAATTTGAACTCTCCATCCTCAAAGTTTGTAAAAGAGCTAACAAATTACCCTGTTTTATTGAAATTATTAAACATTAAAAAAGGTCATTGCTATACGGAATCCCCAATACCAAATTTAAAAGGTGTAATAAAATTTTGAAGGGAATACCCACAATTCTTAATCGAGTGTTAGAAACGTTTATCTGTAGTTTAGTGTATCGAATCGACACGTATTTTGTAAATTTACTACTACCAATCCTTGGCCCATATTTTATAACGTCAGTTCTATTTGCAAAGGGAAATTAATTTTTCAAAATGTATATTTATTTTTGCATTTAATTAAAAATAGAATTTTTATAAGTAGCAATTTTACCTTCATTAGATAGCCTCGACATTCCCCTTTAAATTCTTATGAAATTATTTCACTCTTTAGATAAATGAAAATGTAGCGATATTATTAAAATTGACCATATTTACGTGAAAAACCCTGTATTTTTCTCTTAGATATTGTTATTATTATTATTATTATCATTATGTTATTATTGAAAAATTCACCATCCCAGCGGCAACTGTATAGAAAGATCTTTAAAATATTTATTTTTGATCCCAAGTCGAGTTGCTAACAGCAAATAAGTTTGACATTGATAACAAATTACACGATTAAAGGAACGCAGCTGCTACTAGCGGAAACGTTAATATATCAACCATAAAAAAGTAGGAAGACAGAAAAATAGCAAAAATAATAATAATTTTTTTTGAAAATTTTTCAGTTTACATTAAATGATTGTATAGCTAAATTATAAAATTTTGATTTTTATTATTTATCAACAATAAAATCAAGGAATTACCTTCCTCTTTTAGCGACAATCAATAAACAAATCTTTCATGACAATAGATTTTTATGCTTGAATTGTATTCTTAAGGTTTTTCTTCGTCTTTGATAAATTGATATAGGTATTTGAAAATTTTTCAATGTATGCAAAAAACCAATGGGAACGAACTGCAAAATTTATTGAAATGACTCAATACATTATAGTTCTCTCGGGTGAGTAAGTTTTACTATATCCTGAAAATAGGAAGACACAAAAAAATATAGAAAATTTCTAACATAATCAATAATCATCACGAGAAATGGTCAAAAACTGGTTGATTCTTCCTTGAGGGACCTGACCACAAATATTTAGGATAAAACCGAATGTTTGCTACACGATTTCTCGCTTAATTTTTAAGATGTAGATACGTGCGATATAAAATTAGAAAAAGGATTTCAAGGTATATACAGGAGGATTTTAAAGATCAAAAACCGAACGACAGTTTATACCTACATAAGAAAAAAAAACTTAACAACGGGATAGTGAATTTATTTTAGATTGTCGTGCGATTATCGCCAACGCACGCCATGGACTTACTGACTCTCGACAAACAGATAACTCCATTGCGAGTGCGATTGGAGAGCGCTAACATATAGTTAAGAGTAGTGGCGTCACCTGCACGCAAATGCGGGTGAATCTCGCTGATAAGTCAGGACCGTCTAGAATCTACTAATAAGCCGATTAGAAAATTACTTGAAAATTTAGAAAACCCTTTAAATTTGCTAACAATAATGTACAACATTCATTGCGAAATAATTAACCGAAGCTGAGTTATGGGGGAAAATACAAGAAAAACATGCTCCAAGATTGTCGTAGGTAATTCAGAATTTCCTCAAAATTTTCAAAAATATCTACACCTGAAAAAAAGCAAGAGATCGTGGATCAAATAATCACATTTCACATTTATTTACCTGCTTTATTAATAAGGTGATATTATTTCAAATGATTGTTTATATTTTTCTTATTTAAAATAATAAATAATTTCATATATTTAGTTTTCATTTAGGAAACAAACGGAATATAACGGATACTATTTTTTTTCCAACTGAAAATAATTAAATTTTCAACCAAACAAAAATATGATCATAATTTTAAAGTTTAATTTAATACTAGAGTATATAATGGAAAATATCCAATTAACCGGTCAATTATTTATTTGATAATTACGGATATTATTGATAAAAGCTGAATTGTAATTGAATTAAATTGTTAGATTAAATTTAAATTAATTCTACGATTATTATTATTATAATTAAATAAATTATATATGAGTGTAATCTAGTGGAATTATAATTTTACTGATCCAATTCGCATTGAGTGATTCTAATAATAATTTCTCATTAAATTGATTAGAGATTACAGTAAAACAATATATAGATCAAAGGAAATTTTGCTACTGTTAACTGTAAGTTAATTCTGTATTTAAAGAAAATCTCCTCTCGATTATTATCGTTAATTGTTTTTACGAATTATATCAAACAATAAAAATCATGTAGCGGAGTTTCTTTTGATATCTAACTGTAAAATTTCATAATAATAAATTATAAATTTTAAAATAGAAACTAACTAGATTTTGTTGGTTTGTGTGTGTTTGCAAAAGTGGAAAGTTTTTGTTGTTGGTGATTATAGACCATGACTAGATTTACATTTCTAGCTTTTACAGTAAAAAAAACCTTTTTTTATCGTCCTCGGTCTTTTCCTCTTTTTGTAATTTTCATTGTTACTGTTGTTATTATTTATAAACATTTCAATGAATTGTTCCTATAATAATATAATCAATCAAAAAAAAGGTAATAATAAAATAATCTTCTATTGTCAATTATGTTTCCTGTTCCTCTATTTTTATTGTATATTTAATTAGCAAATAATAACTGTATTGGATAGGAACCGGATGCAGGTACCCACCCTTTATTGTATTAATAATTAAAAAACAGGTGCGACAGGATATATGGAACTATTGTTAAATTAAAATGATTGGAAAAATTGCACTAAAACCGACAATGCTATTTTTTATTTCGATATAAAAACTATACAATGGAAGGAAAGAAAAGAGAGTTCTAACGGAAGAAATTGTGTATTTTAATTGAAATTTTCACGTAACAATTTCACAATTATCCAATCTTCAATATAATCATCGAATCTCCAACCAAGACTGATCAGTACCGGATTAAAGTAACAATAACAGTAAAAATGTCACCTTTAATCATCGATATCTCGCTTATTTTCTAAGATATTGAAATGTTTAAGCCAGCACTAGAACGGACATCTCCCGGTAAATTCGAGAACATTATTGATTTTCGAAAAAAAATCGAAATTCTGAATTACAGCGGAAAATATTGGATCATGTTTTTTTTTCATATATTATGCCCCATAACTAGCCATAACTTTACCAATATTATGTATTTGGCAATAATTGTCTATCAGTAAATAGAAAATTGAAAGTGTTTGCTGAATCTCCAAGAAAATTTCCGGTAGGGTTGTTAGTTTTCCGGAAAATTAACGAGAACGTCCAAGATTAAAGATATGTTATTTCAAAGCTTATCCATGGAGGAAAGCTACGACATACTCGAAATTTTTCTAGAAAAATGATTTAAAAGGAATTATCTTGCAACCAAGTTTTAACTAATTCATTCTGGAACAATCTGTATTAAAATTTTCTCAATTCACAATATTTAAATCTTGTTCGTCCAAGTTACTAGGGTGCCCGAAAAACGATACCGCTTACCATCAAAAACCACGTAAATCCGGCCCTGAGACTCATAGTCTTTTGTTCAAATAGTACTAGTAATAAACCATTTATTATACAGATACAGCATCTTTCATAACAGCAATTCACTATTGTTGTTAGTAAAATTTATGATTTTTCCCAAAATAATAAAATAAAAAAACATTAACAAAAGAAATGTTGAGTAAACGATTTGAGCACATTCGACGACAATTATGTTGAAATTACTAAGGGAATTCATTAATGGCACTTTATCTATAAGTGTATTAAATGCATTACAAAATAATTAAATTCGCACAGAAACACCAAGGTTATTTTAATTTATAACAATTGTTTATGTAGAACATTTTTTTCTGTCTAATTAGTAACTACATCTATTCACCTGGAAACAGTTCCAATTAATAAATCATTTTTTTTTGTGTTAATCATAAAACAATAATAAAGTCTTTATCAATTATCATAGATATTATAAGAATTTAATTATAGAAAACTATTTATAATTAACGATAGTAGTTAATATAAAGCCCCTTTAACAATTACAATTCACGGACAAACAACATTATTGTTATCTATAACTTTAACCCACTAGATCTACGTTATATTATTTCCGTAACACCTGCAAATGTTGCAGGAACAACACCAACAACAATGCATTCAATTGCATACACATAATATGTATGTACTAACATATAAATATCAAGCTGTATGTTTAAAATAAATAACAAAGGTTAATAATAAGAAATAACTCGCCCTATTCATTTAAGGTGAATTTTCATTAAAAACATTATTATTATTATTATTATTATTATTATTACAGAATGCTATTCGAGAAACGTTTGTGGTTTTAATAATACAATAGCACAATAAAATGTACAATAAATATAATGGCAAATTTAACACATACCGAATCGGAAATTGTAACTAAAACCACTTTTCCGATGAGTTAGTGATAAAGATTAGAGGCAGACTGACTGGTCGGGTGATTGCGTACAATTTCCAAATAGAGAAGTAGATATTCTTGCGGTAGGTAATCCATTCATAAATATATACTTAAGACAATTGTGGTTGATGAAACCGGTCGTTTACTTTCGCTCATATAGAAGATAGTAGAAATAATTCTGAGTTACTTTTATCAAATTGTGAATTATAAAGGGCTCTAATATAGATAGTCTTCTTACAGCACAAGAATTGTGTTAAAAAAAATCTAGATTAAAAGTGAATAATTCAGCTCTAACAAGATCGTATAAAGTTGCTTGAATTTCGTAAAGTTTGTCAAAAACACTGATGATTTATGACGGAAATGTTGTAAAATCTAGAATTGAAGTAAAAATTGTCTAAAAAGATTTGATTCTCACCAAGAACCAATACTTAATACTACAGTTCACTAAAAATGATTAATTTAGAACAAAAAGATTCTACAATTTAAATTAGAAGACTAGAGTTATACTGGAAAATCGACTTAAAGTGTCTCGTTTTTATATTTTAGTAGAAAATTCGCTATAAGAACTAATAATTTATGACTTACATTAGCCAAAGAGATATCTTAGGACTACAAAAACAGGCTAAAAATGTGTCAAACTAGCCTTTTTAGATTCAAAAACAAAATTCAGTTGAGACTGATGATTTAAGACGAAAATGTCTCGAAACATTGGCTACAACTGAGGAATCCAACTCAGAATTTCACTCAAGTTAGAAGGGAAATGTCGAAAGATGGAAATCCTATTCAAAAATCTATTAAAAGTCTCAAGTAGATTTTTTACAATTGATTACAAAAATGTCCTAAAACTCAGTGCTTTACAATTTCTTTTAAGCCCAAAAAATTACTAAATCGTTTCTCTTTCACAACTTAATAGCAAAATTTTTTAGGAACTAATAATTTATTACGAAAATGTCTTATAATCTAGCCTAACAATCGAAACATTGTTCGGTTTCACTACTTAAGAGCAAGATTCATAGATAAACCATAACTAAACACGAAAGTGTCCCAAAACTGATACTTCCACGCAAATTCTCCTCAAAATATCTACGATTAAAAATATCAAAATTTGTGTTTTATGTACGATTCACTAGCAAAAATTCATAAAAACTGATAATTCGACTCTAAAATTAAAATTTACAGGAAAAATATGAACCGAACTTGCCGAATTTGTGGGGCCTTGTGGACATCCATCACGCCAACCTTGTTTATACCTATCGAATTTGTGTAAAATACACTTACTCGTATTAGACAGAGATCGGATTAGGCCGCATGATTTATCCGCTCGGGCCACCCATTCAAAGCTAGTTCGCCCCTGATAGATTGAATTAATAATTACAATGATAACGGTTTAAGTGGTATTTTACTGATTCTTTACAATGATTACCACATAATTACTATTAATTGTGCCTGTTATTATAATTTTAATAATTATTCCAAGAATTCGATTTTTTTTTGAAAAGAAAAGAAGTGTAACTTTCAATTCAAACAGCTTCACATATAGTTGACTCGAATAAGATACAGGATTATAATTTTAGGCTGTATGCCAATGTAAATAAAACATTTTCATTTTAACACAATTTCTTTTACATTTTCGTTAAAATATTGATTACAAACGAACTCAATCTTTTTAACGTTTTCTAAGAATGATTATTAAAAGCTTAATAATTAATGATTTCCTTCATAAATACTGAAAAAAAAATTATTCACAGGATTCGAATGAAAATTAGCCAGAGTTATTTTACAGTGTTTCTAGTTAACGTTGCCACTTGTGTATATTCCTTGAATTCTTTATTTTAACCATAAAGCTTGTCATTTTTTAAAAATAAAAAAATATATGTATATAACTATTATAGTATGTAAAGTAGAAAATAAGTAATAATAAGTGATTACTGTAATTTATTACTAATTTGAAATAAATTTCCAATATTTATTGCATGCAACATTGATAAGAAAGTCTATAATTTTTTTGCTATAATTAAAATAGAAAACAACTATGCATATCGATTTTTTTCGAATTATAATTCTTGATAGACCAACAAACAAATAGGTACCCCATGTAAAAAATACACCATGTGGTATTGGGGCAGCTGTTAATGTCGTCCAGGTGAAACGACAGGTTGTTACCACCGCCAATACATACACAAACACAACCGGGACAGATGCTTTACGAAAGTTTCCAAAGTTCATCAAACCATAACTGTGTGTATTCGTTGAACAAATTTCCAAAAAAAAATATCAAATAAAAGACTTTATTTAAAGATAGGAAATGTGTTATTCTAGAAAAAAGCATTTAACAAAAAAATTAAATGAGAAGAAAGAAAACAATGTAAATGATAAGAAACACGCAATTTGAGACAATAAGAAAAACGCATTGTGGAAGAACTCTGATGATGGTGATAATGTTGATGATAATGATGATGAAAGAAGAGGGTGTGTTTTAAAAACTAGAGAACAAGATGTTAGAAAGGGTGGTATATTTTTTATAAGCATGTAATAAAATCATTGCTATTTATACAAAATAAGCCTATTAACAACAATGGAAAGCACAGAGTAAAATCCAACAATATCACCCGACACAATTTAACACGACAATGAGCAACTAACTGGAGAGAAAGAGAGAGAAAAAACGTGGAGAAATGGAAACAGAAGTAAATGAGAACGCTTTGTAAAATTGTCACATAGGATTGTTAAAAAAAAAAGAATAATCATGAAATTCGTGCACTGATCCAACGATATCACAACTTTATACCAAAACTTATAAATGCAATTTCGTGAATGTTATCAAAATTCTTATGGATATAGTATAGACATAAATATTTATTTAGATTTGAATATTTTTTGCATTATTCATATTGTTGATAAAATGAAAGTTATTGATTTTCATCAAATATGTATTATTATAACAATAAAATTTGATAATAATCTCAACCAAGAGATATCAAAATATAACCTAGATACCTCCTACCTTACAAATAACTTGTTATTAAATCATTTTCCAGCATAGAAAAAGCTTGGCTTGTACATACCTGAAACAATAAGAAAGAAAATGTTAAACAATCAAACAAAAGTTTTCTCATATGTACACTGGTGGGCATAAAAAAAAAACTACTTCTTATGAGGGCGGACGTTACAATGTATCAGAATCTTAACAGGTGAGAATACTGGTTCCACTTTGTGTATTTACCTACCTGAATAAAAAAATTGGTATGGTGGAAACTCATGTAAAAAACTCCTACTTGTCCACCTTAGCCTCACGAGAGAAACTTGGTCTGTTTTTTTTGGCCATCAGTGTACAATTAAAATAATTTCTGGTGCGTTTTGTTGAAAATTGTGAGAGTGAACACAACAAATAGTTGTTATGGAAACGGGTTGTGGGCGGGTTTATTGAAATTATGTTTTGTCAAAAAATTAATGAGTGAAATTTTTATAAGCAACAACAGTTGCGCACGCAATTTAAGATTATTTTAATTTAAGATTATTTTAATTGAAAATATTATTTTATTCAATAAGTTCGTTAGTTCTACCTTATACCCTTTAATTGTATCCCTTGTTATATTAATAATAATATTAATAACATAAGTACATTTAATAAATTAATAGATACGAATTTAGTTTCAACTAATTAGAGAAGATGATTAGCCTTTGATAATACACCGATAAAACTTTTTCTATCCAATGAAATATAGATGAGAGGAGCTCTATTATCACTTGAACCATTTAATTAATTAGTTAGCTAAGCTAGATATTAATTAATTCGAAATATATATATCTTTTATACACGTATACGTACATGTGTAGATAAATCATATATTTAGAAAATTATTATTATTGTTTCTATGAAGTAATTATTAATAACTTTTCACTAAAAAGACAAAAACGATAGTTGTTGTCATAGATTGGTTTTTTACAATAGAGAACCTTGGGCTGAAAATGCACGCGATCTTTAAATTAATTTTTATTTTATGTTTCATTAATTTTAAATAGAGGACACAATATTTCATATTTCGCCCTAATTTGGTACATTTAAATCATAAAAGCAAACCAATGCTGTCTACAATAATTTTTTTTTGTTTAATAAACGTGACGAAATGTGTCTACGTGAGTCATTTATTAAAGCACGAAATAATAAAATGAAATTTTTAATAATACATACGTACGTATATGTATTGTTCATACAAATCGTGTTAATTATTTGGCAATTCCATCCTAATTTTTTTGCGTTTGTTAAGGTAACAAAAAAGTGTTTCGTAGTAGATTATTTTGTATTTGGGGCAAATAATGATTTTTTTACTAAATTTCCTTGTATGTATGTACTATGGAAAGCGCATAAAAGAGGCCGAGTCTTGAGCGAGCAATATTACGGTTTTCGATTCGTGTGAGCCAGGCTTTCTTTAATGAGGATTATCATTCTTTTGATTGAATATCTTTCTTCCCAAATCCTGACATGTGAAAATTCTGTTATATTGTGACGACCACAATCAAAAGCCGATTTTACACAACCACGCACAAAGTGGTCTCTTTTATCTACCTCCCATAATATACAGAGCTGGCAAATAAAACTAAAAATATTTAAAAGATATATTAAACCCTGCACTATTTCGTCTATTCCCAATTAGACAGTTAGAGAAAAGAAGTCGATCGATCTAGTTCATGCTCCAATTTTTATCAATGAGCTTTATATTTTCGATAAAAAATAAAAGGAGCGAACTAAAAGCGACTTTTTGTCTGATACATTTACAAAGTACAATGACCTTTTTAAATTTAACAAGATTTTCGAGTGTATACAGTATAGTTAACAATAAATATTACTTTCTTTTATTTGAGTGAAAAAATTTCGTTATGTTGTAACAGGTTGAACAAGTTTATTAAAATTATACACCAATGTTTAAAACATATTTCTTTAAATTATCATTCATAACTATATGAATTAGAGCAATCCGATTAAATAAAACGAATAAATATTTCTAACACTTTCACAAGTTTAATTTAGATACTAATTAACCTTGTTTTTCTTAGATGCAAATTTTATGAATATTTCACATACCAAGTTGATTATTAGAACTAGCAATAAAAAAAAATCAAACATGTTTTCGGTTAAGTCATATTTTTGTATGTTTTCATTACCTATCGCCGTCTCTGTATTCATAAGATCTTTAATAATAAGAATGATAGGAAACAGAATATTATCATCTACAATTGCTTTTCAATTATTGTCTTCTTTTAAAGGATCAGTTTCAGGATGAAAAATTTAGAAAGTTTCGTACTAAGCCAATATAATTCTCAATGAAACCTTAAATTACCGAATACAAATTACAACAATGTTTCTCAAATTGACTACTCGTGTAGTCTTAATTAGAAATCATGAAATTTATAGACGACAAGGAAAAAATCAATCAAGCAGGTTTTTTTAATTTTTTTGCAAATACGAATACACACTCTTGAGCGAGAATATCGCGTTTCTTCGTTCGTGTAAGTCAGGCCGGTTCCTTCGTCAAGGTAAGAATGTGGGTAGATAAGGGATGTTAGAACGAGTTTCTTAATAGTAACGACACCAGTAACCCCCATTCATTCATTTGTGAAATTTCTGTTATACTGTAAAGACCATCATCGAAAGTCTGTTTTACACAGCCTTACAAAAAATTGTTTCGTTTTTATGGCCGCAAGTGTACATAAAATTTTGTATGTAGAAATGATGAAGGGAAAAATTCCCAATTGATTTTCATTTCAATCTATCACTCACTCACCCCCATACGTTTGTATATCAAACAATATTTTTCCTCTCGTTTATTTTATGTACGCTCTAAAAATTTTCAGATTCGAACATTTTGTGTTGTTACGAAAGCTTGATTAGAAAGTATGATAACATAGCATGAAGTTATAATTCTATATTTTTTTTAAGGACTATTTAAAAATAACTTTTTTATTTAACTAGCAAATTATTACCTTCACTTGATTGAAATAGAGAAAAAAAGCAAGAATTGTAACAAATGGTAAGTATTAGTTGAACAGGTGCTTTTCAAAATAAATTTCATACATCTGTCTAATTACAATGAAGAAATATTTTATTATTCGACAAACTATATAAAAGTAAAATTTTATGACTGGCATGATGTGCATAGAAACACGAAAATTCTTAATTTGTCAAAGCAATTTTTTGGTGAAGAAGATCGTTAACCAACCATACAGTCAGAAGTACATTTTAGAAGACAAAGTCAATGGTTGAGTAGCGCAAAGACAGCTGCTAACTTAGGCTGTGGCACATAATTTTCTGTTTACATGTTCTAAACACTGAGAAAGAAAAAAACACCGTTCTGATGACGGTGCAAACATTTTCATCAAAGTATAACTACAAAGATACAACTGTTAAAAAAATCAACCAACTAGAACTAGACCAGTTCTCCTGGCTAGTTGTCTAGACTTTCTTCAAGTACCAATAATATTTGTTATAAATTAGATTTACATTTTGTACTGATATTTGTCTAATTATGGTCTATAATTAGATTTTCAATCATTATTTTTTTTTGGTTGAGAATATTCAAAGGAAAATAACCGCAAACTCAATTGTCTGTTTAATTATTTCTCAACAGTGTAAAGTAAACTGCCACTTGAAAATTGAAGTTTCGACTTTTAGAAAAACTTGGTGAAGGAAAAGTTTAACAGGAAAACTTTGTCCTCGGGTTATTTTTCACCAGAATAAAGAGTCTCTTAAATCAAATATTCAACAATATATACAGGATATGTACAATGGTGTTCCGCCACGAAATTGGCCATGTTTTGGTTATACAGAACAGGCAGTTTATCTAGGTACATTTGTCAAACATCGGTATCGCACATTTATACCAATTGTATATGAGTTAAAAAGTGATAAAGGCGTAATAAGCCATTACCACTTATCCTTAGTTCTTTGAACAAGCAATCCATTTTCGTTTATAGGTAGCAAAAAGTTCACCTTTTTCGAATTTTATACGTTGTTGAAGATTCGGTATCTTTATCACACGGTCGTGAAACACCTTCTAAATACATCAGATAAAGAAGACACTATGCTCAAATAAACTAAAAGGATCAGTTATCCTAAACTTTTACCTTTACTCCTGTGCTACAAGCTCATCTTTTGAATATTTTGAAGCTCAAATAAGCTACCTACTTTTCTACAAATAACGATATCTTGAGTATAGTCGTTCTTTATCTGACGCATTTGTTGAGGAATTTTTCATGTGCTCATGCAAAAACACCAAGTTGTAAATTGTTCATTGTAAAATTGTAAAGTCTGAAAAAGGTAAGCTTTTTGGTATAAATGAAAGTAGTATGTTAGGTCAAAAGACCTAACATACCACTTTCATAACCATAACATAGGTGGGTAATAGCCGCTATCATTTGTACTTTTTAGATAACCTATTTCTCTCTATCTCTTTCTAACTTATATACAAGTGGAACAGGAGCGGACTCGATGTTTTCTCCAAATGTACCCATTTCATTTTCCAGTGCTGTATTTTACTAGATTTAAGATTTGTGTGCGCGTATTGTCGCGAGCAAATCATTTCAAATAGTTTCAAAATGGTTTAAAAGCATGCGCAAAGTAATAATGTCACACGGCGAGTGCTTGTAACAATTCTGGTTTGCATTCGAATGCAACCCGATCGAGATTTGAAACGCTCAAGACTTCGATAACTAACTTGTCACAATCCAAGTCGGATTCGACAAATATATTTCAAAAGGATTGCATTCGAATGCATGTCGCGCAAGTACGCCCACGATCGAACGTAACCAAATGCACGACCAATCGAGGTAAAATAGCATTGTACACCCTGTATAAGTGGTGTTGGTTATTATGCTGTTGGATATTTTTCAGCAAATAACTAGATAACAAATTTCTAATTAACTTTACAAAATTACTACGATAAACTTTAACTTTGTGGACCAAACATAGATGTAATAAAATTTATAGAATAAATTGATGAAAATAAAGAATAATCATCTATGACGGAAATTACTAACATTTGATTCATTTTCTTGCAATTAATTTCAATTATTTTCATCGTCTAGTCGATGTAATCAATTAAGCAATTAAAAGTTTAAATTAGCGATAAGTGACTTCCTGTAAGAATTATATCGCATTTTTTCTTGAATGTTAAAAAATATAGATTTTTTTCCTCATGTAATTAAGTCTAATTGGCCTACTTTTCTTATTGTTGACAAATATACATAAGGACGGTGAAATTTTGTTAAATTTCAACGATTTTCTTCAGTTTGCAATGAAAACTAAACCATAAATAAATAAATTTATGTTTATCATATTATATGAATCATCATCATCATCAACAACAAAACTGGACCAGTTTTTTTTAATTCTGCATGATTGTTGATCTTTAACCACATATCGCCCACATGATAATTATCTTTGTTATTTCAAAAAGAACTATCATTAACAAGATACCTACATGAAATAATAGACAATTGAGTAATTCTCTAATGAATAAGATGTCTTTTAAGCCTACTTCGATTGTAGTTCAATTGTAGTGCAATTAATATGAACGTAATTTTTGAAAATAAATTTGGCGTATGAATATAGTTTTGTTATTGCCATCATCACTGTCATCGATCAACATGATATTACATATTATTATTATATCAAAAAAAAAAATAATAATGACAAAAACAACAACAAGACATTCGACTACGTTCACACAGCTGTCATATAATTTCTGAAAAGATACGGGGTCAAGTTATTTTCATAATCGTAAAGACAAACACACGCTCTTAAAGCTTTCTGAGAGATGCACTCGAAACAGGTGTTAGAAATAGATCCAAGTAGTTTGTAAATGAGTTTCATCATTAAGTTAAGTTGAGACACCGAATAGTGATGAACGAAATTTTTGGCTTGAACGATCAATTTAGCACGACAGCGATTTTTTTTCTTCTGTTTTCAAAAATTAATACTCCTTGTGTTAAATTTTGTGTCAACAGTTACGGCTCAATTATACTACAACTATGAGTATAAAAAAAAACAAAAAAGATATACTTTATTTATTTGAAATTGTTGTTTTTGTGTTTGATCGCGGTCGGTAATCGGTTTCACACCACAAACACAAATTATCCGTTAGCGACTTTCTATTTATTCAATTTTTTTATATGGAATGTAAAACAGATCTATTTAATATCAGTAGAATTATAGATACTTTCATTTTCTTCATTTCTACCAGAAATCATCTTTCAGTTACTTGCAAATGACTATCTAGATGAATGCTCTACCATCTGAGCTGTATAGTAATATTCGACTTAACGTTAATTCTGCAATGTATAATAAGACAGACCAGGTAGAACCAACATTTAAATATACATAGGATAAAGTTTGTCGGCGATAGCTTAGATGGTAGAGCATCTAGCTAGATAATGTAAGTTCGCTAGTTCAATTCCAGCTGGTCGATTTACACTTTTCTTGTGTTTTACGTGGATAACGGTGTGTCGAATATATTCAGCTGAAATTTAAAGCGTTTTCATATGTTTTGTGTGTAGGAAAAAGATTGACAAATTACTGAAAATAAGTTGTAAAGACGAAGACAATAATTAATATAATTATAACTTGGTTGGTGGGAATTTATTTCGTCAGCGCACGTCATAGACATACGTGATTCTCGTTTCTTACTATAATCGTAATTTGTACCTATATTTGTATTTCACCAAGGACTTGAACCCACCTACTCGCTGCGATCATAAAAATCGAGCAAGAGGGGGGCTAAAATCAACTATAGCATTGTTTGTGCAGTGGTTCATTTGCTTTATCAACTACATTGAATGACTGTAGTTCTACAATCGCAACAAATAAACGGATAATTTCATTGTGAAGTCGATGGAGATCGAGCGCGACTAGACAGCGGTTACATTAAATTTAGTTCAGAGTAGTCACGTGATGAGCACGCTGGAACGTGCAAATCCCGCTGCTAAATGATAACGTTATTTGCGAAATTACTAGTTGCGCGACGCTTGTTTTATACTTGTCTCTTTTCAATTATTAAATATACCTAATAGAATTGTGGAGAGAGCGAGACAAATTGCTCTGTTAACAATTTATTGAAAGGTTAAAGAATACGGCTCTGACTACACACATTTTACGGATAGATATTTTCAAATTTCGTTCACTTCCAAAAAAAAACATCCAACCATCAATGATATTCAAATGATGATGATGATGAAATTAAATTCAGGAAGGATGCAAATAAATTGAGATTGAAAACACATAGCTTTTCGTTAAAAAAGTCAGTGGTGTTCCTGTGAAAGTTTTAGTTTAAGAGTTTTCGTTAGGTGTTTGGTGCATTAAAATCAAAATTAACCAACCACAGAGCACGGTTGATGCTGCAATTATCTAGGAAATCATTTTCTATAAAGTTATAACATTATAAAGTTTGTTATACTATAACGAAGAGTTTATATTACTTATAGTTTATATTACCTGTAATAATTTGTTCTATTTTTTTTTTGTTTTAAATTAAAATGAAAGTAATTATTAATGTCGATTAGTTTTGATGGATAACGGAAGAGTAAATTGTAAACGGTGTATTGTTACTAATAACAATAGATTTTATTTTATTAATTAGTGCATATACAGGGTCTTTCAACTATCTATGAAAGGTTCTAAGAAATTCATTATTACTTTCTTATTTATATATTAAGATTAAAATTATTGTTATAAGAACATCTAGAGGTGAAAGTACAACTTTCGAAAGTAGGAAAAATGGATTTCAACTTTGGGAAATTGCGAAATATTAAATGAAAAAATGCTATTTTTAGGAATTCAAACCTAGGATTCCTCAGTTAACTGGTAATAAATTTAAACATCCCGAAAAGACGTTATGAAATTTTTAAAGGAATACTGACAATTGTTAATGTAATTAACCTTTAACTGTAGTTTAGTGGTGTTGAATCAATAAAAGGCCTTGTAAATTTACTACTAGTAGGGGACTCCAATCCTTGGCCCACATTTTGCAACGCTAGGTATTCATTGAAGATTTTCAATATTCCCTATTTCTTTTTTAAATTTATATGAAAATTGATATCAAACACTTTGATTGTGATACATAAAAGCAAACAATTTTAAATTCCAATGCAATTTTTTCTTTACTATTAAATTAATTGTAACTTATAAACATTTTACCTTAAAACTATTGATTTATTTGTCAATTAAACTTTTTTGAATATTATTGAAATGACTTTTTTAAGATTTGGAGGTGCTTTTAAAAGATCTAAATTGTGATTGTAGAGAAATATTGTAAGATACACGTGTTAAAAGTGATTTTATTTTGCTCGTAGGGCTGCAGAACGAGTCGACAGTTACTCGCAAAATAAAATTTCACTTGTAATATTTCTGTATTTACTTGGTTCTGATTTTTTTTTAAATGCAATTCAATATTGCGTGATTTTCAAAAATTGACATCAATTTTTCCTATTTTTAAATATCATAGAAGGGCGGTTTTATCCCTAAAAGATGGTCTAAATGTTCCCTTTCAAGTTGTTACAACAATTATTTTATTCTATAAATAAATGATAGAGTTATAGCAAATTTATTGTTACTCTCCATAGATAGCTGAAAGACCCTGTATAAATAGAATTATAACACTACTTTTTTATATAAAAATTCTTGTAAGAATAGTATTTCCTTTCCATTAATTATACGAATTTGGCCTTTGTATAATTTTGTTATTATTTATTTAGTGTAGGTTTATTAAGCGCATTATGAATTGAAATCTATTTGGTTGTCGTAGGGGGAAATAATTGTATGGCACGAGAACAATGTAAAATAACAACAGGAAGAAGAAGAAGAACAACAATATATATATATATATATATATATATATAAACAAAGAAGATACATGATGAGAGTCACGCCCACTTGATATCAATCTTATTCTATTTTAGATTTTTTTTTTTTTTTTATATGAGTGTATCCTATTAGATGAATGTACATCACATATGAGATGAACGAGATTATGATATTATGCAATTGAGGGTGGGGCGGGCGCCACCACCTGCATACAGTTGCATCGCATGAGACATGCAGTCTACTCTAACAGCATAGCGGACTAGGAAGTGTCCGTTGATTTTTGGATTATAGCCAAATGACAATAACTAAAGACAGAAGCCTTAATTTTAACGAGCATACTCCTATGACAGAATATGAACTTCTTTGTTTTTCTTTTATTTTTTGGTTTTATTTAATTATAATGAGTTTGTTTTATTAATTTGAATGTTGTTTCAGTTACCTCCTCCTCTCCGTTGTTTGTGTTGACAGAATCCATGCTTTGACTGAGGGTGACGCCAAGAGGCGCTTCCATATCCTGATCGGACGTGGCTAAAGGGCTGCTCGACTCGGAGTCGTGGCGGGCCCTTTTAAGAGACGGCGGAGTGGCGGCAGGCGGAGGGGACAGGTTGTCTCCCAGAGGATGCCGACCTCTCTTCGTGGTGTTAAAAGCGGTCTCCACGATTTCACCCTAGTAAGTCCCGGTGGCGGCGGCGGCGGCAGCGGCAGCGGCGACGACAACGGTAACAGTGACGGGCGCGTCAAATTTGCGTCGGTCCGGGGAGCACATGCACTACTCTAAACAATGCAGAAAACAATCAAATAATATGATCACAGCGAACAAAAACACCGATTTTCTTTAATTGCACAATTCAAAAAATTTTCGCCTCTGTCGATGTCGTTTTCTTATTTCCCTTTTTAATTAATTTTATTATTATTATTTTAATATTAGATACTATTATTATTCTTATGATTATTATTTACTATGTGCGTAGTGATATAGTGGCAGGATCCTGTCTGATCCCGCGAACGGTCGCTTCTAAACTGTGGCGCGGTATATTGTGGCGAACCGATTCGGCGGAGGGTCAGGTGTGGAGGTGGGGCACTCAGGTGTGTAGTATTAGTAGTAGTAGTTGAGTAGGTGTTGCAGTGTGCTATATTTGCGGCGGTGGCGGCGTCGGGGGTGGTATCGCAGCCAGTGCTTGCCTCAGACTGTCACCCGCACAACCCGACAGGTAAGCAGCCACCACCGCGCGCGCACACCTTGACAATCATGCGCCATGACGATAGCACCGCCGCCACCACCACCACCACCACCAACGACATCGCCAACGTCGGCTTCATCATCGACGACGCTGTCACCGTCGTCGTCGTCGTCGTTACCGCCACTGACAACAACAACAACACCAACAATTATTTCGACAACAAGAACAATAGACACGTTACACGTTTCAGCTTCGTGTTTACTTACCGAATTTACCACATTCCCTTTATTGTCTTTCTGAAATTTGATTATTTTTTACATAAATGTACTACGATAAGGATAATGATCAGTGAGTAAATAAAAATTATCGAAAATATTTCTGAATCTATCAATACTGTGGAACAATTTTATTTGCAACTCAATCAGCTTGTAGATACCCTGATTAACATTAGTGACAAATTTGAGAAATTCAATTCTCTACACTCAAATTGTTGCCTGATTGAGCATAAAACAAACCATGACAAAGAAAAAGAAGCAATGTTCAATTAGTAAATAGGGATAATAAATAAATGTAACGGACACATCTTGAAGTGAAATTCAAAATTTCAACATTTTCTCAACAATTCAATTCTATTTTTAAAAGAAAGAAAAAACGATCAATAACAGAATCGTAACTTTATCCATTAATTAGGGGAGGAAACAAAAACATAAAAATGGTAGCTGGATGTTTATACAAAAAAATTCAATACACCTACTACTTTATTCAAATTGAAAGCTGATTAAATATCTAACACATACATACACAAATAAACATTTCAAATTTGTTAATTTAATTACCACCTTCCTACCCCACAAAACAGGCAGATTAACTGGTGAACAACCACAATTAATAAGAATTTATAGATTTGTCCATTGAATTTTGTATATGTGGATACAGAGCCGGGTCGAATAAATTTGGGGCCCGGTGCAAGATCTACAACAAGATAACATTTTTTGCATTGACAGTTCTTGGCTAATGCTAGATTTCAAATAATTTTCTATAATTTACCACCTTAAGGGTATGTTGTAGAGATAGCTCAATTTGGCGTGCGAAATTTATCAATTTTCAAACAACGATATTTCGCTTATTTTTTAAGATATTGTGAAATTAAAACGTGCGTTTGATAGAGCATTTCAAGGTGCATGTCCTGAAGCTTTCTATTAAAGAAAAATCTGATAAAATTCGGAATGATAAAGAAAACTGTTGGACCATGTTTTTTTGTACATTTTCCTTCATAATTGGCTAAAAATTGGCCAATATGATTGATTTTAAATATCTATTGAGTGATTTAGATGGAAAATGATGAGATCTTTCCAAATATTCAAGAATTTTCCCGATACGTTTGTTAGTTTTCCCAATTTTTGAAGAAAATTAAATGGGCTTTGATCAGTAATATAGGGCATAATTTTAAAGATAGAATTATGCACTCTTGTTTTTAGAAAGGTATTGTAAGGGCGGAGGTAATAAAGCTCGGGTTTAGGAAAATTTTGAAAATTACGTGATTAATTGGAAAATTTGGAATCCCATTTTCACCTGTTATTTACAGCTATTAAAATTAATTAATTTGACCGATAATTAGTATCAAAATATAGGAAAATCGATTTTCTTTCACGACCATCTCATAATAATGAAAAATATTTGAAAACCTGTCCGTGGGCAATTTTCTTAACCAAGCTTGTTTGTGCTGCGAGACGTATTGTTGTTGTAATGTACCACATCTATCCGGTTTATACCAGATATGCGGACTAAATCACACCGACAATACCGCTCGCAGCGCATACACGCTTGGTTAAGAAAATTACCTACGGACAGATTTTCAAATATTTTTCATTATTATGATATGGTCGTGAAAGAAAATCGATTTTCCTATATTTTGATACTAATTATCGGTCAAATTAATTAATTTTAATAGCTGTAAATAACAGGTGAAAATGGGATTCCAAATTTTCCAATAAATTACGTAATTTTCAAAATTTTCTTTTAAGCGAGCTTTATGGCCTCCGCCCTTACAATATGTTTCTAAAAACAAGAGTGCATAATTCTATCTTTAAAATTGTGCCCTATATTACTGATCAAAGTTCATTTAATTTTCTTCAAAAATTGGGAAAACTAACAAATGTATCGGGAAAATTCTTGAATATTTGGAAAGATCTCATCATTTTCCATCTAAATCACTCAATAGATATGTAAAATCAATCATATTGGCCAATTTTTAGCCAATTATGAAGGAAAATGTACAAAAAAACATGGTCCAACAGTTTTCTTTATCATTCCGAATTTTATCAGATTTTTCTTTAACAGAAAGCTTCAGGACATGCACCTTGAAATGCTCTATCCAACGCACGTTTTAATTTCACAATATCTTAAAAAATAAGCGAAATATCGTTGTTAGAAAATTGATAAATTTCGCACGCCAAATCGAGCTATCTCTACAACATACCCTTAAAAAAGATTTCATTGCAACTGTGATAGGAATTGTTAAAGTTACTACATTTAGACACAGATCTAGTATCTCCATGGATAGCGCTTTATCTCATTGTCAGAATAAATACTAAATCTATGCATTTAGGGTGTACAAAGTGATTTCACCTCGTAGTTGGCTTTGCCCTCCTGACGTAAGATCATGGCTTTGTTCAGCCGTTTGAAGGTTTGAAGGCAATTCAATTACATACTGTATTGTGATCATGGAAAACTTGACGACAAAAATAAGTTCGATTAATTTTTGATTTTGTAATCAGCGCCACAGAGCTGTCAGAAAAGCGGGGCCATGTGCGGGTGCACTGTTCGCACGGCCCTCGGACCGGTCCTGTATGTATACAACACCGAAAATACATTTATAATATAATTTTCTATTTAGAAATATAACAGATTAACTTTGTTCGATATATAATACGTGTTATTACGGGAAATCGATGGCTTTCCACACCATAGCAACCGCGGGCTTCTGCTCAATACAGACTATTATTCCAAATCAATAAAATAATAACAAAGTCTATTAAACAATTAAATAAAATACGTAATAAAGCTTAAACTAAAGAAACCATTGGGTAATTACTGTCGCATTAAAACACATTACAATCAAAATTGTCAATTGATTATTTTCGATTTTCCCTTCGCACTGTCTAGAAACATTGATTTGGTCGACAACATATAAAACAAACAATTATTTAACCCTTCAAGATAAGATAATGTTTACTTCAAACATTCAATACACTTATTACTATACTATACTGTATGTACCATCAATATCACAAAAAAGTGACCACTTTTAGTGGAGCTGTATAAAACGGGTTTTAGCAGGCAATCGTGACAATATAGGAGAATTGCCACAGTTCAGAATTTCGAAAAAAAGATATTCAATAAGGTGCCATTTTGACTCCTGTTTACCTACATTCTTACCCTTACTAGAGAAACAGCCTGACTTACACGAAACGAAAAACATGATATTTCTCGCTCAAGAGTTGGTCACCTTTTTGTGAAACTGATAGTACATTTTTTTAATTGTGTTAACCAAGCTTTCTCCATCTTGTTGGAAAGTGGGTGAGGCCATGTAAAGCTCTGTAAATAAACAAGATAATACCCTTATTTCTACCTAGTTTAATTGATTATCTTTATTTTCCAATTCTAACGTTCTAAACATTCTAAGGACGTCCCTTTTAGCCTGACTTACACAGCCTAACAACTGACGTCACTTTTTCCATGCACCTAGCTGTACGTTAGTATAGTATTTCATTATTAAATCTACTCGATTAGATGGTTGATTAAAGTTTTGATCTGGACGATAGAATAATCCTAATCAAACAGTTGTGTATGTAAAATATTGTTATTAGTTTATTACTATTAGAGAAAACTAACCAGCAAATGTACGTAGTACGTACACCACAGTTACTGGATAGAATTTATTTGTTGGTTGTAGAATTTGTAATTTATTTTGCTATCTACTCTCTTACAATTAGTAGTTCGATGCGTTGAGTTTATTAGAAAATTTATTATAACTACCAAAACTAAACTTATCGAAAATCATGATCAAGAATTAACCAACTCTCTACCGTTACAATCAATCAATTACATCTTTAATTATTAATTTACCTCGTAATCGAAATCGAAGCGGAGAAAAGAGGGGTGAACATATCGACTATGATAATTGACACGCACTATTTTACACACAAGTTTTTACGTAAAAATACATCAATAGATTATAACTTATTATCGATGAAATAAACAGCTTATTTCTTTTCAAAAGTACAATCAAAATAAAAGAATTTGATTTCAATTACTAGAGACAGTCCTGTGTTTTTAAAGCTTTGAAATTGAAGAAGTAACAATACTCTGTGTGATGGAAGGTAGAAGAGAACTTCTGGATTGGTTAGATGATCCCTCTAGGGAAATACTTGAACAATTTTAGAATTTCGTTTGGACAGACAGGGTAGATATAGTCTTCTTCAAAGGATCTATCCCTAAAAAAAATTCTAGGTGTAAAGAAATAAAGTTGTATTGGATTTAGTAATAAAATCAATTCTGTTTTATATGTTTAGGTATCTACCTACATACATGCATCTATACAGGGTGTACAAAGGTATTTCACCTAGCAGTTACCCATGCCTTTTCTACGTAGAATCGTAGCTTTGTTCGCTCGTTTGTCGATAAAGCAGATTACTGTCGTAAATTGCCAACATTTGACATTTATTGAAGCATATTTCAATTGAAAACTAAATTAGAATAGAGCACGTATAAGAAAATCTGTGTTGCTTGTAATAAATTATTGTTAATATAGAACTGTAAATGCAGTGTATTATTTGCTACAGTAATCTACATTACCGACAAACGGCCGAACAAAGCTACGATCTTACATAAAAAAGGCATAGCCAACTGCAAGGTAAAAGACCGTTGTACACCCTTCAAAAAATATGTAATGTGAAAAGAACGTAATTATAAATTAATTATATATGCAATTTCATTTAATTTTCCCCAAATAATTCCTTTGATCTAATTAGATGGAACTAAAATAGAATGTTTAATAATGAGACGGAAATAATAGCAGTAACCATAATAATAATAATAATAATAATAATGATATTAAGTGAAAGTTTGTAGAAAAATTTCAATGAGCACTCATTCCAAAACAATAGTTGATACACTAAACTTATGAAGCGCTACATTAAACTCATTGGATTATTATTAACTTCCTGGTAAGAAAATTGAAAATTTTCAACATTTCGGGAAGTTATTGGTTTTACCCCGATTTTCTAAAATTGAATTCTCAGCAGATCTCGACGTTTTGGGGTCCTAGGAAGCTATTTTGACTATTTTTGCGAGGGTGTCTGTAGGGCTGTATGTGTGCGTGTGTGTGTGTGTGTGTGTGTATGGGAAGAGTATGTAAGCAGCTCATAACTTTTGCACGGCTTGACGGATTGAAAAGTTCTTTGCAAAATTTGAAAGGGTTCCACCAAACTTAGATTTCGTGCAAATTTGAACCGATTCGGCCCGATAAATTTTGAGAAATTCTAAAAAAACTGAAAAATTTCTTTTGTTAACATCATGTTTTTTCAAAATAACTATTGAGCTGCTGTACCGATCAATTCCATAATCTAATTAGCTCTAAACCTTAACTAATGACGTCGAATGCAGTTTGAACGATCAAAATCGGTTGATTCGTTCACGAGTTATCGTTGTCGAAAAATATCGAAAAAAGTGTTTTTCCAATATAACCTCAAAATTTCTTAACCAATCAAATTTGTGCCTCTCACAATTATCTTAGAACTTTAAGAACTGCGTTTAATTCTGCAAAGCTTGTCAAAATCTGTTTATTTGTTCGCGAGATATCGTTGTCAATAAATTTCGAAAAACGTTTTTTCAACATAACCTCAAAATTACTGAACCAATTTAATTTGTACCCCTCACAATAATTTTACAGCTTTAAAAACTGCGTCGAATTTCGCAAAGCTCGTCAAAATCCGTTGCTTTGTTTGCGAGATATCGTTGTGGATATATTTCGAAAATAGTGTATTTTCAACATAACCTCAAAATTACTTAACCAATCAAATTTGTACCTCTCACAATAATTTTAGAGCTTTAAAAACTGCGTCGAGTGCCGCAAAACTTGTCAAAATCCGTTGTTTTGTTCGTGAGATATCGTTGTCGAAAAATTTCGGAAAAGCGTTTTTTCAAAATAACCTCAAAATTCCTTAACCAATGAAATTTGTACTCCTCGCAATAATTATGGAGCTTTAAAAACTTAGCGGGAAGTTTCGGGAATGGCCTGCAGCCCTGCAGGGTCAACCGCATTCCGGATTTTTATTATTATGAATTTACTCTAAAATTTAGATTCCTAGTTTCTCAATAAATAATCTATTTTGTGTAGAGTATGTACAAAAAGGTAAGAATTTTTCCATTATTTTAAAGATGGAGAACCGGAAATTGATTAAACGTGGTACAAAGGCAATAGTTTCTAGTATCAGGGTAAGTCCATTTCTGAAAAGTAAGCGAGTTATAGTGAAGAATTTCCCATCTACTTCATTATTTTCACCAACTAAAAATAATTATTTTGTATCAAAAAACCAGAAACTAAGCTTTTGCAAGTATGAGTGAGTACCTACGTGTTGTAGATCTAGATCTAGAATATCTATCGGTAGCACTTTATCTCAAAATAGTGAGGCAACCATGGATAGGCAACCTAAATTTCAACCATTACTGATTTATTACCATTACAGGTGAGCATAAGCCTCAAAAAAGCATACATTGAGACGGTTATCCCTATTTGGGATATTTTTATACGGGTTCTACGATTGTTAATGAGGCTTTACCTCTTATTAATTTACATAAAACTAAAACTCGCTAAATAATGGAAGTTATTGCCATAAGAACTTTTCGTGCGACGTGAATCACCTTGTATATTATTTGATTAGACATCTACTTTTTTTTGTATTCTTGTAAGTAAAAAGATTATTGCATGAATGCAATATTCATAAATAATATCTTCAAATGATGAGATTAACAAAAAATGTAATTATTTTGAAAATATTACAAGTAATAGAAATTGTTGCCAATGTATACACAAATATTATTATTAGATAAACGGAAATATATATATACCACCCGCATGATTTTTTCTTGTTTCTTCTTCTTATTCTTAAATAACCTAGTTGGCAGAATATTCGTTTCAATAGATTAACACAAATAAATTAAATTCAAATCTACAACATATTAGATTGAGAAAAATTTCAGTCTTCAATAGTAGTAGTAGTAGACGTTACCTAAATGTAATGTCGAGACAGAATAATTGTAAGTATACAGGATGTTTTTTTTGTTTTAAGTGGTTGATTCTATTGAAATTCCTATTAGTTGACGAGTAATTGTAAAAATATTTTAAGGAAACATAAAGAGGTCCCTGGAGACCATTTTAGCAATTTTATAACGTCGTAGTTCATTTGAACGTTCGTTTTGGACAATGCTGCGATTTTCATAAACGAGCTAAACAGGTAAAACGTCCTGTATAATTACAAAATCTTTGTTATATTGGAATAAAAACTGGAATAATAAAAGTCAGAATAGATAATTCAGGTAAGCAACAAAATATTAAATATTGACAGATTATTGATTGATTCCATGCACGCAAAGGGAACAAACACTATCGTTATACACCTGACTATTTTCCATGTCTATACCACCACCACCATTGTCGTTGGTATATTTCTAAAGTATAGTTTTCTAAAATATCTTGTACATGCAGACATTTACACACACACACACACACATACACACTGTTCTAGTTATCGATATATTTAAATTTTTTATAATCTCGTTATAAATTTATAGAATAACAAATTGGAACACTTTAATATTACTCGAGACGAACTCGCTAGTTTCTAACTAGTATTATATCGAACGACATAGACACGCAATGTTAAAAATATAAAAAGTATTGCATTTTGTGTAAATGTAACGAGAAAAAAAACTGAAAAAATAGAGAGAGAAAGAGAGAAAGCTATAAGTATTGATCAATTTTAGGTATTGTTTGAAAAATTCATCCCTTTGATGGCTTGTATATTCAAAAAAAAAAAAAAATGTAATGGTAAACACATCAATTTCCAGTTCATTCTTCTTCCTTGTCTTAAACAATTCATCTAATTGACATCATAAAAGTTTGATAAAGTTTCACAAAGTTTCCGTCAATTTCAAGATTTATTAATTGTTAATATTTATTTGTCGAATAAGATTTAATATCGCGACAATTCACTTAAAAACTTCATATCATCACCAACATTTATCTTGTAAGTGAATGTAATAAATAATTCCTGATGAAAACTATCTTGTAACAATTTTTAAAGTAATAATTTCTTATTTAGAAACAGCATTGGGAAGTGCATTTCAAAATGTATAGAAGAGAAACGTTTCTGTTTGGGAAAATTTGGAAGATATTCTGGAATTACAACAACAAAAGCATGCTTTCTATCCGTTTCCATAGTGACCATTTGTTGTTCGGCTTGATTTGGTGTCGTTACATATTAAAATTTCACTATCATGATTTTTTACAGAACGCTCCAAAAGATGTATAACTTCAAAAATCGATGGAAAATAGTATCAGCGAATCTATTTTGAATATTTAAAAAACCCACTTTTTCTCCGTGTCTATAGTAATCAGTTGGTTTTCCGGCTTGATTGCGTGCGCAACTTCTATTGCTTGTTCAAATTTCACTCTCATAATTTTACATAAAACTCGCCAAATGAAGTATAACTTTAATAACTATTAGACAATTTTTCAATAAATAGGACCATTACAATAAAAAGGCATAATCTGTTTATATTTCCACAAATACTTTAAAGATTTTATATTTCCATTATTTTGTTTTAATTACATTTTTCTTTCATTTATTTTCATATTTTTATGTAGAAATATGTAAAGTCGTCATTGTTGTCGTAGTCGTGGTCGTTTTAAAACTTGTCCATTAAAGCTAAACTTTTTATGAGTATTTGTGAAGACGATGATGATGATGATGATGATGATGATGATGGTGGTGGTGGTGGTACATTAAAACAACTCTAGCTCATTAAAGAGTTTAAATTAGAGAATTTGATGATGCCGTCGAAATTTGTCCATTATCATACTATTAACAGAATTAATTGAATTAAATTGTAACAAAATCAAACTTTCTAATCTAGATATTTATTTCTTAAAAAATTGATTTGTATTGCTGGAAGAATAGAAATTATCAGAACAACAATTATTAAAACTCCTTTTTAATATAACAAAAATATTGTTTTTTATTAGCATTTCCTGATATTTCATATAATAATCCACGGGTTTCATTTATTAAAATTACTATACATATATTGTTATATTTAAATACATCATACATTAATAGAGAAAGATAGAAAGATATGAATTTTGAGTTAAAGAAAGATAATACATATACACACTCCATTATTACCATATGCTCCTCTCTAGTAATTTAAATGAACCTGCTGATAGTATTGTGTGCGCTTCGCTTTTCCTGAAATTTTATGAAAACCACCACACTACTACAACCAACTGGAGTATCTATTTGTGTGTATTTGTGTATGTACAAGAAAGATAAGGAAATTTACGTATAATTTTGCTTTACTTTTCATTAAATTAAAATTCCAAATATGTATTTAAATATACATATATTTAAACAGTTTTAACAATATAGAAAAAAATTAATTAAGTTTCTTTTATGTTGAAAAGCATTAATGAATATTGATTTTAATATGTATCAGAACAACAAAAAAATTTTTGTTAATTTTTAAACAATTCCAAAATAATTCTATACCTAAAGATTTATAAGAGAAGAGTTTTGATTATTCCATGGTGTGGTCCTTATTGAAAAATGTGAAAAATGTTGAGAGTGAAATTTTAACAAGCAAGAGACGTTGCGCGCGCAATGTAATGACACCAACAAATGGTTGATATGGTAACGGAAAGAAGGGGCAAGCTTTTTGAAATTATAATTCTATTGGCGTGATTTATCATAAAAAATATAAAAAGGAATTTTTTACAGAAGCACATAAAATCTTATGTATCCACACACCCAAAAGATTTCTTTGTCAATGCGAGTGCAACTAATGCCTCAATCTGCAGTCGTACTCGTATTTGTACTCGCCAAAGCTTAGGTTCTGGAATTGTCATACAAATAACTATCTAATCATGTCAAATAAATATATGTAGGTAGCTTCTCATATCACTACATACACACACCCATTTTATTTTAATTAAATTGATGAAAAAGCACTTTTAGTGCAAGCTAATTTGACGTAGATTGAATTTGTTTAAAATTTTGATTGAAATTTCAAACTTCATTTTCAATATCTTGTTAAATTAAACTTTCCTTTACATAGTAGATATACTCGTATACTTACACAATATGTATGTAGATTATTGTTTTAAAGTAAAACTTTTAATGCATAATATCTTTGTTTTATTGTCATTGTTCTTCTTGTTGTTGTTTTGTCTGTATGGATAATCGTAAAGGAAACTTTAACAACTAAAATGAGACGAGCTAATTACCATTAATTTTGTACATTTTTTCTATTCCATTCTACAGATTTTTTTAATAAATCAATAGTAATTAAAATTCTCCCTTACAGTCTTGGTTTTTTTTGTTCCACTTCATTACCAGTACATGATAAAATTTAAAATTTTCAAAATGTTTTAAAATTGAAATAATTGTAACGAATTCCAACGAAGACGAAATCAATTTTTATAATATAGAAAAACTTCCGGTGATATTGGATTGTTGGCCTCATGCGGTACCGCTTGGTTGGTGACGCGTGAATGGCACGATCCTTGTTTTCATAACTAGCTCTGCCCTTTTGTTCGTTCGAATACATCCAACTATACTATACATTTAAGCTACAGGGTTATTCACGTCCAGCGAAAAATTATAATAGAAACTCCTATTATTGTATGACGAGTGATTCGAAAAAGATTTCAAAGTATTTTAGCTGGATCTCCAAATGACATTTAAGCAAAATTAAGGCCTTGTAGCTCATTGGGGAATTGATCAAAAACGCTTTATTCCGACAATTTAGCGATTTGCACTAACCGATTATACCCGTCAAACGACTAAGAATGACTAGAAGATCTTCTTAAAATAGTTTTCATTCGTTTTTCATCACTGAATCCGTGCGAAAATAGGAACACTGAGTGAATAAAGAGATCATTTACCTATTTTTACTATCTTCAACTCGATGCGGGAAGATCGTTTATGTTGATCAAGTTTCAAAGAAACTCCTTAACATTGGAAACATTAGAAACAAATAATGAGTACTGTTAACTCAAACTTACTTGGCACAAGTCTTGTGCCAACCTAGTTACATTAAAGAAAATCGGAAAAGAGCAATAAACACCTGAATGAACAAAAACAATCTTTCTCTATCAAGTTAAAAATAGTTAGCAACAATGAGAGAAGGTTACTCACACTATATAGATTCATTGATTTTCTCAACCATTGATCTCCATCACGATCTTTTCTTTCAATTTTCCAAGAATACAAATGAGAAAAACGGGAAAAATCAATTTTACAATGGTCTATGAGCCATTCTTAATCGTTTTGCGTGTACAACTCGCTTTTGAAAACCGTGACTTTGTCCTAAACGAGCCTTTTTGATCAACTTCTCGATCAGCTACAAGGCCCTAATTTCCATAAAATGTTCTCCGGGGTCACCCTCTACAAATCTTTAAAATATGTCTCAAAGTACTCGCTAAATAATAGGAGCTGCCATAAGAATTTCTACGTGAATCACCCGGTATATAATATAATGTAAAACAGACTGCAAAGCGTGGCGTGATTAGCTAACTGGGTGGAATAGAACGTGAGCGGCCCTCTAGTGTGAATTGGCCCTAAAACTTTAAATCTGTTTACGATAACAATGAAAAATACAATCTTGAGTCTTAGTAACGGCATCTATAAGCAATTAAATGAGAATATTAAAGGTTTCACATGAAAAATATCTATAGCGGACTGCCATCTAATACTGAATAGAGTTAACTGGAAGTGCATAAATAAATGTACATAATAGATTCAAATTTTGGAAAAATGTAATTGAGAAAAGCAGAATTCTGTCCTGTCTATCTTGATTGAAAATGTTCAACTTTTGAATAATGATTTTGAAATTTTTATCAATAAATTACCAAATTTTAAGGTATCTCTTGATTTACCGGGTTAGAATTAACTCATGTCGGATGTGAATATGTTTGTGATGAAGTTTGTGTTAAGTATTTACTTTTCAAAATTGATAAAACTTCATCAAAACTGATAAGATCGACATCAAAAATTGTGTTGAAAGCAATTAGAAAAAGTTTCACTTTCTTGAAAGATTAAAAAAGAGTAAAAAAACGAAAAAATTGAATAGCAAAAATCTAATTACACTTCTAGATTAGCCTTGAAAAAGTAGTACGAGAATGTGATATTAATTAATTTGTCTCATCATTACTTATATTATATAAGATGTTCCCAAATAGCATCGAAAATAAACCATCCTATACGTATGTATGTATCTACTTGTAAATATTTACTCATGTAAATAAAATAATCTACAACATGAATTTATTTTTTGAACCCAATTTTGTAATTTTGTAATTCAAATAAATGAAAAAAAAAATCTCCAAAGGCAGCAAGTACCTTATATAGCGAATTTTTTTATGTATCTACATGCTGAAATATTAAATGCAAAACATTCTTATAATACTGACAATTCATATATTTTAATAATATTGAATCAACTAATCTTAAATTCATTTCCCGATGTTATTTTAATATTTATGATTTTTATTGAAAAATACTTTTAATCCACAAACAATAAGAAACACTAATAAAATTTCATTCGTTTGAAGTTTACTGTTTGTCTAATACGTCTAATCAAGGCCTGCTTGATTTTCTCAAGCGAAATTCTCTAGCAGGCCTTGCGTCTAATATTAACTGTCAAAATTAGTTACCCCCCGCGATATTCAATTTTTTTTCTAATATCAATTGTCAAAACACATAGCCATCTGAGATAATCGATTTTACTGTTAATACTCAATAAAGAGATTTTTGCATTTTTCATGCGATCCAACGAACCGATTTTGATGATTTTTTTTCTGGGTCATAGAGGAACGACGGCTCTACTGTTATTTTAATTTTCATCCAAATCTAAGCAAATTTAATATTGAAAATGATTTTTTTTAACATTTCTTCAGCTCTTATTCCAAAAGTGTTGGCCCTACCAGTCTGGCCAACGAACTCATCCAAGCTATCCCAAAGACCGATTTTTGTACCAAGTTTCATTAAGATTGGAGTATTTTTACGGCAGTTATCGTTTTATTTATATATTTATATATATACAGGGTGAGCCAAGAGGATGGAACCCCAAAAGTATAAGAAGTTCTACTTGATGGAACTTTATGAAATTTGGTATATGGCCGTTTTGTCACCTGAACTACCTTTAGAAAAAATTTTCGTTGTTCTAGCTACCCCTCTTATATGGGGTAGTGCACCCTACTCTCTTATTTTAAATGGAATGGTACATTTTTTATTACATTGTACATTCTTTGATGAAATCGAAGGGGACTTTGATAACATGACCCATGGTCTAGCGCTGAAGGTTTTTCAGATTTTTCAGCTTTTATTGCAATTTTAAAATTTACAGTGTTTGATTGAAAAATTCATATTTTTCAAGCCATAGCATTTGAAATATTGAGACTTGGAATTCAAGTATTACAAATAATGTACTTTTGATCAATTCAAACAGAATTCAATAATCTTTCAGAGTTCGGCTGAAATAAATTTTTCTTTCAGGCAATTTTCAAACTATAATAACTTGCTTATTTTAAATAGAACCCTATATTTCTCTTCATATAGTTGAATAGAGAAAAAAATTCTGCATCGAACTGTATCAACATTCCCTATACCTATCTTTGATAATTTTTCAGTTATTCCAAATTTTCGATTTCGTGGAAACACCTCCCTAGAAAGAAAATGTAATACGTCTAGTCGCCTATGCCAAACTAACCCAACTACAATGAAATGCATAGATGGCTTAGCAAAATGACAAAATATCACAAATGACGTTAATATTGAATACTTAGCTGTATTTTTTACAACTTTAGGACATCCTACATACACAAAAAGCAAATGAAATAAATATTAATTTATTTAATAATCAATTTCTTCCATTTTCCTTCCTTGAGATATTTTAAAATTAATTAATTAATTTCATCTTATTTGTGACAGTTGAATTGGAGGTTGTTTTGCTAAGCCTTCTATGTTTTACATTTTCTTTCAGGAAAGAAAATTAGACGAAATTGAAAATTCTGAATAACTTAAAAATTATCAAAATTAGGTATAGGGAATGGTAAAACAGTTCGATGCAGAATTTTTTTCTCTATCCAACCATATAAAGGGAAATATGGGGTTCCATTTAAAATAAGCAAGTTATTATAGTTTGAAAATTGCCTGAAAGAAAAATTCATTTTAGCCGAACGCTAAAAGATAATTAAATGCTCTACAGTTTGATAGAAAGTACGTTATTTGTACTATCAGAATACTAAATTTTAACATTTTAACTGCAATAGTTTCTATGTTGTGAATTTTTTATTTAAGCACTGCAAAATAAAAAATTTCATGAAAAGTCAAAATATCTGAAAAACTTTCAGCGCTAGACCATGGGTCATGTTATCAAAGTCCCCTTCGATTTCATCAAAGAATTCAAAAATGCAATAAAAAATATACCATTCCATTTAAAATAAGAGAGTAGGGTGCACTACCCCATATAAGAGGGGTAGCTAGAACAACGAAAATTTTTTCTAAAGGTAGTTCAGGTGACAAAACGGCCATATACCAAATTTCATAAAGTTCCATCAAGTAGAACTTCTTATACTTTTGGGGTTCCATCTTCTTGGCTCACCCTGTATATATTTATATATATATATATATATATATATATATATATATATATATATATATATAAAAAAAATTTAACGAACGGTGGATATGGGTTCCTTAGGTCCCAAGACGAACTTCTGTGCAAAAATTTTTCGGAAATTCAAAAGTGAGGATCTCGTCATTAGCTAATTTTTTTTAAAAAAATTCGCTAAAAAGTGCCAAGCTTATCAGTCTCTTGTTTGAGGTGAATCATCTTGTTTTTATCATAATCCAAGTTCGAATTTTTGCCCAATCATTTCTAATACAATTTTCACAATTTACCATAAATTATTAATGAACAATTTTTCACAAATGTGTCATGGGAAATTCACTATAGCAAAAAGCAATAATGTAATTTCAATGAAACATTACTATTGTTTATACTGGATGATTCACCTAGAACGAAAAGTTTTCATAGCAACTCCCATTATTTGTCGAGTGATTTGAAAAATATTTCAAGGACTTGTAAGTGGATCGCCGGAGAACATTTTAGAAAAATTAGAACCACGTAGCTCATTTGAAAGTTGGTCAGAAAACCGCTTGTTTTGGATTTTCAAAAACTAGCTAAAGAAGCCAAACAATTAAGAATGACTCGGAGATTCTCCTAACATTGATTTTTTTCGTTTATCACTATTGCATTCTAGAAAAAATGCGAAACTTTCCCACCTGTTTCACAATAAAATTAGAAAAAACGAAATAATCAACGTCTTGTGTGCTTGAAAACCTCAACATCGTCTGACACGAGCATTTCTTGACCAACTTCCAATTCTAATTTTGCAAAAATGTTCTTCAGCCTTTAGAAATAATGGTGTATTTTTTATAGTTGCCATAAGAACTTTTCGTTTTAGGTGAATCACTCGGTATAGTTATTATCTTTGTTCTTCTCATTGTTCAAGTTTATGTTGGATAAAGATGGGTATATTGAATGCGCATGATGGATATAAAAGCAATAGGGAAAGGAGCCGGCCGGCATTTCTCAACAAAACTCTGCGATAGTACCTTGGTCGATATTGTTGTTAATTACAATTTTTAATAGGTGAGTCATGTTTTATTAATAAAACGTAATAACGCTTACATAATTTATGATTATCCGTTTTTGTTTTCATTAATCTTAAAATTAAGAACAATATAAAGACAAAACGATGATTGCAATTGTAAACAGTTCTTATAATATAACATCCTGTTTTTATTGTTATTTTGTTTTTATCTACATGTATGTATATACTACATACGTAGATATCAATATAAAATTGTTTTATTTTTGTTGCTTGATTGCATGGAAATATTCTAGAACGTTCAAGAATGTATTGAATTTATATATTTTGAACTAGAAGACTATATTTGGAATTTCTATCCCAACAAAATACCTGTTCTACCGGTTATTGTACTCCTTCCTGTCTCTTTTAGTCCTAAGATATTTCATTATTTTTTTCCCTCACTAATCAAGGTCTTTACAAAAATAGTTATTTTTTGTATATAATTAGCGAGTTGAAGGTTGAGAAAGATTGTTCCGCTCAATAATAAAGAAAAAAAATTATACCCATTAAAACCACAAAAATCCGGTTTCTATTTTGGATTTCCTATAATTTATCAAAAAAAATTCAATAAAATCGACGGCTTATAACTATAACATATGTATGAAAGGAATTTGGAACAATAACGGATCGATAAATATAAAAAATTCCAATAATTATAATGTGTAGGCTATGAATGTGAGATGTAGGTCGTTGATTATATGGTTCCTTGTATAAGTTAATTGAACCGCGTCAGTTTATTGTTAGATAAAACCCCGAGACTTATACCAGGGGATATAGAGAAGTAGTTAGCCTGTAAGCTTTCCGATAAACAAAAGGGCGTAATTTCACGTCGTGTATTCAAATTGAAACATACCAGGGGTTCCACCTAACTCGGGTTAGTTTTTATGATAATTCCTATTAGTTAACGAACGATTTGAATAATATTTCAAGGATTTGTACGGCAGTACCTGGAGATCATTTTAGCAAAATCAGAACCTCGTAGCTCATTTGGAAGTTGGTTAAAAAGTAATCATTTTGGACAATGTTACAATTTTCAAAAATGAGCTGCACACTTAAAATGACTTGGAATCAGTGGCCTACCCAAAAATATTTCTTGGGTGGGGGAGAGCTAGTCACAGATTTTTAATATCTTAACCTATACAGGGTGATTCACCTCAAATAAAAAGTTCTTTGTAGGGGAGTCCCCCATATGGTAGGCTAGATAATTATTATCAATACCACCATGTATGTTCTACATTTATGTTTGAAAATTATAAATATTTTTAATTTCATTTACAGAAAAAAATGCCGATCGATTTCTATTACGCACCTGGCAGTGCACCATGCCGTGCTGTCCTTTTAGCCGCCAAAGCTATTGGTGTTGATTTGAATTTGAAATTAACCGACTTGATGAAAGGTGAACATTTAACACCGGAATTCGTTAAGGTATATTTAATTTTTAATAACCCAACAATGAATGATGAATACTTATTATTATTATTATTATTATTATTGTTTGACAGTTGAATCCTCAACATACAATCCCTACTATGGATGATAATGGTTTTGCATTATGGGAAAGTCGTGCAATTATGGGCTATTTAGCTGATCAATATGGCAAAAATGATTCTCTATATCCAAAAGATCCAAAAAAGAGGGCTCTAGTTAATCAACGATTATATTTCGATATTGGTACTTTGTATGCACGTTTCGCTGATTATTATGTAAGATGATACCGACAATCTATAATTGAATTATTCTAATTTTGTTTTATTTTATTTGTCCAGTATCCAGTAATATTTGGTGGTGCCAGTTATGATTCAGCAAAATTGGATAAATTCAAAGAAGCATTGAATTTCTTGGATAAATTCTTAGATGGTCAAAATTATGTTGCTGGCAATCAATTAACAATTGCTGATCTATCATTATTAGCCACTGTTACAACATTGGAAAGTGTTAATTTTGATATATCTCCATATAAAAATATAACAAAATGGGTGGCTAAATTGAAAGCTGAAGTACCTGGCTATGAAGAAGCTAATGGTAAAGGTGTTGAAGCTTTTAAACAAATGGTTGAACATCTAACTAAAAACAAATAAGTTCAATTTACAAGAAAAAAAAAGGGTTTTTTTTCCTTTGTCTTTTTTTTCCATATATCCCATGCATTTATGTAATATTAGAAATATATTGTGCAACTTTTCAATGCTTTATCAATAAATTTTACATATTATAAATACATGTAGCTTGTTTGAGTTAATTTGAAACAAACAAGAAGGATTCACACTCAATAGTAAAGATAATCAGATTCATGAATTTGTAAGGTAGAATAGACCTGCGGTTATTACGCTTCTCAAAAGTTAGATGGCGCTTGTCTACAACGTCTTTTATACAGGTGTACTTTGATGACTTAGTAACGTAACTTGATTCACACTTGACATTTATTAATGTATTTTTCAAATGGCTGAACCAAACTAAACAAAGGCACAGTCAAATGCTAGAATAAATACCGTAATACATCCTTTATACCGAGTGTAGCACAGTATTTCCTCTCCCAATTGGCGGTGTCTTTGGTAACATAGAAGTTACTTGATTCACACCTTACGTTTGTTAATGTGTTTTAAACATACATTAACAAAGTAAAAATACAGTATGAACAAAATGGAAACACTTACCACTTCTCTTCTTGCAGTGGTAACTAGCGGTAATGTGGCAAAAACTGGCATTTTCTCAAAAGCAACAATTCAGATCAAATACACTGGCCTGTTAGAGAGCGTTGAGCTGGAAAATCAAGCAGATCTTGGTAAATCTAATTCAAACTTCACTTATTGTTAAATTCATTGCCTACTTGAATGATAACCTAGATAAAAATGAAAACAATTGAAAGTTCTAACAGGTGTCAAATTAGGCGCCAATTTAGTTTGCGAAAACTATAACAGATAGCGCTGTATACTAATTGGCGTCAATTTTAAAATGGATAGATTTATGAATAAAAAGCAAATTCGTATAATAAACTTAATATTTACAAAACAATATTGTAAACAGTTTTAAATGCCTGATAATACTACTAATATACAATGACAAATTCGTTTAAAAGTAATCAGGCAAAGAGAAGGAAATGTTGTATGTTTAATAATAAATACCTTTTTAAAAATTATATTAAATTAAATTAAAACAAACTAGGTAGTTAAACTCTCAACAATTTCTTTGTAGCACTAACAACATCTTTCGGTTGTGGCAATGCAGCAATCTCTAATGATTTCGTATAAGGCATTGGTGTATCAACACCAGTTAAACGTATGGCTGGTTGATCTAATTCGAAAAATGTTGGACTTTCCATAATACGTGCTAAAATTTCAGCACCAATACCACATTGTGGCCAACCTTGTTCAACAGTTAATAAATGATGTGTTTTTGCAACAGATGCATTAATTGTATTTACATCTAATGGTCGTAATGAACGTAAATTAATAACTTCAGCTTCGATACCTTGTCCAGCTAATTCATTAGCAGCCAACAGTGATGTTTCTACAGCTTTTGAATGTGCTACTATTGTAATGTGTTTACCTACAAAAAAAATTGTGTTTTTATAGGGCATTATTGATAATAATAATAATTTAATAGTACCAGGTCGTTCGATTTTCGCTTTACCAATCGGCAATATAAAGTCTTTATCTAATGCTTGATCAGACATTGGATATTGTACACCGTAGAGGATTTCATTTTCTAAGAATATAACAGGATCAGGATCTCGTATTGCAGCCTTCAATAAACCTTTACAATCTTCTGAATTGTATGGTGAGATTACTTTAAGACCAGGACAATGTGCATACCATGCCCCATAACATTGAGAATGTTGTGCAGCTACACCAGAAGCAGCACCATTTGGCCCACGGAACACAATCGGTACATTTACATAACCAGCTGACATATAAAATGTTTTACCAGCTGAATTTATAATTTGATCAATTGCTTGCATAGCAAAATTAAATGTCATAAATTCACATACTGGCCGTAATCCGGCCATTGCTGCACCAACAGCAATACCAGCAAAACCCATCTCTGTAATTGGTGTATCTACTACACGTTGATCACCATATTTTTTCCATAAACCACGTGTAACTTTATAAGCACCATCATATTGGGCTACTTCTTCACCCAAAATAAAGACACGTTCATCACGCTCCATTTCTTCATCTAATGCTGAATTCAATGCATCTCGTACAGTCATTTGTTTAGCCGATAATGATTTTGTTAATGATATAGATCGTTGTTGTCGTGTACTATTAATGAATCGATTTGTTAAATTTAATAAATTTGAAACGGTTTTAATTGTTGCCATTCTTTTATAATTTTACCTAAAATGATAATAATTAAGTTTCAATTAGAATTGATAACGATTTCATTCAAAACAAAACAAACTAGAAGAATAACAACTTACAAATATTTTTTCGTTCAAATACAATCAATCAATCAATTAATTCTCGTCAAGGTGATTAAGGTCGTTACGAGGAGATTTAATTCTCAGGCACACTGAGCAAATGAATGGCAACAAATAAATTCCAAAAACAATTTTTTTTTGGTTATCTTTAGAGCAACGTAACAGTCTGACATGTGACGTAATGTGACACTTGTACAGCCATTATGATATTAGACTGTTAGTTGTAGCTCTCACATAATATTACTCTAAGAACAAGTAAATTAAATAAACATTTCAAAATTCGATTCTAAAATTATTAACAAACTAAATGTTTTTATTAACAAACTCATTATTTTTATTATTCAGTTATAAGTGAATTTTATTCAAATTTTATCAAAAATCTACAATAGGAGCTACAAGTATCTAATAATTGACATTTAATTTTGGTGTCTTTTACGGTGTATAGTCTGTCAATATTAACAGAGGTATGACTAAAGTACTCAAATAAGAATAACAATAGAAATCGATCATATGCCACTTTTTTTGTTGTTCTTTTTTTGTAATTTCCCACGCCATGGTAAAACATATCAACATAAAAATTCTTCTATAAATAGAAATGTTTAAAATTAAAGTTATCTGTTTAATTATTTTTTTTCCACTTAAGATAGTTTTCCTGTAAATACCTTTAAGGGTTGTGACTTAGGAGTGAATTTTCACTTGGCATATTATTTTTAGAATTTTCTCTTATGTGGGCCCGAAGCTATTTGGAAGGCTTTTCAAATGAGATGTGAATGATTACTCAATAACAACCCCTAAATGAATTATATTTGTATAAAATGGAAAATTTTTTCATTATATATTAATTTTACTTATAAGTTTTGCCATTTTAAATAAAATATAGCTTTTTTTTAATAGCTTGCCAAGAAAACTGATAAACAAATGCTTAAATACGTAGCTTTAATGTTTAAAATACTCATCTTAAAAAAGCTTGTGAATACAACCCATATTTGTTAAGTTAACTAAAAATGTATCAAATTGTATCAAATTTGTTATTTTACATTAGTCATATAGCATGAGCAAGTTTGATAGACTGTAAAATACCACTATGATTTTAAATTTTAAATAAATTGTTGGTTGTCTAATCGTAAGGCGTTTTATGTATTTGCTAAACTTCCTTATCGTTTTTATCTGATCGAGTTGCAATAGCTTCTTTTTCTTTTAGAGAATCGAACTCCGAACTCCTATAAAAGAAGTTTTCTGCCACAAATCTCTTAAGTTACCATAAACCACAATAAAGAAGTGTTTTTTACGAATTGTTAGCATTTATCAAGAAAGAAGCCGAAATATTAAAGGCGGAAGTTAAAAAGTTCCTATTTTGATGGAAAAAAAACATGTAAACCAATACGGAAAGTGTTTATAAACACGATAACAAGTTAACATTTTTGCAAAAATTCAAATCAACAACAATTATGTAAATTGGAATTTTCATTTAGAAAGTAACGAATTGCAAATGCATTTCACTTTATTAAAATTTTATAAAAAAAAAAAATGATTGAGGATAAGCAACGAGGGGAACATTGGTAAACACTCAATTAAACCAAATTATATGTCTACAAGTCTGGTTGGCCACAAAAATTTACAAATAATCGAGTTGCATTAAATTATTAATATAAAGAAACCATAAATAATTATATAAGTACAGTTATTATTTGATCTATCTCTGAAAATATTTCAGGTCTCTCTCGTGTGAACTTGATGGAAAAAGTAACTAAATTTACAATGTGGTCTCTCTTCACTTGCAACAACAACAACAACAACTCTTCCTCTCTCCTCAACAAAACTTTTACCATGTTTAGAAACAAACAACAAATCAACTTCTTCCTATACCAGATTAGTTTAAACTTTCATCGTACTCAGTTTAGTTTCGGTGTTAGAAGAAATCTTAATGCACGTGCTTCTTTGCCGGTTGCTGTTATCGACGATCTTCAACATTTTCGTTAACTATTTTTAAAACTTATTAGTGCATTGAAGTAAATGCAAAGAGAAGACTTCTAAATTGAAATTGTGGTGATTTAAATGACTTTTTAAGAGAGTTTTGTGGATTTTTATGAGTGCTAGTGGAAAACTCTTGTCTTCTTCCCAGTGATTTCCCTTAAGGACCTTCCAATGGTAATTTTTTTTAATGATTGATTTACCACTAATTTAAATACAAAAGTTCACACATGTATCCACGAGACTAATTAAATATGATACATTTTTTCTCATTGTTTATTTATTGTTTGTAATTTAGGTTACGGTCACACAAATATTTTCACGAGATAGATCTGATTTTTCTTTTATATTGTTTCTTGTTTTTTTCTTTCTTCATTCAATAACAATCATCATAGGAAGGTCAACAACCATAATTGTTAATTTATAGTAATTAACAACTATTATTCGGTGTATGGGTTAATTTTTTTGGTTTTGACGAAAATCGTTTGCGTTATGAAATAGTAGCGTAAATAATTATATGATGATACTGATGAGATAACAGATTATAGAAGAATTGACGCTTGAAAATTGAACTGAACGAAGTAGGAGGGAAGAAGTGGAAGTTGATTTTTCACAGTAAAACAATACTTTTTGTATTTGCAAAGGGAAAATTCTATTGTAACAAGATTATTATTGAAGTTGCAAGACCAAGACTGAAAGTTTCGAAGAGAATCAGTGATTATTGGGAAAGTTTTAAGTTATGTGACATTTTGATGATCGATCACCAATTATCAATATTAATAAACGTTAAAAGGTCTCTAAGATAAGTTTATTAAAACATCAATGTAGCAGGAAATTCGTTTAACTTTCTACGATTAAATTTCAAATTTAAATTATAGAAAAATATTTATTTGCATTTGGTGTTAAATGTGGAAAGTGTTGAAATACATTGTTACTTTTAGTTTTTCAGTAAAATCTATTGAAAATTTTCAGGCAGAACAACTTTCACGTATATTTATTTTATTTATTACACCGGATTTGTTGCAATCAATTAGAATTATCGTAGCAATCATTGTGGATCATAAATAATCATCAAATCGATGATGATGATAATAATAATAATCATAATAATTCTGTTATTTCATCGCTTTAGAGTTTTAGTAGTAGACCAGTAGACAGGAAAACTATTACAGAACGAAGCAAATAAAAGCTTGTTCATCAAAGTGTGAATATCTAAAAAGTAACTCTTGTTTTATTATTATTATTATAACTTTTAGTTAAAATAGGAAAAGATGAAATTGAAAAATGAAAGTATTATCCATCTAACGAAACTAGTAGTCACGCTATAATTATAAATATGAACAATTACAATTGTTAATAATATTTCCCTTTTTTTTTCGAATTTACCTATTTGTATTTTACTTTAAATAAAAATATAAGAATACAAAGAAACACAAAATAAAGAATGACAAGGAAGTTGTTTAAAGAAATATTATCACCTTTCACCTTACGGTTTCTAGCTGTATGAATTTAATATCAAGCACATTGTTATCAATATTTTCCCTTAAGGAAATTTTATAGAACTACCCCTCATATCAAATAATAATTTTCATTAAAAAAATGTACTTTCTTGTTGTTTAATTGACTGAAATTCCCAGAATTCCATCCAAGGCACCGACACCGAATGAAGCGTGGAAAATGATGTGGAAAGATACCGGAATCGTTGTGATAATTCTCCAGATAGTCATCGTACATTCAAGTACAGGTAAATAAATATAAAAAAAATACAATTAAATTACAATATCATCACATTTATGGTGTTGTCGCGACATTAGACTTTCTCTAATTAGGTACAAAATGGGTGTTTTCTTTATCTACAATTACTACAAAAGATAACATGAAGGAAAAGAAAGATCACTTTCAAAATAAGTATAGAGAAAATCGATTTAAACAACATTGCAAACGATTACAACCTTATCAATTAACAGCCTCCAGATATCACCAAGGTTATTCTACCATAATCACCGTTATTAGATATATATTTCAAGATAACAGATATAGCAACAAGACAATTATTTTAATTATTATATTTATTACAATCTCTATTAAAACTAGATCTATACAGGGTGTAATTGAATTGCCCTATAATATGCAAATCTCACTATCATTACGTGGAATAGAGGACAATGAAGACCTTTTGAAGGGTCAAAAGGAAAAAATGGCCGAATCTAGTCAAAATTGGAACCATTGTTTGATGGTCACTGATCAAATACAAACGTACCGTAATGTTATTGTCGAGAATTGATAAGAAAGCAGGTGTTACTGTAAAACATTTCGGGTTTTCATGAACTACCCAAAATCATGGATTCCCGGCAGATTTTGCTTACAGTAGAAGTGCAATAGAGTGTACATATTCTCTCTTTCTCTTACTTCACTCGTCTTACAATAAAAAAATCGCATAGACACGATCAGTTAAACGATACTAATCTACTAATTGAACCTGTACGCAACACGTTTAATTAAAAACTAAAGAGGAATACAAAAACGCCCTACAAGAATTATTTAAAATGCTTCCGTCCCTGTTACCCATAAAGCTGCACTTTACGAAACATCTCGGATTTCCATATAATTAGGGGTCTCGCCTGAGATGTAGAATTATTGCAAATGATACTTGGCCTATCTTTCTCACAATAAATATCCGGTTATGACTAATTCCAAAAGTAGTAGACCACTTAGAATGTGTTGAATATGTTATCGGTTATTCTGATTTATAATGTCGAAAAAATAGGAAACTTTGCATACATTTTTGTGAAAAACGAAAAATAAAATTGAAGTTGGTTCTAATTTGGACTGGTTTTTCCGAATTTTCGAAAAACCAGTCGATTTTTCAAAAAGCTATGCCGGTCAAAACATGTACAATTGCATTTAAAGTCGAATGAAACTTTTATCATTTTGATATCTGTTACCGTTTTTGGGATATCCATCATTCTTTTGGAGTTTCCATATAATTTATAAGATATTCTAGCTTGCTTTAGCTAAACAAGCCTTACTGACCTATTTATTTAATATAAACACAACATATTTTATTATTAACTACCGATAACATTGCTTTTTTCCAGTGGCTCTAAAAATCTTGGCGAAATTTTCAACGACTCAGTTTTTCTAGCCCTATACGTGATGTACAGATTTAAAGGCAATTCAATCATATCCTGTATAAATACAATTAACGAGATTATTGATCTAGATTATGTTTCTAGAATTAATATCCGGTAGTATAAATTGATTGATAAATACAAATTAACTTTTCAATTAACACACAATTTTATGTAGGTACTTTAAAAGTTTATCGTTTAGGTAAATCATGAAAATGCTACAACTATTGTATTTCGTCCTATCAATATCAAACAATCAACGGAAACGATTAATTATAATGTGTGAAAGAAAGTCAAAAATTAACATAGATCGTATCAATTTATTTATTTCGTGATATTTTACATATTTTTACAAGAAATTTTCAGTATCGGTTGTTATTTAGTTTTATTTTGAATTTTGTTAAAAATGAAAGTATTATCAATCCATTATTATTAATTTTAATCGATTTGAAAGTTACTATATGCTTATCATAGTAGTTCCGTAAAAATTTGCCACAATTTAGATAACGTTTTTAAAGCGAGAAATAAATTTTCCTATTCACAAAACAACAAATTGTAGAATTTTCTTAGCGGCACCTTGTCGAAATTATAAATTCACTACCGTAACAATTAATTCAAATTGTTGTTATAACAGTAATATTGTAACAAAATTGAAAGGTATCTGCTTTACAGATATTTAAATCTTACAACATCTACATTAATTTTTTAAATAAAACTTTTATCAATACTTGTGAAATTGACTTGGTTTATTTGAATAAATAGTAACAAATTGTCGATTTAAAATGCCATAATTGTTATGTAATATCAACTTTACACTAATATCTCTAACAGAAAGGATAATAATTGAAAGCTTGTCCCCAAAAAGATTATTATTAATTCCATTATCAAACCGGATATTTCATAAGAAAAATCGAATTTAAAACCATCATCATTACTTATGGTTGTAATTAAATTCAAATTTCCGACTTATGGACGATAGTAGAATCGGTTATTGTTTCTAATTGTTAGTAAAATTAGGAAGGATATTACATCTGTATTGGGTAATTTTCCAATTTTGATTCGATTGATTTCATTCCTGTTTTGTTAGAAAACGGAAAGTTATAATAGCGATGACATAATAAAAATAATGCTGAAATAAATGAAAATTCTTCGTTAATTTCTCGATCTATTCATACTTATCGCTAGTTTGCTCTAATTAATTAAATAAATAAAAATGGAAAGTTGATGCGGAATGTAGGTAAAAATCTGCTTAATAACTGTAGTTTTTTTTTGCGTGCACTTTGAAAGTGAATTTGCTTTTTGCACCCAACTATGGAGAGACTCACTTTTTTAAATCTTGCTAAAATCAACATTCTACTCCTCGTTAAGTCCAACAACCACATCAATCAAATCTGACTTAATTAAACAACAACAACAACAAAGAACCATATATAAGCAATGGATTTTTCATATAATTAACCCACTTTTAGATTTTATTGCTGTAATAGTTACTGTATACAAGAAGATAATTAAAACGTGAATTTTCCAAATAAATAGGCATTCAATCAATTTATAATTTGGTAGGACAACACAGTTCCTTGACCACATACAAATAGGCTGACAACTCTTTTTTTTTCAGAGATTAATTGTAGACAACAGTTATGAATCGATGATTAAATGCATTCTTGTAAATTCCCAATTTTCTCCAATTGTAATTAGTAATAATCAATAAAGCACACGGATACAGTTACAAGAAATTACTTTTTTATCAGGAACGGAACGTTAACTTTGAGAGCCCTGGGCTAACATTGTTTTCGGGCCTACTCGATTAATCCAAGTTTGGGTTTGTTGTGGCCAAGTTGAATATAAAATAATAATAATTAGATTGATGTTTGATGTTTCATCATTAATCTAGCAAACTAACAGCCCTCTTCTAATTTCAATTTTCCCAGGAAGTTTTTCTGTATCAGCAATCTTATAATAATTGGAAAAGCCAAACTGTATGAATCTTGTTGCAAAATAATTATTTTTAACAGGCAAAAATAACAAACGCGTTCTTTCAGAAAACGTATTTTTGCCTCTATCTCGTATAGGACCCGTGCATAAGAATTTTTTTGAGATTTGGAGAGCCCTTTCAATTTTCTAAGTATGGTTGAATTTTCATTTCAAACTAACATAGATAGGTTGAGTTATGTGGGAAAATATAAAAAAAAACATGCTTGAAGATGTTACTTTGTAATTCAGAATTTACTGGAGAATGCCCAAAACAGAAGCGATCCTCTTGATGCATCCCTGAAACAAGCTAGAATTTGTTTCCAAAACTTCCCTATTTAATGTAATGTGGACTTCAGATCAGTAAGAAAAACGTGTATTTCATTAAACACAAGCCCCCTCCTCTCCGTCCTTATGTTTTACGGACAGTTAGAGTGTACATGATTACTGTACTAAACATAATTCATGTTTTACATTCTTATTTTTATGATTTTATGATAATTTTTGGAATGTTCTCAATTTAAGATTTTTGTTAACATATTTTCCAACAGGATGCCAATTCTATCCACCAGGTGAATATTTGCGTTTTGTTCGTGTACCTGAAAATTGGCGAGTCGGTGATGAGATCTTAAAGATCGATGTATATCCACGTAATAATCTCCTCCTACAACCAATTGATCGGGTAAATAAGATTTTCTAATAATTCTACATTTATTAATTAAAACAATTTCAGGCTGATGATGTTTATTATTTCACTTATCGTGATTTGAATCGTACTACTGTTTCCTTATTATTAGCACGATCTTTGGAAGATATCGTCGATACAGACAATCCAAGGAATGTGTTGAAATTCAAAATCTCTTGTGATTATTACGATGGTGAAGATACGGTAAGTAGCAAATCTAATCTTCTATCTACAGGGTTTTTCACTTCAGACTATATATTTCAAGGATTTATAAGACAGTTCCTAGAGAATATTTTTGTGAAATTAGAACCCCGTAGCTTATTTGGCAGTTGGTTAAAAAACGCTTTTCGTCGACCCACTACACACATAAAACTACTAAGACTGCCTCGTAGACTCTCATAAAATTGATTTTTCTTGTTAAAAAATGAACGAAAGTAATGTTAGTAACATTCTCTGTTGTTTACTATTCTTAACTTGTTGGAGAAGATGGTTTTTGTTAATTTAGTGTTTATAGCTCCTATTCTGGTTTCCTCTTAACCAAGTGCATTTTTTTATTGGTCGAGTATAGAAACTACCTTCTGAAACGAGTTTTTCATACTGTGTATTGTTCCTTTCTCGTTTCAACACTATTTTTTATGCCAAACAAGTCTTTTTCCATGCAGAATAGACAAAAATAAAAGTCAGGAACTCCTAATTTGTTTCTAAGGTATCCAATGTCAAGGATTTTCTTAGAAAGAAGAAACAAACACTTAATTAACATAAACAATCTTCATTAATTTATTTCAATGATCGATCTCTAACACGATTTTTTATTTTTGGAATGATGGTCTACGAATCAGTCCAAGTCGTCTTACGTGTGTAGTTGTTTGATGAAAATCATAACATAGTCGGCAGAAAGCGTTTTTTGACCAACTTCCAAATGAGCTACAAGGTTCTAATTTTGCTGCAATAATCTTCAGGCATCCTTGAAATATTTTTCGAATCACTGTGACAATTTCCAATTAACACTCAACCACAATTAGCCAAATCCTATTTTCTATTATTTACAGTAATATTAAACGAGTTGATTCAGGTCGTTCCGATGATTTAACACAGCAATCATGAGAGAATTAATGGAAGTTCTCATTGAAAATTGTTGTTGTACAGTAGTAATACCTGAAAAATGACATATTTTCAAGTTGTGGCAGCTGTTGTTATAATTTCAGCTATCATAAATAACATTTTTTGAAGTTTACAGTTTAACGACAAAATTTGTAGTGTTTTTATATGTTTTTCAAAGTTTTTTTTTTAAATGACCAGTAGTCTCATTGACCTACACATGTTGTTCCGGTATTCATCCTACATGTAGATAAAAATCTACAATCTCTTTGGGTCGTATAAGAAGAGCATTTATTAATCTTTGAGGTTAATTACACTCACTCTAGAGATAGTCAATATTTAAGAAAATTTCAATTATAGTTTGAGAAATATAACCGCCACTGTATATGTACATAGTTTATTGACAATTTATCGATAACAAACAAACAATAAAATGCAAAATTTATGTAGTCTTATTTGTAATAATAATGATAACTGTTTCACATCTGTCGTATAATTTGCACGATCATACTGTTTAACTGTTTTGTATCTATTTTAATCAAACATTACCATTTTGTAATTGTAATTAATCAAATCGTTTTTTGTTTCTGTTGTTATCTTAAATATAGATTACATCATCTTTATCAGTGACGGTTTATGTGGAAGATGTCAATGATCATGCACCAATCTTCTATGGTGCACCGTATCAGATAACTGTCGATGAATTGACACCTGTTGGTAAGAGATTCAATCTATGATTTGGCGTGCGAAAAGTTGCCAGTTTTCAAACATCGATATCTCGCTTGTTTTTTTGAGATGTTGGAAAAAGTAAACATGCGTTAGATAGAAAATTTCAATGTGCATGTTTTAAAGACTTTTATTTTGGAAAAATATGCTAAAATTCTGAATGGGAGACAAAATTCTTGGACCCTGTTTTTTTCGTACATTTTTATCCATAACTGACTAAAAGCAGGAGGTGTGGTCTCATTTATAAATGTAAACGACGTCTGGCAACGTTGAATTCTTAAACATAGTACATAGACAATAATGACCACATTACATATATGGTATATTGCGAACTAATCACAATAACAATAACAATAGCTTGAAATCCTATCGAGGAAATTCTTGAAGATTTATAAGACTCTTTCAATTTTCTATCTAAATTTGCTTGATAATTATTGAAAATTGATAATATTGGCTAAGTTTTAGCCAGTTATAAAGGAAGATGTACGAAAGAAACAGAGTTCAAGACTTTTCTCTGCCATTCAGAATTTTGTCATATTTTTCCAAAATAAAAAGCTTTAAAACATGCACCTTGAAATTCTCTCTCTAAAGCACATTTACGTTTTCCAATATCTTAATAAACAAGCGAGATATCAAAGTTTGAAAATTGGCAATTTTAGCACGCTCCAGAGGCCCCTTAATTCTTAATTCGTCATCATTGTATCATCAATAGGTTTAACAATTTTCCGTGGAATACATGCCACAGACCGTGATAAACCAAACACACCAAATTCCGATGTACAATATGCAATTGTAGCAGGAAATGAACGTGGAAAATTCGCTTTAGATAGTAGCCATCAAGCATATCTAATATTGAAGAAATCATTAGATTTCGATAGTGGAGATCGACAATTTTTATTGACAATAACAGCATCGGTGAGTTCATTCTTTTGTTTAATAAATAATTGAAATCATCACGCTTTCTATCAAAAATTTATCGATAATAAATTATTTGTGCATGAACGATAATTTATTTGTTTTAATTTTTTTGGTTTGTTTCTGTATGTAATGTTAATAGGACCGCGGCTTACCACCGAAAAGTACCAACACAACAATTCTAATTCGTGTCACTGACAATGATGATCTTAGTCCGAAATTCACAAAAGGCGTCTATCGGACCAAAATCAATGAATTCTACCCAATTACAGTAAGTTTCACTGGCATACATTATTTATTAATTTTCGATTCTCTCTTTGTTTCCATTTTTTTATTTGATTCTACCCAAATCAAACATCTGGTGATTAAAATTTCCGTCATTTGAAAGTTTTAATAACGAAGCAAAAATGAGACTATTGATAAATTCAATTGCGTGTATTGGGATACCAATTTTCTTTCGCCTCCATATCTTCGGATAACACAAGTGCACCTTTCAAAAAGTATAGCGTGTCACCATTCAGAACCATGTCAATAATTCTGTTGGGAAATGTTTATTAATTTAATGAAAATTTGAAGTGAGGTCAAGTCAGGTCTAAATTTTTGGTGAATGTTGGAAAATTCGAGTATCTCTTTATTGTTGTTTTAAAAAAAATCTCAATAACAGATTAGAAATGAAGAAAAAAAAACGGAACGACAAGAAAATTACAGTTTTCGGTTGTAATAAAATTAGTGTTCCTCTATAATTAAATTCCGTTATAAAAACAGCACGATTTCCATTAATAACATCGATTAAAAAATTGTCTAACATGGGAATATTCTCAGGTGTCCTTCTCTAATTTTGTTGATAATGAGATATGTTGTTCTTTTTTTTAGAAATCTAATAGATGCATGTGTCTTTTACCTGCTGAAAAACATTTATAAGGGGTGAAAATACTCTTCAAACTTTAGTCTTGAGAGGGATGCTTTTTGAATTTCTCATACTTGCGGTTGGAATGATCGAATGCAGTTCGTATATTCGAGTAGGACCAATTTCTTTATTTTTATATTTTATATTTTTATATTATTACTCGTATGTACTAATTGTTGAAAATGTATAAAAAAAACATTTTTCACCAATTAATTTTTTTTGGTCGTCAATGTAGACAGTTGTTCACCCCATAACTCTATTTTTTAATTTTTTTTATATAAAAGTTTTCAAATTTCAACCCTCATAACTCCTCTTCTATTCAGTATTGTATCATAATAGTGGAGGCATTTTTCATGATTTTTCACCCCAAAGACCTACTGCATTATTTCAGCTGCAAGTATGTCAAATTTATAGAGCTTTGCGTTAGATGGTGAGGCCTCATTTTACCCCCTAAATATGTTTTTGCACAGATAAAAAAAACACTTTACTTAAGCTTAATAAACAGTTAGTAACAATTATTGCTATGCTTATAACAATCGTTTTTATGACTTATTTTTTCGTTAAGATTTAACTGATGTTGGTGAAATTTACCCTTATATTTTTACAAAGAACAACACAAGACAGTATAATCGAAATCGGAGAGAGACACCTGGGAATGCCTCCTTGTAAGTGTCATGAAATTGTGGAGGAAAATTAATAAAATTTAACTGTTCTTAGCTAAATTTCTACCTTTCTATTTTGTATTATTTTATTACAAATTAATCACATTTATAAGTTATTGATTTATAGTTTATAAACCTAATCACGATCTACGATAAAGTTTTAATGAATTTTCAGGGTGAACGAATTCATCAAGAATTAATATTTGATCCACCAATATATGCTTTCGATCAAGATGTAGCAATTGATACACCAATCCGATACGATATTATTGCCGGTAATGATCGTAATTTATTCTCAATGAATCATCTGAATGGCACAATGTATCTAGAACGTGAAATTGATATTGATAATGAACGATCATTACCTGGTAATACGTTTGTTTTACAAATACAAGCTAGTCAAATTGATAATCCAATGAAATTCGGTGTTGCACGTGTTGAAATAGAAATTATCGATTTAAATGATAATCTACCAGAATTCGAAGTGGATTTTTATAATATTAGTATTGTTGAGAATCTACCGAATGGTTTCAGTGTCTTACAGATACTAGCAACAGATCAAGATCAAGGTGATAATGCTGATTTTTCTTATCAATTAGATGATAAGAGTGGTGCATTTGCATTGGATTCAATAAGTGGATGGTTAACAGTAAGAGATCAAAGTGTATTGGATCGTGAGAAACGATCAACGATAACGATGCGTGTGTATGCAAAAGAAAAAGTCGCCAGTGTTGTAACTGATAGATTAGATGCATCTTTCGTTAATATCGAAGTAACTTTATTGGATGCCAACGATAATAATCCAACATTTATACCGAATAATTTATATCATTTCATTGTAAATACAGATGCGAAATATGGCGATATCGTTGGGCAAGTGTATGCAATCGATCCAGATCTCGGTCGAAACGGTATGGTCACGTATACGATACAGAAAGCCCCTAATAACACAGTACCATTTAAAATTGACACGAAAACTGGAAGGATTACCGTAAATCAAACACCGCTATTGACTGGCAAACATTTATTATTCATTGAAGCCGGTGATCAACCGTTGAATCCAAGCGAAAAACGATCCTCTCTAGCCGTAGTCTCCATTGAAGTCCAATCGCACGGTAAATAATCAAGAAATATTAAAAATCAATCTTATTTCAACTGATTCCAGCTGTTAAAAATGATCAACCGGATTTCATTGGCGCACCATATGAATTTTGGGTGGGTGGTAATGTTGGTATAGGTACCAGTGTTGGTCAAATTCGTATCACAGAAGCACCGGATCGTAGACAAATCGTCTACGATCTACTACACAGTTATCATGAAGGAGGTAAGTTAAAAAAATATAAAAAATACTGTTATGAATAAAATAAGAACAAAAAATTTCCTGTAGTACCGTTCGCTGTAGAAGAAAGATCCGGAACTATTACAGTGATCGACGAATTAAGGAAATATACGCGTCAAAATTACGATTTTGAAGCCATTGTGACGAACGATAAAGATGTTTTTCTTCAAACTAACGTTACAATACACGTTGTAGATCCAAATGACGAAAAAACCATTTTGATGAAGTAGGTAGTTGATTCTTCAAGAATTTATTGTGTGATTTTTATGTGTGTTTTCAGGACTGGTACAACTCCGATTGAATTTCATGTTCGTGAAAATCTCAAAAATAGCTTTATTGGTAAATTAGGTTTCAGGAATGGTAGTTCGGATGCTTTAACATTCAGTATAGCCAATCGTAAAGATGTTGATGGTTATATTTCATTAACAACAGATGGTGCTTTGTATACAGATAAAGCGTTAGATCGTGAAACTCGAGATGTTTATCATTTAACTGTGATTGCTGAATATCAAAAGGGTTTAATTACTGGTACAGGAATCTATCAAGTTGTCATCTATGTTGATGATGAGAACGATAATAAACCAATGTTTGATCGATTACAATACATTGGGAAAATTACTGAAAATTGTGTAGCCGGTACTGAGGTTGATTTGAATTATTTGATTCATGTTAGCGATAAAGATAGCGGATCAAATGGACAATTTTCATTGACAATCTTTGGTAATGGTAGCGAGATGTTCCGTTTAGATCGGAATAGTGGTAAGATTTTCTTTGCAAGCGCCGAACGGCCTTTGGATCGGGAAAGTGTGGATGTTTATAATTTGCGTTTGGTAGCAAAAGATAAAGGTGGTCTATACGATGAGGCGAAATTAACGATAAATATCGACGATGAAAACGATAATCCACCAGTATTTCTACAATTTATCATCTATCAAACAACAGAATTAGAAATTATTAATTATGATTCGTTAGGGAATCGTATCGGTCATTTTGATACACTGAAAAATTCCACAAATCAACAAATCTATGTTCTATCTCAAACGTTCTTGCGATCGAAACGAGCCAAATTGAAAAATACACCAATCATCTCATTGAAAGAGGATATAAATATCGGTACTGTGTTTATAAAATTGATCGCTGAAGATCGTGATTTGGGCGAGAATGCTATCATTAAATACGAAACGGTATCAGAGACCTACATCCCAAACAAACAATCCACAGAATTACCGTTCCATTTAACACAATATTTTATGGTACAATCGAATAGTGGTGAAATTTCCGTTGCACGTACACTACCACCTGAATCTGAATTTCGTTTGAATATATCAGCAACAGATCGAGGTGGTCTTAAAGATTTTCTTTATTTACGGCTTTTAATCGTTGATGTTAATAATCATCCACCAATATTCAAAAAATCTTGGTATAATTTCGATGTAGAAGAAGCTTTCTATCAACGACACACTTTAGGCAAAATTGAAGCAATCGATGGTGATTTTGGACCAAATGCAAACATTTCTTATCGTATACAAAACAATGATAATGATAAAAGATTACCATTCACTATTGCTCCATTGACGGGAATTTTAACTATCGATGGTTTATTAGATCGCGAAACCAAAGATAAATACACATTTATTATAATAGCTAAAGATAATCCAATCAAAGGTTTAAGTCAAAGTAGTTCAGTTAGTGTTGATGTGAATATTTTGGATGTTAACGATAATGCACCAATGTTTTACGGTTATGATGAATTAATACCGAATCCAGATGCAAACATTCACAATAATCACAATTATCAACAAGAGATACCTGTGTATTATGGAGCAGTTGCTGAAAATAGCCAAATTGGTACACCGGTGACTCGTATTTTTGCTAATGATTCCGATTTTATTGGCAATGGCAATGGATTGTTATTATTCGATATACCATACCGTAAGAATCATCGTCAAAATCGATTTACTATCGATTCAAAAGAGGGTGTAATCACAACAATCGCCCAATTAGATTATGAACAACAAAATCTTTATAATATAACGGTGATTGCATCCGATTTAGGTTCGCCAAGTTTAACATCAACAGCATTGTTGATTGTTAACATTATCGATGTACCTGAAGATGTACAATCAATGGAACAGGTGGCGATTTTTACACATCGTTATTATGAAATTGAAGTTGAAGAGAACGTACCAGTACCATTGAAAGTACTTACATTGAATGTTAGCGAACCGTACCGTTCACACAAATTACGTTACAGTATTGTCGGTGATCGAAACAGTGAGATAAAGAGAACGTTTCGAATTGATCCAAGAAATGGTAGTTTATTTATTATTGAAAGTCCTGATCGGGAACGTAAAGATCGTTATGAATTGACAATACGTTTAGATCAATATAAAGTTGGACGAGATATGACTGTTATGATCTATCCGGTAACTAATGAACGTTTAGGTAATTTAGGTGAGTTTAATTAATTCAAATTAATTTACAATAATTTAAAATAGAATAATTACAGGGCTTAATGAAGTTAAAGTGATAGTACGTGTGACAGATGTTAATGATAATATACCGAAATTCACAATAAGTGGCCGGCCGATTATAGCAGCAATTCCATCTACTGCCAGTTACGGATATCATATTGTAACACTTCAAGTATGTCTTTGATTTATTTATACAGGATTTCAATTTTAAGTACTGTTAATTCGAACTAAACTCCTAGTAGTTAGCGGGAGATTTTTAAAATATTTCATGGATTCGTAGGGGTGTCTGTTGATCAACAATTGCTGAAGAGGCGAATAACTAGTGCATTTTAATTTTTACACTATCAATGTCCGAGAAGAATGTTTCTCCATTTTTTCGAGTCATTCTAAGTCATTTTACATGTACAGCTGATTGGTGAGAATTTCGACATTGTCGAAGAAAAGTCGCTTTTTGCACAAGTTCCAAACGAGCTAAGGAGCTCTAATTTTGCTAAAATAGTCTCTAGAAACCCTTCAATATACACTTAAAATATTATACGAGTCACCCGACAAGTAATAGATGTTTCGTTCGAATTAACCATATTGCAAGAAATAAAAATGTGTTTTTACTATAAATCCAGGCTAAAGATCCCGATTATGGTGTGAACAGCGAGATACGCTACCAAATTCTAGGACGCGCTGATGATGACGATACAACTCGTCGTTTTGCTATTGATCCACTAACAGGACAAGTGCGAAGTGTTGTGAATTTCGCAAAAGATGCCGGTAAAGTCTACGGTTTTGATGTGAAAGCAACGGATCGACGTGGAGCCGATGATGGTCGGTCTTCTATAGCCAATGTTGTTGTAAGTCTATTGATATAAAAAACATTGAAAATTTTCCCATTATATACCATTTCCTTCTCTAGAGAGCTACTGCAAGTTTTTTTGCCACATTTTAAAAATATTACGTCAACAATAGAAACGTGACCGGTATACAAAAATAAGGGATTTTATCGTTTACGTTTTTTCTCTTACTTATTTTTCTCAGAAATTGTAACGTAAATAGTCAATAATGTTACTGGTTAGTAGGGTAAAGTACGCCCCCACAGCCCACAACCCACGCAGTGTGGGGGAGGTAGCGTTAGAGGAGTTTAACAAAATTTAAATATCATGCTCTTTATCCTAATAAGTAAAGGAGCCCTTTTGTTGCGGGGGAGCAATGAGATTTTTCCTTACGCCACTGTTACTCCTAAGTCAAATGAATCTAAAATGCTCTTAAAGTAGATCCTGCCTTATGATAGACCTGCCGTTGTTACGCTTCTCAAACGTTAGATGGCGCTCGCTTCACAACTAACTCGGATGTGATACGAAAGTTTAAATAAAATCTAAAAGGTTTTGAGATAAGAAATAAAATTGCGCAAGAATCGTTGTTTTTTAAATTTTTTCTCGAAAGCTTTCTACCAGATTGTTTCTAAATTTGGTAAAAGTGAAGCTTAAGCTAATACTAAATAATGGTAATTTTTTGAAAATTTTTAAATATCACATGTGTTTTCAGAACGATAGAGTTCATTTTTAAGGGGCATTTTGACTTATTAGTCGATTCGGCGTGCAGAAATTGCCAATTTTCAAACATCGATATCTTGCCTATTTTTCAAAATATTGTGAAAAGTAAACGTGCGTTGAATAGTGCACTTCAAGGTGCATGTCCTGAAGCTTTCTATTGCCATGCAGAATCTTATCACATTTTTCTTTAATAAAAAGCTTGAGGACATGCACATTGAAATAGTCTATCCAACGCTTGTTCACTTTTCACAATATCTTAAAAAAATAAGCGAGATATCGATGTTTGAAAATTTCGCACGCGTTATGAATATTTTTTTCAGGTGTACGTTTTAGACGACCAACGCCAATTGGTGATGGTGATGGGTATGAAACCGACTGAAGTTGAACGATGTATGGAAAATATAACCCAGTAAGTATAAAACATGAAATTATCAATATTTAAATCCAATTAAAATATTGTTTATTATATTGATTAGAACACTATTCAATGTGACCGGTTTTGATGTACGTGTACGTAAATTGGAGCCACATCTGGAGCGAAATCAAATTGATAACAGCGTGTAAGTTCATTAATTATAATAATAATTCACACACCCGTATCGTATAGTTTAATTAATTCATACACACAAACTGTTTATTATGCGGAGTGTTTCTTTTATATAGAGCACTCTATATTCGTATTCTAACAGAAATTGTGTTTTTGACATTGTCCAAGGATTTCCTTAAGGGTTGTTGTGTAATATTACAATTTATGTATATATGTACAACAGAATAGATTGGGGTTTATTGTCCCTTAAAGCTATTGAACCCTGTAGATATTACTTTTTTTTTTATTACTTATCCTTATCATTTATCAGTGGTGATATTTTCAGGACCGACATGTATCTGTACGCTGTTGATCCTCTATTAAATACAGTAATCGATGTCGAACAATTATTAAGGTAGCTAATTTATTTCTTTATAAAAATTGAAAAATTATATAAATCGTCTCTAATTTAGTATTTTACAAATGAAACAAGATGAAATTGAGGAGAAATTAGAAGGAGCTAGAGTATTAGCCTTCACTAATCCAATACCAGAAAAAGACGTCACAAAGAACCAACGGATCATTCTTTTAACATCGTTGGAAGTTGGCATTGTTGTATTAGGGTGTGTTGTATTTATTGGTGCACTAACTACCGCCATTTGTGTAATGTGCATTCGACGAAAGAAACGAAGGTATATTTTTCAATTTAACTATCTCGTATTTTTACTCTCATATTATTTCTAAAATCTAAATGTCTATACAGGACCGGCGCTATATTTTAGTGGGCTCTGTGTAAAATAATCAAAGAATTGTGATTTTTTTTTAATGAATTCAAAAGCTTCAAATATAATTCCCTTACTGCTCAAAAATTGATGGTCAAAGACTACCGCATTCAAAAATCTAGATAAAAATGTAGAATTCAGTTTTTTAAGCTTATAAAGTTGCCTAGATCTCCTCTCCTTGAAAACTGATGATTTATGACGAAAATGTTTTAATATCTAGAATTAAAGTCGAGACTGCAACTCAAAGATTGAACAAAAAAGCTCCATATCGGGTCCCTGTGCCGTTACATAGTCCTCACCTCATCAAGCCGGTCCTGTTCCACATAATGATTGCCTAATCGGCTTTTATCAAGATTTATTCTCATTATAGATTACTGCGTGAGAATTTTAGTCAGCCGTTAAGTTTTACGTTACCTCCAAATACAATGACTACAGCCACCAAATCGGGACTGTTCTCTAATAGTGGCTTTAGCGGTGGTTATGGTGAGCCACTTCATTACAGCGATGTAGGTCATGATCTTATCCATGGTGGTCAACATGATATTAATTGTCCACGGATACGGCGTCTACCACCCTTATTATCACCGCCACCATTCCGGGAACGTTCTCGTAGTTCTGGTTGTGTTGAAAAATCAATCACTTCATTGCACTCTAGCGGACATGATTCTGGTATTGTTGATACAACAATTCATTGTCAATGTGGACAATCTAGCAGCCAATCAGAGGATAGTAGCAAGTAAGTACGTTTTTTTTAATTAAATTTGATTTTCTCAATATTTAATTCACTTGTATACAGTTATGAGGATTCATTACAATCGGTACCGAGACGCAAGATGCGTAATTCAACATCGTCAACAAGCCGGAAAGAGATTATAACGACTCCATCAGCTGGTGTTATGTTACAGAGACGATTACGGAATCGTTCAATTAGTGATGATATGTTGATGAATTCTTATGGTAATGGTGGTGGTGGGTTTTATAGGATGAGATCTATTGGACATGTAACAGCGGCGCCTCCACCAATTTTCGCTTCTGAACGTGGCTCATTACGACGTTCATCTGATCGTCTTGTAATAGCATCTCCTGGTCCGTAATCTTTTTTCTTCTATCCCTTAAAAATCCTCTAAATACAAAGTTACCAAGTGGTGTGTTTCAATTAATTCTGTTACATTATTGATCTTATGATTCGATTTTTTTTTTGTTAGTAAACATATTTATTGTTAATAATTGTGGAAAAATGGCCCTTTGTGCAATATTTGTTTGTATGTACGAAATTGTAAATATTGATATTCTTTATTATTGTAAAATCATGTAAATATTCCATATGTATTATAATAAATAGATGGAGAATAGATGCCAACAAAAGTGTTTGTTAAAATTTATCAATAGAGTGTTTAATAAATAACAAGTCAAGATACACTTCCTTAAATTGTCCTTAAATTTGATATGGATGTTTAAGAACACTTACTGACAATAGCTGAAAAAAAGTGAGCTATTGTCATAGATTCCTGGTTAGATAACAGTACGTTCAATACATTTATGGTGGACAGTACTGAAACATAGCGTTTAAGAGAGCGCAAAAAAATCAACATAAGGCTATATAAGTGGAAAATAATATAGTCGGTGGTTTAGAATTTAGATGATTTGCAATTCAAAGACGAAACCTCCAGAATTCGAAAGAACATAAATCGATTTGCCTGCAAAATAACAATGCCTTTGTTGTGTCTCGATTTGATTTAAAAGCCTCACTTTACTAAATACACACTTATAATAATAATAATCAACAGTCTCATATGAAAGTGTTGAAAATTCCACCATCAAATCAAGAGAGATGAAGCGAAAAAAAACTACACCCCCTCCCTTATCACATCTATTGTTCTTTGACGGTTTAATGTGAATAAACCCATCTGAAATAGGCGTAGCGAAAATTTTCCAGTTAAAGATTAGCGGACGACAACAACAAAAAAATGCCGAAATTCCTAGTTACCCTTAATACACACATACAGGGTGTGTTCTAACCATAGGCTAGAAGAAACAAACTTGGTTGAGAAAAAGTTTTAGAAAATATTTTCGTTGTTCTAATAACACCTATTTTATGAGGTAGTGCAGGGCTGGATTTATGTGTCTTTTGATGGTAAGCGGTATTCTTTTTCGGGTCCCCTATAGTCTCTACTTGTGCTAACAAGACACAAACATTGCGTCCTGCAAACTTATACGTGAGGAAGCTGGAATTTATTTTGGAAAAATTGGGAAAATTTCAGGGCAGGTATTTCATCACAGGCGAATTAATCTGACTTAGATAATTAGATGTTTTACATTTTCTTTCAGGATAGAAAATTAGACGAAATTGAAAATTTTGAAGAACTAAAAACTATTAAAAATAGGTGTACAAGATGTTAATATAGTTCAATGCAGCCATATAAACATAGAAATATGGTTAAAATAAGCAAGATATTAAAGTTTGAAAATGAAAGAAAATTTAATTTCAGGAAACCTCTAAAAGATAATTTAATGCCATAAACTTTGACTTAAGTACATTATTTGTGAAATTTGAATTCCAAATTTCAAGCCTTTATAGTTTCAAAGATATGAATCCCTTAACCAAACACTGCGAAATTTTAATTTACATTAAAACTGAATATATCCAAAAAACTTTCAGGTTGTATTATCAAAGTCCTCTTCGATTTAACCAAAGAAAACAAAAATTCAATAGAAATATATTCTATTTAAAATAGGGTTGTTACAACAAACATTTTGTAGAGATAATTCAGAAGGAAAAAAGGCTCTAGTTGAAATTTCTCATTTTTCTTATGCCCCGTCGTCAAGACACACCCTGTACACATGGAAGGATCGTAACAAAAAATTAAACAATATTATCCTGCCGATAAAGTTGTAGTAATAACACATTGGATTGACAACCAAAATCAATTTAGGATATTGTCAACAAAACCTTCAACAAACTTGATGTGTATTAAGATTTCAAATTTCAACCGTCAGCTTAATAATTTCGCTTAATTACCACAAATGATTTATAATTTCCGATTAAGAATCGAATTGTAGTTGTTTCCGTAAGTCATTTAGAAATTGTTGAGAAGTTAAGGGAATCGATAAAAACTGGGCCGTTGTTGTTGTGATTGTTGTTGTAATTATTTTATCGTTTATACGATCAATGAAGGGATAACCTACCTTAACTCGAACGTAAATTGTACCAACCACCGATTCGATTATACAATAAAAAATTGTAGAAAATTCAACGATTTTGACCGATAAATATCAGTTTAAATGTAATTGTTCTCTTGACAATGAAACCTGAAAACTTTTTCAAATAAAACAACAACCCTGACTTTTAATTTGCTTTAAAAATGGGCCATGTGTAATAGCAATAAATACCTACATATATATGTCGAATTACAGTTTTAAACTTGAATTTATTGGATTGTACGTGGCAAAAGTTTGAAAGTCATGAACTTATTATTATTATTATTATTGTTGTTGTTGTTAAGAGAAACTTTGCTAGTATCAACAACTAAATTGATTATCTCTACTTTTGGTTTTTATTTATCAACAAATAAATCTAAATCGCATTTATAAATCATCAAGTAAAATCGAATATTAAACTGACAATTGAGGGTAGATACCGCATCTTCAACCTTTACAACCATCAATTCTAATTTATATTCACCAATTTTATATTTACTGTTTAATTTCACCCTCTTTTCCTGTTTATTTCACGCTGGTAGTTTTTCAAGGGATTTCAACAAAAAGTATAATAATAATAACAAATATAACAACAACAACAACACAAGCGCAGTCGTTTGATTTCAGTTTTGAACCGAAACGGCACGCAGCGCTACCACCACCACCACCACCGCCACTAACACTAGGATAAACTATCATCAAGATTCTAGTAGAGCGTCGCGACGCTCATATTGCTAAAACAACCGCGATACGCGTCGCATCACACAAAACACGTGCATGTTTGTTACGTGAATTTGGACAATTTTTCTAATTTCGATAAACTGAAATCTATTTTTCTATACAATTAAAAAGATGATTGATTGAACGAAAGGCAAATAATATTTTGTATGTTTATGGTAGATTTAAATGGTTGTATTAGTTAGTGATTCAATGATTGAAACGAAATCAATGTTTGATGTTGCATCGCTCCGTCTTGACGACGAAAACGAAGAATTACAATTTAGTAGTCGACGCCGTGCCGCCACCGCCACCGCCGCTGCCGAATTTCTAACAGGCTTAACAACCACTATTCCTCTTGTTAATAGTAACACTGATAAAATGTTAGCATCAGAATATTTGGGTAATTTCTTTGACGTTGTACCATCAACGTTCACTGAAAGCAACGATATGGCTGTGTTACATAAGACAGCAGCAGTATTTGAATTTAAAACAAATACATTGTTAGTTATGAATGCATCATTGAATGCAACAACAGAAAGTGCATTCGTACCGGAATTGTTCTATCGCCATTCAATGGCAATGACTGCCGTTTATTGTATCGCTTATCTTTTGGTGTTTGCTGTTGGTATTGTTGGTAATTTCTTTGTGATTGCTGTTGTTTTCCGTTCACCACGAATGAGGACTGTTACGAATTTCTTTATTGTTAATTTGGCTGTTGCTGACATACTTGTGATTGTCTTCTGTCTACCAGCCACATTAATGTCCAACATATTCGTCCGTAAGTATTTTTTTTTTAATTAAATCACTAATTTTACATATATGTAAATCATAATTCCAATGTTGATTAAAATTCCTATAATTCCTGTTTAAACAATCGATAGTATTCCAACTATGTTGAGATTTATACCAGACTCATTATTAATCAATCAGAATTCTGATGGTGGTATGGTGGTGATGATAAGGAATAGGGGATTTAGGTCATTACCGATTTCAATTGTAAATCAAATATTGTCTGACAGACCGAACGGAAGACAAGGTCAATACTGATTGCATTCTGTAATCGTATTGCAACAATAATCTCTCAAACTACTTGTAACTTTACATAAATTATAACTGTAATCACCGTTTGAATATTCAAAGTCTATCGACGATTTCAATGAGCAATTACATAAAGAACAGAGAGCGAAATTTCGGCCATCATAAAATGCGCAGAGTCGCCGATTTTGACCAATACTCTGCAAGCTTGAGAAAGTTTTCAACCAAATCTCCAACAAATTATGCTTAAAACTGTCACAACCGATATAGAATCGAATTGAAATCATGTAAAAACAAACAAAGATTGGGAGAAGGCATGATTCATTAGAAGTAGCAATAAAATCTCTTCTGTTAGCAGCAATCAATAGACGATAAAACGGTACAATTTGGCAAATTTCCATTGGTAGAATTTTCGAAAAATCTACTACAATAAATCCAATTGATTTCGTTATGGCAGAAAATTGAATTTTTAAAGAAACATAAATGGAGAGAATTTAAATTGGACTCGGTTTTAATCAAATATTGTCGAATTTTTTGCAACGCCATTGTAGTGAAATATTCAGCGTTCACTTATAAAGTAATTGAAACTTTGTTGGGTTCATTTCCATAAAACTAAATATCTACGTATTCCCCACCCTTACGACTTTTAGAAATTCTCATTAATTCACGTCAAAACTCCATTATAAGGTGTTATAGTAATACCTGGCCGTTGAGGGGGAATTTGACCGGCGCCTCCACCATTTTTACCACCCTCTATATTTTGTCCCCTAAAATGTTCTTTTTTTTCCAAAGTTTAATAGTAAACGAAAGTAATGTCGGTCGTGTGTTCTCTATTACGATCTGTTGAGTGTTTCAAATTACGGTTATTTCCCAATTGTGAAAGTTTGTAACAAAACTTCAACTATCAAGAGATTTGTGTGGATGTCTCTGTTTTACCACATACACATAAGAAAATTTACCGACATTTCCCCAGCATGTGTTAAAATTGGCCAATTCTAATACAACTTGAACATTTTGAATCTCATAAACTTTTAATGCTTACACAATTGCCGGTTGTAAAGCAGCTGTAAACATGAAAGTTTGTCTATATAAGTGCGACATTTATTAACATGATATTAATTATACTCGAATTAACAAATAAATTATGAATATTTTGACTGTTAGTGAAACTTTATTTGATAAGAAGTTTATCAGATCGATATTTCACTAAAATAGGTTTATTTTATGGCTTACTAGAAAAGTAAAAGATGATAGATTATCGTCAAAACAAAAATAAAAGTTACATCGATTGTCGATTAAATTGCTACACCCCGGCGCATCCACCAAAATTTATCATACTCGTCATCATCATCATCATCATCATCATCATCACCACTATCATCTGGGATTTTACGCTTTCGTTATAAAACGCCTGCACCATTTCATCCCTTAAAAAAAAGACCAGTTTATTTGTCTGATAAAATTCAATTATGTAGGAACATCAATAGTAGGTAGTTGAAAAATTTACATAAGCTTTCTGGCCTCATTTCTGTGAAGAAGCTCAAGTGGCATGTTCACCTGGCACCGGCCTACCATCTAAATACCTTCGCTACCTTTATACTCTCATTCCAACTGAATATAACTTGCAACAAGAGGGTGAGGAGTTGGGGAATTTAACCATAGTATGGGTAGATGTATAAAGAGAGGCTGAAAGGAAAACTTTCAGCTTTATGAAACCGGTACACGGTGTTTATTTGTGTTTGTGTGTGTGCATTGGAGAGTACAGTTGTTGGTTCAACGGCCTGACCAACGTTGCTCCGATGTTGACCTGGTTTCTACCTGACCCAGGTTGAAATGTTGTATTCATGCGTGTTTATGGATGCCGCCGTTGTTGTCCTAGCTCTACCTAGCTCTTCAAGTTGTGCAACAAACAGCTGATTTATAAAATGTAAACTTGTAATTGGGTTGGGGAAGGGAGCGCTAAGTTTACTAGGCCATTTTCTACAATTACAATTTAATCAATATCGATTTTATTTTGGCGTATTACAAGACTCTTTGATCAATTGCTGGATTACAATAACAGTCAGGGTGCTTTTTTGGCCCTATGAACAACCGACGACGGCTACACACAGACACGTGTAAGTTTTGGGGAAAACTTGGTGGAAGTTTTGATAAATTCTGGAATATTTCTAACGCCAAACAGATGTTTCTTATTGGTTTATTGTGTGGAAATAAAAAGCAACTGGATGGGACAGGGGTTGACCTACGCCCGCTAGCACCCTCAAGGTGTGAGGTCGGGCGGGCGTTGGCACAGTGGCCCTAGTGGAAAGAAGGTAAGAGGAGGACTGTCTATAAAAATAGCAAAAAAAGAATGATAATTCAGCTTGAAAATCAATCAAAATTGACCAAATAGCCACCTGTTTAATAATTCCATAATAAAATTGACATACATAATGACTGAAATGTCTGAAAATCCTTACTAAAAATCGATGTTTCAGCGCAAATTTGTACGACTCATTGGCAGTAGCACGATTTATTAAAAACTGTTGGTTTGGAATATAATTTTTTTTAAAATGAGACTGAAAAGTACCTAAAAGATTAGACTTAAGCTCCAAAATTATCTTCAAGATATGATTAATAGCGGCAAAATTTGAGTTTAATGTGTGATTCCGAGGGCGTAGCGAGGATTTTGAGAGCACCATTCGTTACCTCTTTGTTATGCTTTAGACATGTACAGTGGCGATCAAAAAAAAGAAACCACCTATAGTACGTCTATGTAAAACAGACTTATGAGGACGGTTATTACAATATAACAGAGTCTTAACAGGTCAAAATTTGTAAAAAAAGATATTCAATCAGAAAAAGGGGGTGTCATTTTGGGTATTTACCTGAATAGAAAGATACTGTCTAGAAATTTGCTATGGTTGAAACTGGCTCAAACACCTTCTATCTACCCATCTTCTTACCCTCATGAGAGAAACCACCCGACTCACACTAGCGAAAATATGTGAAATTCTCACTCAAGACTCGGTCTCTTTTTTGATCGCCACTGTATACGGGGTGTAAACCAGTACCCGAATGATTTTGCATGGGAGCCCAAAATTTATAGTAACATCACTGTGGATCGTACAACTAGGCAATAATCAGAGTCGATTTCAATTAATTAAAACAGATTGCTCTGTTTTCGGACGCAAAATACGACCTAATCTGATTGTCGCACATCTTGCAAATAAATCCAACATATACCATGAATGTGTTTTGTAATTTTGACCCATATATTGTCTCTTCTATTTTAATATTCAATTATGTATTCTGCTTGTGCGTTTATTGTTTGTATTTCCTTTGTAAATCTTCCTTTAAAGCAACATTGTCCTCTACAAACAGGTCATACAGTAGTTTGATAATGGGAATGGTGTAATAATTGTGCCAGTTATCCAACTTTGTGTTTAATTAAATCTCCACAAAACTGTGGATGCATGTATAAGTGTCTAAAAGAGAATATCTCCAACAACCAAAATTAATAATAACTTTTATTTTGTTTAATATTTCCCCCAATATCTTATTAGCAATTTTCAATGACCCGTTTTTTTGCGGATAAAACTTGGAGTAATTTCGAAGAATTCCATCAACAACAACTTGGACGCAGAATTAGGTTATATTGTGAATATTTAGGGAATCTTCGAGGTTTCCCTTTTGCTAAGACTTCGCAAAGTTTAAGGGTTCATCGAAGCATTGTTTATCGCTAAATCAATTTGAAATGACCTAAAAAAACTATATTGTAGACGATTTAGAAAATTATGAAATTGGTCCAAGGATTCTTATATTAGTGATGTTTATCAAGCCCTTTGGTGATTTGCTGATAGTTTTATTGTAACGATTGTTGGTTATAGGGTCAAAAGAATGTGCCTATCTTGTTTCCTTATTCTAGAGGACATTGAACTGTAGCCTAAAATATTAACAATGCAATTTTCATGTGGGTTCAATGTACTTTGATAGAAAATCGTTGTTTTCCAACTGGGAGTTAGGCATTTCTATTATGAATTTATGACATTTCGGAAAGAGGGAACGATTTATTGACTGATAAAAATACATACAACACTTAAATTCTGTTAATTGTCTCATAAAATCTTGTTATTTGTTTGAATTAATTTGTAATTTAAGATTGATTTTGCTACAATTTCTTGTCTAACAATATAAGATGTTCGGTGAAGGTCGATGGAGATAAAATATTAGCCTCGTGTTATTAAAGATGGAACAACCATTTATCCTCTTCAAACAATGACATCCATGTATATTAAAAAACGTTAATGTATTTTTAGTTGGTTGTATCCATAGAAAGAAAACTGTTTGGACTAGCAGAAATATTAAAAAGGCGAATAAATCGCCGATTGGATCATCAATCAATTTTACGTTCATTTAAACATAAAAACATAGATTAAGATAAAACAGTGTAGTAGAGAAGAGGGGTGAAATTACTAAGTTTTCCCCCAATAAAAATCGATTTGTAACGATCTGTGCAAGTTAAATTAGAAAATTGGAACAACAATAACAACAATAATGTTAAACTTTTATATATACAATAATGGTGACCTACATTTACGGATTGATTTTGTCATTTGAATTAATCAAAACATTATTATTGGAAAACTAGGATTATCCACGGAAAACTACACTTTTATCGAATTTGAGGCAAAATTTACAACTCCATCCGCAGCGCATCCACCAAAATTTAAACTTTCTCCAATCTCCGTATCGATCTTCTTTACTACTACTACTACTACTAATAATAAAAATAATAAAATGTTTAAAATTATTTGACAGCATCTTATATTGACGTAAATCTTTATTTTTGCTGGCTTTGCTGACAGTAAATGAAGAGCTTCTTGAACTCCTTCAACATTTTTCTCTATCAATCTCAACTAAAAACCGGACAAATGTTCAGGGTTGAAATACTTCAACTATAAACAGACTTTTAGTCTGTCTGTTATAAGACTTTTTGAACTGTTTGATGGCAATCAGTTCTACCAACAAACATTAATCTTTCTTCTACTAGTTCAACATGATGTCATATACAACAAAAACAGTTTACAATCCAGAGATGGCATGTTAATTAAAAGGGCGAACAAGCTACGTATATACGTACATACATACATACATGTGGATTAGTTGTTGATTTATCGTCGTTTTAATATTAGTGTAGACTTGTAGATTGAAAATAAATTTGATATATTATTACAGATAAACTAAGTGAGCTTAATTAAGAGATTAGAAGTGATTCTCTATAGTTATAAATCACAAAGAAACTCGTCAATTTTTTTCATGCTCCAAATAAATATAACTTTATTTATGATTGATTCATATATGTAACCACCTGAAAATCGAATCTGTCGATTTATGACACATTTGATTGATTGAATGATTCTATAGTAGATCAAATTTGTCAAGTTTTCATTGAATCAAATAGTTTAGTTTTCATTGTTAATTTATTCATCGGATAAGTTGGTGACGAATTTGAAAAGGGAAACTATCCAACCTTGTTTCTTCTATATTACGGCAATATGGCAACAACCGGTGATAAATCAATGCACCTGAGTTGGTTTTCAGCCGTTTTGCAGGAGAAGTGTATCCAGGTCAGTACCCTGTTGAGGTCATGGCGCATGGCGCTTTTCCTTCATTCCTACTCGTATTCTACTATTGCTGTTACTACAAATGGAAATGTAGACAAGCAGCCACTCGTTCCCCGTATCGAGCCCCTTTTATTGTTAGTATTTACATGATGATAATTGTAGCGAATTTAAAATATTGTTGGATGTGTGAAGTGTAGGAAGAGAGACGCACACAATCCTTGACCTAATATTATTATTATAGAAGAATTCGTATTGTCGACTTTTTTTTTTGATTAAAATTTCATAAATTTCTTATTGATCCTTGTCTTTGTAGATGACAGTTTGGCCTGGTTTATACAATATTCGCCTCCATTAGGGAGAGAGAGAATATAGTGACATATATAGCGATGACTGGGTCACCGGCCTACCTACCTACCTGCCTCAATGGCCTAGTTTCACCCGGTATCGGTCATTTAAAATTAATACCTGTAGTAGGTATTAGTGGTGGGTAAGATTCACAAAAATAAATACGTGGCAATCGATAAATACCTTCAAGCTGTTTGAGGATAAAGTGCGTACAATTTGAATGCGCTACGTGGACATTAAATGAAAAATTCCATATATGCAGCACGTGACCCATATTTAACAAAACACCTCTTTGTATTGAGGTCGGAAGCCTTAAAAGAATCCAATCTAGGTCTTACACCTTTGCTTTTTATACAGGTCGTTGCGATTATTAATAAATAAAGATCAGCCGTTTCAATAGACAGCATCTTGCTTGAATTCTTGCTTAAATTCTTCAATTATCAATAAACTAGTTCAAGGATAATGTGGTTTATATACCTACAAATATACAAGCACACATTCTTCCGAAATAGGTTATTCGATTGATTAGCTGTAAATGATGTGGAAAGTGATTGCTTGAAGAGGAGAACGATGATAACAACACACGATATCTCACAGTTTCCAATAATTACACGTATCAATCAAGTGTGGAGAGGAAAGTGAATAATTAACACACCGTTTCGAATATTTATTGATTTGTTTTTATTGTCATAGAGAGGCATTAAGTTCAGTTGATAAATTTTATGAGATTCTTACAGAAAGAAATTTACGACAAATAGAGGGACAGACAGAATTTTATATTCATCATGCATTGTGTGTATGTACACAAAAACACAATGGTGAAATAGACATAGGATTTAGTACGATTCATGATACATTTGTCTGGAAACTTTTCTTGGACAAACTTAATTGGAGTAAATTAGTCATCTTACAGAAATCTATATGACAATTTCGATATAGATGATTCGTGATTCACGAGTCGTGAATCATACAAAAAATGTGGGCGTACGATCATAAGAGTACTTGATCAAACAAAGCTTACCGTTTTTCTTTCCATTGTCTACAACAAAAAAGGAAATATAACGGTAACACCAGAATTCCAACCAATATAAGTCGTCTTCGTTGTTGTTCTTGTTGTTGTAATGTCCTTCCCAAACGTGAGAGTATTCAAGCGGATTTGTAAGAGCACTAAACAAACAGTTATTGATCTTTGAAAAAAATATCAATGCGACAAAGACGAGCACAGTAAGGAAGGATAAACGAGCGTTTTATGTTCGAAATTGTTGTCACAATTTCTGTCTCTATTTGATATTTTTTTTGAAATAAATTTTTGTTTGAAATCGAGCAAAAGCTGATTTCAAATACCTACTAATCAGTAGTTTTATTGAAAATTAGATTACCATTGTTTTTGTTGGAATGAAAAGCGTGAATCTTGAACTAGGTTCCTAGTTCTAGTTCGTTAATCAGCTAATTAAATTTCTGTAATTCAATCCAAAGTTATGTTATACTAACAATTTCAACTTCACATGTTGATACAGTTATAAAATACTGAAGCAATTGTGAAAACATTGTTTCAGGTAGAATTACAACTTGAGTTTACGAATGTGAAAAACATCACAGAAATTCCACAATACAGCATTGCTTGTTTAAATGTACACAATTCGTATGAAACTTCTTTTAGTTAGCAGGCGTTTTGAGTTATATTTTAAGGATATGTAAGGTGGTCCTCAGAGAACATTTAACTTAAAGCAGGATACCGTAGCTCTTCAGGAAGCCAGTGAAAAAACAACTTTTTCAGCAATATACACATAAAATGACTTCGAATGTTTCCTGAAAAGAATCGGGAAACCCTGTTCTCGGGCATTGATCATGCAAAATAGAAATGTACTAGTTATTCGCCTCCTTGGCAAATGAAATTCTTGTTATTTAGGAAATACCGAAAATTACATTTATTATTATTTTACTTTAGTCTTAAGAGTCGATTCCAGTGCTTCTCAAACTTGTTTCCAAATGTCGACTTGTAAATTTCTTAATAGCCCTTAAAGAACCAATAATTTTAACAAAAAAACAAACAAATTTATTAAGCTGTGGGTAAGAAAATGTTTATTTTTGGCAAGCCAGTATCGGTTCATGGGCGGGCGGTTGCGAATCACTTCCTTAGTTCATAATAAACTAACGTGAAAAACAAGGACACAGGGAGGCGCAGGATTTATGACTTTTAATGTTTCACGGTCAATTTCGAACCTTTTTACCTTTTTTGGGGGACGTCAAGGACAATCCTCAAAAATACAAATGTTACGAACGCTTTACATTACTTGTGGCCTGTGCACTAGGCTGATTGAAATTGCTGCTTATTCAAGAGTTAAATTTGATTTTATCCATTTCTAAAAGAGCTACAGTGTTCTACTTTTACTAAAATGTGCTCTAGGGACTACCCTACAAATCCTTAATATATTATTCGAATCACCCGCTAATTAATAGGAGTTTTATAGGAATCGTGTGCATTTTAAAAGGCAACACTTTATGGCCACTTGTAGTTATATTGTAAGAGACCTACTAATTACACTGCTACCACACAGTATAGAAGAGTGCGCTTGATTATAATTCTCTCTGGGGTTCTTTTCGACAATATTATTAAGCAAGGTCGGGCGTTGTGATAGAAAACAATAGGCTCTCTGCGTATACTGCTGCTTTTCCTTCTCCAATTCAACAAATAATGAGAATTCTTATCTAGGACACAACATCTCTCTAATAGATCAGGGATTACATTGAAAGGTTTCAGGACTTTATTTCGACTATATGTATACATATTGTATATGTGTTTGTGTGTGTGTTTATGGTAGAGGGGCTGATCATGGTTGACTGGATTGTCCAGTCGACTTTTACTGGCACTCCTTGTTCTGGATTATAGTGAAACATTGATTTGGAATTGTTTTAAACGCTTATCTTGTTAAGAATGGATTTGGTACGCGAAATCAGGAAATAAAACAAAACAATTAAAAAACAAAACAAGAAAATTTACAAATTGTTAAATATTTTAAGCCTCGACCTATATACATACATACATATCCCCCACTACTAATGGCTTTCGATGAATATCAAACTTTATGTGATTGAACAAAGGTGGAAAATCTGTAAAATTATCTAATTTTTGTTTTTAATTAATTATTTCGAACTGGTGTACACATGGTGTTTCGTACTGTGTCATTCATAAATTCTATTTAAAACTTGATTAAAACAAAATTCATAGAAATTTTTAATTTTTCCATAAATACATACATTTTTTCGTATCTTTACACAATACGGTTGAAATGATTATAATCACCCATAGAGTAATCAATTTTAAATATGCATCTGCATTTCTTCGTGGTTTCTTGGAGAACAATTCAACTGGAAAATTACACACATAAAAATTAAAAAAATCATATCTGCTAAATAATATATATATATATATGTATATCCACGATAACTGCCGTAAAAATACACCAATCTTAATGAAACTTGGTACAAAAATCGGTCTTTGTGATAGCTTGAATGAGTTCGTTGGCCAGACTGGTAGGGCCAACACTTTTGGAATAAGAGCTGAAGAAATGTTAAAAAAAATCATTTTCAATATTACATTTGCTTAGATTTTGATGAAAATTAAAATAACAGTAGAGCCGACCATTCTCTATGATCCAGAAAAAAAATCATCAAAATCGGTTCGTTGGTTCGCAAGAAAAATGCAAAAATCTCTTTTTTGAGTATAAGCAGTAAAATCGATTATCTCAGGTGGCTATATGTTCTGACTATTGATATTAGAGAAAAAATTGAATATCGCGGGGGGGCAACTAATTTTGACAGTTAATATTAGACGCAAGGCCTGCTAGAGAATTTCGCTTGAAAAAATCAAGCAGGCCTTGATTAGACGTATTAGACAAACAACAAACTTCATTATTATTTTTTTTTTAGTGTTTCTTATTGTTTGTGGATTAAAAGTATTTTTCAATAAAAATCATAAATATTAAAATAACATCGGGGAAATGAATTTATTAGTTGATTCAATGTTATTAAAATATATTAATTGTCAGTATCATAAGAATGTTTTGCAATTAATATTTCAGTATGTAGATTGTACATAAAAAAAATTCGCTATAGAAGGTACTTGCTGCCTTTGGAGATTTTTAATTATTATTTATCTCAATTAAAAAAAAAACATAGAAACTGGAATTCAGTTATTTTGATTTTCTTTTAAGAAAGTAATTCTACAGATTTACTACGGTTATACTTCATTTGTCGAACCAATATAGTAATAATTTGTATAGCACGAATCGTGTACGTGATTGTTTGTGAGATTCGAGTGAAAAGTCTTGTTTGCACCACTCAGGCAAATTTAAATTCAATGCGCCTAATTTAGCCCAGACAATACACGACTGATTTGTAACGAGTGCAACCGGAGCAATTAGAGCGTGATCATGATACAGTGTAAATCGGTCTTTTAAGGAACACCCCTCGAATTCTCCCAACCAATGAAAAGTTCAATTTTTAAGTTGCACGCGCTTTTATTACTATAGGTATTTGTTAAGCAAATGGAATATAGAACTTGCTCTCACACTCACTACCACCCCACCTTTTTACTGTGACTATAGAAACAGCCTAACTCACACGAACAGAAAAATGTGATATTCTCGCTCAAGACTCGAGTCTCTTTCTTGTGCCCGTAACTGTACATTATACAATCGACAATCATACAAGCTCAACCGCAGATTTATGTGCTACATAAATTTTAGAATCTCCTTTGATTTGTGTACGTACAAACTCAAAAGAGCATAAAACAAAATTTATCCTTTTCCAGCATATAAAACGGCACGAGACTCCATTATGGAAAGTAAACAATTCCAATAATAGAGAGCTTTTTATCACATACAATCATAATTCGTATTTGTCGACAGATTCATTCATGAAAGAAAATGTAAAAATTCTATGTTGGTTCTCGTTACAAGTGGATTCGTTTCAGTAAACCTACTTTTGACTTAATTTCCTCTTGAAATCAACCGTTGATTGCCACATTTGTTAGTTAATTTAAGAAAAATCACTAGATGTTACTGATATTGATTAGTATTATTATACAGGATGTCCCGTAAGTCTCGCCCTTGCTCCTCAGGGGCAGATAGAGGACAAAATTCTAGAACGAAAAGTCCTGTACCATTTTTTTAACTGACGCACAGGTAATTAGTTATTAATTAAATTAAGTAGCTAATCAGGTGCTCGGTTTAGCTTTAAAAAGAGAGAAGGAAAGAGTCTTGATGGTGAGATATGGGAAGAGGACCAGTTAGCAGGCTGGCGCGACAACCGTTCAGACTAAGGGAGCACCTGATTGGCTACTTAATTTAATTAGTAACTAATTACCTGTGCGTCAGATAAGAATGTGGTACAGGAATTTTTGTCTTAGAATTTCATCCTCTATCTGCCCATAAGGAGCAAGGGCACGATTTACGGGACATCCTGTAGAGAGAATTCACAATGTCTACACCCACACCCACACACACACACGCACTATGCAATGAATAACGAACAATGCAAATTTACCATTATTAACTGACGTTGTAATTAAATTTGGTATTGCAACTCAATATATCCATGTGGGCGTTTGGAAAGGAGCAGCACCGATTCCAGCCACACCAAATCATTGTTAAACGTCCAATAATCTCCAATTTAACTAAAATACAATAATGCAAATATCAATAATTCTATCGAATGAAGACGGAATGAAAAAATCGGACACAACCGGTTAGTGTTGTCGCAATTGACTTATTCGTTGATTAATTGTTAGAAATAAATCGGTGAAATTTATGCAAAATTGAATTGTAGACAACACCAATCGATTACTCAATATCAAGATTACATTGTTAATATATTAAATGCCAAGGACGATGGTGTTTTTGATTTATTCACAATAGTCTATTCTTCTCAATATGAATGATGTAATTAATTATTTTTTTTTTTTATTGTTTCAGCATGGGTTTTAGGTTGGTGGATGTGTAAGACTGTACCATACATACAGGGCGTTTCAGTAGCTGCTTCAGTTTATAGTTTAATTGCTGTCTCTCTTGATAGGTAAGTTGTAATATGTATTTTAAAATTAAAGTTTTATCCAGTCAATTTATCAGTCCGTATACTCTAATAAAACTCTTCTCTCCCTATTCTGTCTATTATAGAAAGTTGTAGTACTTATTGTGAAAAATGGACACAACTTGGAGACTTGTTTGTTCTCATATTGTACGAAACATTAACAATACAGTTACAGTAAATACAGGGTGTGGCCTGATGATGGGCCATTAGAAAGGAAAGAAGTTCTAATTGATGGAAGTTGATAAAAGACTTGTAGCCGTTTTGCCACTCGAAATACCTTTAGAAAATATTACTCTTATAGTTTCTTATTTTAACTAGAACGATATATTTTTTATTGCATTTCTAAATTTCTTTATTAAATCGAAGAGGAGTAATGTTTACAATTTTTCAGATATTTTAACTTTTCATGAAGTCTTACATTTTGCAGTGTTTGATTGAAAACTTTATATCTTTGGAATTATTACAGTTGAAAGGTTGAAATTTTCCGTCCTAATAGCAAAAATAATGTACTTTTCATCAAAGTTTGAAACATCCAATTATGTTCCAGCGTTTACCTGGAATAAATTTTTCCTCTCATGCAATTTTTGTACAATAATATTTTGCTCATTTTAAATGGAACACTAAATTTTTTCTATCTGATTTCATTTCAATACTTTCTATACAAATTCGTTTAATTTTCTTTCCTGAAAGATAATGTAATACATCTAGTTACCTGTGTTGAATCAATGAAACACACAGAGAAGGCTTAGGAAAACAAGTTTCAATTTAATTGTCACAATTAACATCAAAGTAATTAATTAATTGGAGATTTTCTCAAGACGGATGAAAGCAACTGATAAGTTAATTAAATTAAGATTTAATGGATTTATTTTTTATGCATGTTGTAAAGCTATCGAAAAAAGTATGTAAAATATTCAATACTAACATCATTTGTAACAATTAATGTCATTTTGTTAAGCCTTCTATTGTTTTCATTACATTGATTTGACATAGGCGACTAGATGTAAGACTTTTTCAAACTGGCATGAAAATTAGATGAAATTGAAAATTTTAAATAACAAAAAAATTATCAAAGATGTCTATAGGAAATGTTAATATAGTTTGGTACAGAATTTTTTTGTATCCAACAATGCAAAGAGGCATAATTGTTATATTTGAACTAAGTAAGATATGGTAGGTTTGAAAATTGCCTGAAAAAATTCATTTCAGCTAAACGATAAAAGATGATTAAAAGCTATAAGACTTGATCGAAAGTGCATTATTATCCGTCAGAGATAAAAAATTCTAGGATATGAATTATTAAATTAAGCACTGCAAAACTTAAAATTTCCCTAAAAATCAAAACAACTCAAACACTATTAGCGACCATAAGTCATAGCATCAAAGTCGATTTCGATTTAGCCAGAATATTTAAAAATCCATTAAGAATTATACCGTTCCATTCACAATAAGGGAGTTGATGCTTTACCCCATGGAACGAAGGTTGCTAGAACAACAAAAATACTTTCCAAAACTAGTTGAAGTGGCAAAATTGTTCAAATCAAAAAAAAATTAAGCTCTCATCAGCTAAAACTTCTCAACTTTTAGATTGCTCATCGTCAGAACACACTGTAAAGTTTTATTTTGTTGCTGATCATTTTTCTGCCCTCCAGTTATCGTATTTTTTTTTTCTTTGCCAAAACTGATAGGAAAACGACATTGATCCAAAATAAACAACTTCAAGTTTGTTGTCCTGAAATTTAATCTTGGTATCAACGTCGACTTGAACCATTACTATTATTATTATTATTATTATTATTATTATTATTATTATTATTATTATTATTATCAGATTTAGGGATAATTCACAAATCGACACGAACTACATCGACTTTTCCATTATTAGACAAAAAAAGCGACAAATTTAAAGCTCATCATTATAATTATTACAATTATTGTTAAAGTGGATTACTTAGCGTATAGTCAAGTATTTGTCCATCGATTTTAATATAACCATCCTCATTTTAGATGTTTTAATGGCAAGCTTAAAACGCTTTATAAAAGCATATAGTTGAATCACTTACCAAGGCATACAACAACAACAACAACAAAAAATACGTAATATTACAAAGCTTTTCTCTATTGTTTCTAATTATATACTACTATAAAAAAGATATGATAAAAAAGATACAAGGGAACTGTAACAACAAGTTTTGTTCCGGCGTCACATCCTAAATGAGTTTTGATAAATCAATGTCAAAAACATTTGAGACGATTGTGGTTATTCATTCAAAAAAGGGTTGCGATTTATGAATTGAAACAAATCGGCTAGTGAACTTTACATCTTTTTTTTTGTATGTCGTCAATTGAGCCACAATCTCGTTTGCCAATGTAGGCGTATTACATTAATGCCTTTCGCAACACCAACAATAACAATTAATCCATCCATCTGTCTGTTACCACCACTTACTTGTCATTCAATTGAATTAACAGTTACGATTATGCGATAAATTCGTGTCGTTCGAATTGCAATATCAAGCAAACTGTACAAGGTTAGCTAAATAAGATGGATTGTACCAATGTTAATCAATCTTAATTGCATGAGTTCAAACGGCTTCAATTCCTCAAGTCTTGTATTTCCAACAGCTCCTATTTTAAACCCATTAAGTGACATGTTTATTGATTGAAAGAGGCAAAAAATAGAAGAAACCTTTTTTGTCCTGTAATCATTCATAGGGTACATTCACCCTAGACTTGAGGTTTAAAATTTCATCAACGACATTGAGGGACATCTATTAAAGCTTGAATGAATATCCCCCTATTTATCTAACACAAAAAAAAAATACACAACAAAGGTATATCTATGATTAAAGAGACAATCATTTGCAAAAGTAGCCACAATATTCTAGAAAATAGGGGTGGTATTTCATCAAAATTAAAGTTAGTGGAGGGCAATACGCAGTGAAGTACCTATTCGAAAAAATGACAAACATTTATTGTACTGTTCGTTGTTAATGCTGCAATTATTTGAAGATTGTCGTCTAGACGTTAGTTAAAGTTTTAACAATCTTCTCCTAATTAAAATTGAAATTTATTATCGTTTTGAGTAAAAGGATTAGTTCAACATTTATTCAATTGTTGTAGCATTATAGTGGAACCTTAATTGATTGTTTTAATTTATTTATTTCTGGATGGATATAGAAGGAGATCTATCGTATGTTATTTTCTCCATCATTGAATTTTAATCCGTTTCGCTGAAACAACAATCATTTCATTTGTGCTTTATTAACCCACTTACAACCCTAATGCCTCCACTACTATATAGAACCACTAGCATCTTGTGAATAAGCAATAATCATTTTGATCACACAACTACCCTTAGCCAACCCTTGTACATTAACTGTCATGGTTAATACGATAAGCGGTAGGTACATTAATTTATCTTTCTAATAAATGAGAACATAATTTTTAATTATTATTTTTCTCAACAAATTTATAATCATTTGCTTATGCTTAAATCAAAGTGACTTTCGTTTTTGTTGAAATAAAACCAGAAAAAATACGTAAAGTTTGCCAAAATTCGATTTTCGTAAACGACGAAAACGGGGAAATTCTCAACAAACATATTGAAATTTCAGCTGAAACTGTTTTGTGGTTTAGTATCGTCCTTGGTAGTGCCACTGAAACACATAGACTTGTTGGCGGCGTCCATTTCTATTCGCCTCCATGCATCCACAATTTATCATCACTACGGCGAGAGAATGTTTCAATTCCATCAGCTTTCTCTAACACCAAATTGTGTTTAATTTCAACCCTTCAGTTGGTACTAATTGATGATTTTAATTAATACAAACAACAACAAATTTACATTAAAACAAATTCATTTTATTGTAATAATTTTTTATTTTAAGATGTTAAAATGACAAATAAATTAATTATTAAGTTCATATTCAAAAAATTTTACTTAATGATGGACGGTAATAAGGGGAGCGGCATGGACAACTGGAGCAGCCTTAACAACTGGTACAACAGGGGCGGCATGTACAACATGAGCAGCATGGACTACTGGTGTAGCATGAACAACAGGGGCGGCATGAACAGTCTTGACGACAGGTACAGCAGCATGGACAGTTTTAACAACAGGCACAACTGGAGCAGCATGAACTACAGGTGTTGCATGTACCACTGGAACTGGATGGGCAACAACCGAACTATGACTGGATACGGCGGCAGTATGGGCGACAGCTACTGGAGCAGCGACAAGGCCAGGGGCGGCGGCGGCACAAGCCAAAACAGCAGACAATACTAACTAGAAGTTCAACAATTATTACTATTTAAATAAAAACAATCACAAAAAAAAAATTAAGAAAACTTACGAATTTGTACATTTTGTTGGAAAGTTGTTGGTTGAGTTGATTGTTTAGAACAAGTGAAGACTATGATTTGATATCTGAATAGACCGAGTATTTATATCAGACAAGAAGACCGGCTGCCCCACTGGTTTTTTCTTATTAACCTTGTCCTGTCGCAGGTTTCACTATGAACTTTTTAAACAAGAACCCTGTACAGTACTTGAAAAACAAATTTTGATAAAATAAAAAAAAAGTAGAAGAAGAACGGGCTCCTTGAAGTAATTATCGATTCCGACCTTTCCAAGCTTTTAGAGGAGGCTAACCGATAATAATTAATCATCAATTCAAACATAGGTACAAAATGAAAGCCAAGTAGGTAGTTAGGGGGAAAAACGTTGATTAAATTTATTAATGATGTTGTATTTTATGTGTGTAATATCGCCTTGATTATAGAAGGCAAACGATACATATCGGAAAATCCTGAAAATTCTCTATTGGGACATTTAATGCGATAATGGTAGAAAAACAAACTTATGTCTTCGGTCATTTGTGAAAGACGCCAATGAGAAAGGGGTGAAAAACAATGTTTACCAATATTGGACACAACAGATCATAACTGTCGACTTTTGAAAGTTAAACGACCCCAGTGGAAATTGCAATAATGAATTTTCTTTATTTTTCTTTATTTATTTTAATTTAATTGACGAGCACTAATTAGGCGAAAATTCTATAGCTTTGTTGTCATTTTTTTTTTTCATTATCAACATTGTTAATTATGTCCTCAGGAGTATTCCTTCTATATGAATAAACTTGTAACTTGTAACTTGTTTGAAAATCGAAAGTGAAACACCGTCTCTCACCTCGACCGAGAATTACTATCAAGATCAATTAAACGAGAACGAAATAAACAAGATTTCAACTGGGTGTATCATCATTCAGTGGCGCAACCAAAAATATTTATTGGGAAGAGCTGGTCACAACGATGTATCTTTATATGGGGTGTTTCACTAGCAAATCTACCCAAATATTAAATAAAGTGGTAAAATAAATGATATTGTTAGAGTCTTATGGGGTTGCAGCCCCATAGCCTCTCTTCTGGTTGCGTTACAGCAAATGCGTATTTGTTATTATTATGTATTTAAAAAACATGATTTGACCCCTTTAAATTTCCAAAATGATTCGACCTAAATCTCGCTACTTTTAAAACTCATTAATTCCATTGTTGGGCGCCTTTTTAAGAACAAGAGGAAAAAAATTATGGTCATGTCTCGATTCATAACTTATTCTGTAGCGCCGAGGACTTGTTGTTGTTGTTGTTATTATTGTGGTTATTACAACTAACAATGTAGGAATTTAATTAAAAAGTCCTGAAACGATTGTGCTTTTGTTGGAATGCCTAAAACTTTTTCAGCATGCTCATAATTTTAGTAATATTGCTGTTATTATAAAAAATTAAAATGGAATAAATTGAGATACAGGACAAGTTCAATTTCATAAATTTCCACACAAGATCCTTGACGTTAACTGTAACAGAATCAAGGATTATTGTTGCAATTATTGTAATGCAAATTCGACAGGTGTGACATTATTACCACACAATACAGATGGTTATTATTACATGAATTAAACCATCTTGATAATTCTTGTTAATTCAATTAAGATAACTGCAATAAAAATTAAAATAATCAACGTTTTGTCATAAAACAGATATGAAATTTTCTCAATGGATCGTCTAGACTGTTGTTGATTTACTCTTCTTTGGATTATTAGCAAATAGTTTTAATTATTTGATATATTTGACCTTAAATTGTGTAGAATTGACCGTGAAAATTCGTCCTTTCAGCCTTCTAGATCGATGTCGAACGATAAACATCCAGAAATTCGATAAACATCTGTTGTATAAATTAATCCCTTAGATTTCAACTAAGCCTATTAAATTTTTTTATCCTCAACTACAATACGTGTTAACGGTATGTAGAGAAAATTGAAGATTGAAAGATAGGAAAACTCTATTACAAAATTCCATTATAATCGAGACAAAAATCAATATTTATTTATCATAATTTTTAACAATAATTATTGTAACACCACTAATTAACAGAGATATTGTTGAAGTAATACCGAGTAGTAGTTGTAATTTGTAAAGTTTCTCTCTAACTTTATCATTATTGTGAGAATTCCGAGTTGAATTATTATTAGCCAAACTGCGAACTACTGGAACGAGTTGTTGTCGACAAGATTTCCAATCACGTCCCGCTATATAATAAACGATAGAAATTCCATTAAATTTTATTGTAAAAGATTTAAAGATGATCTACCTCTACCTTCTACTGATAATCGTCGAATCATTGTAGAAAAATAATGACAGGTTTTTGATTTTAAGCAACTTGATTCTTTAATCTATACTCAAAAACGCTGAGTATATCAATAGATCTAGTATATCAATAGATAGCACTTTATCCCGGAATAGTAAAGCAATCAAAATAGGCAAACCATAATTTCAACCATTACTGATGAGCATGAGCCTCAAAAAATACATATAGTGGAACGATACTTCTATCAATTTATATAAAACTTTCAAGTTTCTTCGCATTGGATATTTAATGTTTTACCTAAATGGTTAGCATGCTAGGCGCTATATAGGCATACCTAGGGAAAGCGATAGCCATAGATATACTAGATCCATGGGTATACAACGTTATTTCAGTTCGGAGTTAGCCATGCCTTTAGTTACGTAGAACCGTAATTTGTTTCGGACGCTTATTTGTTCATTGAAAAGTACGTCAGCAAATGACAAATTAAGTAATGTATGAACCAAGCTACGACCCTATCTACAAGGAATGGTACCTTATGCATCGTAAATTTGTACACCAAGACTGCGCAAATAGCCACAGTAGAAGGATAGCTAGGTCGCCACTAGCCACAGCTGCAGGTGTTGTCGGGGAGAGGACTAGGTGCGCTTCTCCTATTTCTTGCGTACTGTGAGACAACTGGTCAGTCGTTTATCGGTAGTCGTTTTGAACGGGTCGTTACAACACTGTTGAAACTGTTGTAATGTTGCAAACAGCTTACAAAGAATATACGCTCAGTAAACACGCAAGTGTGCGAATAGTTTTCGGCCGTTTTCGTCTCATCAAGACAGATTGACGCGTACTTCCTCATTCATTAGAGGTCCTCCTACAGTTATTATTCGGTGTGCCTATCGTAAATATAGCTTGAGACACTCTTTATAATAAGAGATTAGCGATATTGTTAAGTTCAAGAACGTTCTTATCACTTATCACACTATCCGCTATTGATACTTATAGATTTTTGAGACAAACTTGTATAAAAAAAATTCGCAATCGTTGAAGATATAGCAAAACAATTCAGTGTGTTGTCATTATCGTTTTGAACCAACAAAACAACAAAAAAATACAAGTATCAACCCAATTTTAACAATGACGATATTTCAGTACAATTTTTATATGTATATGTACGTCCATCGCCACACAACATACATACAATTTTCCTTGATTCTCTTTCGTAATATCTTTAAGACTCCACGTGCCTGGAAAATCGTTCAAACCACCCACAACAAAGTAGTTAAATGAGATATTTCTCCACCTGTATGGTTGTAAATACATCATTTTTATTGTTTCAGATTCTTGGCGATTTGGTGGCCATTAAAATGCCAAATAACCAAGAGACGTGCCCGCCTAATGATCATCATCATCTGGTTGATAGCCTTAACCACCACCATTCCATGGGCGATTTTTTTCGATCTAGTTGTGATTTTTAGCGATGCACCTGATGTCCAATTGTGCATTGAAGTATGGCCGGATTCAATGAATGGTGCTTTATATTTCCTAATTGCTAACATGATCTTCTGCTATATATTACCGATGATTTTGATAACATTATGTTACGTACTGATATGGATTAAAGTATGGAAACGGAATATACCAACGGATACAAAAGATGCCCAAATGGAACGTATGCAACAGAAATCTAAAGTGAAAGTTGTTAAAATGTTGGTTGTTGTTGTTATATTATTCGTTGTCTCTTGGTTACCATTATATGTGATTTTTGCTAGAATTAAATTAGGTGGTGATATTGAAAGTTGGGAAGAGGAGATTTTACCAATTGCTACACCGATCGCTCAATGGTTAGGTGCATCAAATTCATGCATAAATCCAATCTTGTATGCTTTCTTCAATAAGAAATTTCGACGTGGTTTTGTTGCTATTATAAAAAGTCGCCGTTGTTGTGGACGTTTACGTTATTATGAAACTGTAGCAATGATGTCATCATCGACTAGTATGAGAAAATCATCACACTTCTACAATAATAACAACAATAACAACTACAATAATTCATCGACAAGAAAAATACCAATCCACCATGAGAATAATGCCGTCTCTTACATTTATAATAATAGCGGTGTTTAAAATGTCCTGGAAATGGACACCTTCTCTATATAAAGAGATGGTTGTGGTTTACAAATAATTTGATTGAAATTGTTGCTATTTCTCACAGAGATCTAGCGATTTATTGTGAATTACAAAAAAAAATTGATTGATGTCAAGTATTTAACCCAAAAAAAATTGTTAATTAAATGTAATTGAAGATATACAAGAAAACGATACCCCTGTGGAACAATTATGGCAGAAATTTATCGAATAAATTAATTATTATTAATTAAGAGAAAATACATATTTTTAAAATTAACTTATATAGCTTATGGTAACTATGAGCTTTAAGTCATAATAGGATTGTTTCTTTTGGGAAAATTCATGGATATTTTCGATAAATGTACTAAATATCACCTTTAACGTGTCTTAATTTATTCTACATAGATATATGTATGTGTAAGTAGTTGTTAATTGTTGATTTAAATAGTTTGGATGTTGTGCGCTAAAATTGAGCTTGATATGTTATTTCCAAAACAAAAAAAAATAGATCAAATAAGCAGAATTTCTGTTCAATTTTGGTGTTTTAGATTGTAAGGTACTACATGAGGATATGCTTAATGTTCCTCGTTAGAAATAATTTTAAATCGTGTAAATAAAAGACAAAACTGCTGCCGTACAAATACTTAATAAATAAGATAAGCAACATTAAGATGAGAGATAATGGGAGAGAAATGTGTGAAAATATAAGACGCTTATAGATTTGTGTTTATTTGTTTAGAAAGACGAACAAAACTGCCCCTTTAGAACAATATCAGTTTGTATGGCGTATACTTTTACAAAATAACAAAAAAAAAAAGAAAATTTAAAGTACAATATTTAATAAGTGTTAATTAATGATGTTTCGGTGTAATATAATTATTAAAGGACTATTTTAGCATTTAAAAAGAACCATCATATTTTATCGATGTGTACAATGAAATTAAAAAGAAATTTTAAAAACATCAAATCGATTTTGGGCTAATAACGTGAAAAATCTCAATAAATTTGCGATGAAAATTTTTAGACAATCAATCAATCAATACAACTTGGATGTGTGTTTTTAATAAGAAATCAATCCAAATAGAGACAATAATGAAATGTATGCCAAACAAGTTGGTGGAGAATTCAATGGAATACCAAGTTTTAAATTGCTGGCAACAATTTTGATATTGATAATCGATTCATAGAGAGAATTTAGATGAGAGATACGACACTTTCTTAGCCCTTATTCGATATTTTATTGAAATTTAGGTGAATAAAAAGAGATTTTAAATTGTAATTGATTGTTGTGATGTTTGATGAGCAGAAAAAAACAACAGTCAACACTAAATACAGTCATTATTGATGGAACGTTCAAAGGGCCTTCAAGCAGAACAGTTATTGTACCTAATAAGAAGGGTGCAAAGATTGCCTATTTGAAGTGCAAGCTGCATTATGAGGGCTTCAATAGTTTCTGGGTTATAAGCAATTAAGTATCTAAGAAAAACACATAACTTCGATATTGAGTTTTGGTGTGGCAGAAGTTTCGGCTGATTTTTGGCCAAGACCGAAACTATGGTCAGAATTAATTTTTTGGAAGAAACTGGCCGAAACCGAAGGTAAATCTTTGGTAGGTCACTAGTTTCTGTAATGTGCCAGTGGTGCTTTTTGGCCGAAAGTAGCCGAAACCGAAGCTGAATCTTAGGTCGCTAGTTTTTTTTCATGTGCCAGTGATGCGCTGGATAATAAGCATCAATTAATTTTAATCAAGAAATCTTATTTATCTACACTTATGGTTTATAAATATGCACTAACGGAAGATAAAATGTTCTGTTTGAAGGATAAAGTTCATATGAATCGATGATCGTGTATAACTGTCCCTCAGGAAGCCAATTCTAGCTTGACAGATGCTTGGATGTTCTATCATAAAACACTAAATGTGGTCAATTCCTAAGAAACTCATACTCTTTGATAATGGTGATTTCATTAATATTGGAAAGGCTTGAAAGAGGGTACCTGGAATTCATTTTAGCTAACTTACAACCTCATAGCTTATGGAACAAAAGGATTAAGAATGATTAAAAGATACTCCCAAGATTGATTTTTTCAATGAGGAAAAACGAGAAAAATCAATGTTAGTGGGATCCTTGAATCATTCTAAGTAATTTTAAGTATGTATGCACATTTTGGAAATCATGACATCGTCAGAAATGGTTGTTTTTTTCGAATCACTCCCCAAATATTAAAATGTACAAAACAATTGACCACGTTTAGTATTTAATGGCTGTAGATGTAAGGCTGTTTTAGAATAATTGTTCTACAATTGATATTTTTCGGTTCTATTATAGTTTTATTTTTTTGATGAATACTTTATAAATATGTACCTATAACTCATATATCTTGAAGTGTAACGAGGGCAGAAATAAAAATACATCGGTTTATAGATAGAAGAAAAAAAAATAATTCAATTTATCTACATTTAAATTAATCATTACTAATATTAAATATAAGTATTATAAATGATAACATTTTCAATTGTATTTCGTTCATTAAAAATACAATTACACTAAAAAAAATGTACGTGTATACATCCATTTTAAAAACAATAAATAAAACGCTCTAAATAGACCTTAAAATCGTTTTTTCTCCTCTTAATTATTCTACCTTGACTGATTTGTATGGATAAAAAAAACAAATCGAGAAATAGAATAAGAAACAAGACAAGACATGACATTGGTCGAGAAACATAAATTATAGTATCAAAAGTAATTCATAGAGAAAACACATAAATTATAGCCGAGACTAAAAAACTCGTTTTTCTTAAAAAAAAAACACTGAGTTGAAATGATGACATTTAACAAATAGATGGCAGCATCTTCCAAGCAAATTCTTCGATTACAAATCTCCCATAAGACTGAAATCTCTATATTATTGTTCACCCTACAATTATAATTTTCACAAAAAGAAAATTAAAAGGGCGAAACAATGGAATAAGTGTATTTAATGTTAATAGATGCTTTAAACAAGTATACGGTTTAAAATCATAGATGAAAAATGATATAAATAAAATTATTTATCAACAATACCAATTTTTTCTCAAAAAACACATTTTTAAATTTTAATTTAAAAATTCCGCCGTATTGATCGCTAAGAAAATAAAGTAATCTATATAAAGGACATTGTGCCATATCGCGCCATCTAACGTCTAAGAAACGTAATAATCATAAGTAGCGGCTCATCTGAAATTGCTTGCAAAAAAAATTTCGTTTATCGTTCTTTTTAGACAACCTTCGTAAGAATACTTCAATCTTCTTAAGTTCTTCTATTCGTCGGTAGGTACCGGCAGTGGTCGATGTTTGCTATTAAAAACCCAACAGTTTTTTGTATAGAAAACTGGCGATTTTGTTGAGAAAGTAGATTGGAGATATGCAACACAAAATACACTTTTTATTTGTAAGTATATTCTTATCTAAATATGTTTTTGTTATTATTTATTTGGAGTCGAATTGAGAATTATCACAATTTATGAAATTATTTGATTTATTTATACAATATTATAACTTAAAACAATAAAAAAAACACAATGATTTACTTACTAAAAAAAGTGTATTTGACCCCGACGTGATTTGAACACGCAACCTTCTGATCTGGAGTCAGACGCGCTACCGTTGCGCCACGGAGTCTGTTATAATTATTTCGTTTTCACAAGATTAAGATATACAAAATTAATAATTCAATGAAATATCAAGTGTACCACGGTGTTTCCTTTCGCAGTTGGCTATGCCTTTAATTAACATAGTACCGTAACTTGATTCACACTCTTGATATTTGTCAAGTGGCCGAACCAATCTACGACACTACGTTACCAAAAGCAAAAGCCACAGCTAACTATTAGAGGAAGTACCGTACTTAGATAGTACACACTGTATTATCTATTAATACAGGGTGTACAATGATACTTTGTCTCGGACGTTGACTGAATAATATAATACTCATTCAACGTCTCGGAGTTGCCCATGCATTTCAGTGGCGTGACCAAAGCTCTCACAACATAAGGTTCTCATAACATTAAATGTTTTTACAATTAGTTGAAGCTGAGCTATACCTAAGGATAAGGAAAAAGTAACTTTTTGTGCTGAAACGAGTGGTTTGGCGAAACACAAAATTCCTTGTGTAAAAGTTGATAAATTTAATAGTCACGTATATAAAAAGATCGAGCAAAGTTCACTCTACAAAAATGTGAGCTTCGATTTTCAATTTTCTTTACCGGTTTTTCATAATCTGCATCCAAAGTAAAAAGTGAAATTTTAACATGCAACTAAACTTGCGCGCGCAATTTAACGACACCAAATCAAGCCGAGAAACCAAATGATTACTATGGAAATGGGGAGAAAATGAGAATTTTAAAAATTCAAAATCTTTGTTTTAGATATATACATAGGTCAAACTCGAAAAAAAATTATTCTTTTTTAGTGTTTCTTAAATTTTTACGTTTTCTCATAAAATTTTATGTTTCACGGATCGTAACTAATTATTATGGTAGGTACATATCGTTTTGATCAGACTCAGCCTTCATCCCGTCTGATAAGCTTCTCAATTTGTACCATAATAATTGACGTTACGATCCTTGTAATGTAATAATCATTTTATTAACATGAAAATAAATAAATAAATCCAGGACGAAGAAATATTTTTCGAGGCGTGTAACCGTACCTATACTCGTACTCGCAGAAGCTTACTTTCTGGACTTGTGATACAAATAACTATTTAGTCATGTTAAAGTAAGTACCTACCTTTAAATTCTTACGCGCATAGATGAATAGGTACACACACAATTTCTTTTAAACAATTTTGTAACTATACAATAATAATTCCAGCGTGTAAATACCATTTAAAAAAGAATTTGACACATTTCGTCACATTAAACCATTGCATAAACAAGAATGGAATACTTTTATGTGTGTGTATGTAAATGTGGCAATTATGTAGGATATAACGCTCCGCTCTATTAAAATTGGATCAATGTTGTTATTATTATTCAGCTTAAATAGTTATTGAAATAATGAAAAATGTAAAATAAGTAAAGATGTACGTCCTTTCCTTATATCGTTTTTAAGTGACAGGACCTTCTTGAAATTTAACAAATAAGAATTTCAAAAAAAAAAATCGACACTATCCAAGATCTGTATACATTTTTTTTTCATGTCGTTAACACTCACAGAATCAATCAAGGCCTACATTGATGTAAACCTTGAGATTGTTGTTTTATCAAAGCAGGATGTGAAGGTATGATGGATCCACTAAATCACTCCATTCCTAAATAAAACTTTCAAAGAAATTCGTTTTTTCTTAAGAAAAATTCAACACTGAACAATCACAAACAACATGCAGTGTGATTGTTAATAGTGAAAGTGTAGGTGGACGGGTTTTCAGCAGAGATTCCTGTTAATAAGTAAAGCGTGCTATAATTTTAATTGACAATCTAAATCATTGTTTATGTATGCAGAAATATATAGGGCGATTCACTCAAATGGGCTAATATGATAGTGTCCGTTTTAGCCCCTTTGGCAAAGATTTTTATTTTAACAATCCTTGTTACAGGAGTAGCGCAGCCTCTTATTTTCAATTTTCATATACTCTGATTCAATTGAAAGTTACTTTGATAAAGATAATCGTCATTCAAGATTTTTAATTGACAAAAATTTTAACTATAGACCCTTATGGAACTAAAGATTATAAAAATTACCAACTTATAGCCGCTAGGGATGAAAAAAATTTGTGACTTTTGATTTGTACCTCTAAATTTAATATAAAAATGCTTGAACACTTAAGAAAATTGATTTAATCTAGCAATTTTTGAGAGATCTTGTGGTGTTTTTTTTTTACAAAATTTGAGAATTCCATCAAGAAATCGAAAAGTTTTAAAAACTGTTGGGCTTAAGGCATCAGCGATATTATCGAAGCCCCTTACTATTGAACCATTAAGTCTAAAAATCAGAGCTTCGAACCACAAATGAACTGCAAACTAAAAACAAAAGAAAAGATATAAGAAATCGGGTTCCATGGGTTCAAACATACCATTTAACACGATCTTTTTCTCTTTTTATCTCCCCTTTGCTTCCAACCAAGCTCAAAACTTCTGATTTTTAGTATATGGTATATACTCAGCTTAAAAAAGATATATGGGGGGTTAGAGTTACCCCTGCAAAATCAGTTTTTTTTTTCAATTTCTCTGTAAAGGCCAATATTTTAAGTAGCTTAAAAACCAGTGAATACAAATTCGCTAGGGCTATCATGAGGTGTAAGCTACGTTTACATCCCTTGTTGGAGATTAAGTTTATAGATGATTATATGTCATTATTTATGTTTTTTTTTTGCGTTTTGAGATCCAGTATAATAATCCATATCACCATGAAAATTCTTGTGCTAATAGAAAATACAAAATAAAACACTTTTTCAAGGGTTTTTTTCGTATTCAAAATAGTCACCCTGTAAATAGCTCTTTAATGTTATACATTTAAGGGTGACATTTCAAAATTTAAGAATTAATCATTTGGATAAAAATATTTTTTAACAAGAAAGGATTATATACTTGTACCGAGATAGTTCAGGTGTTAAATCGACCATATAATTAAAATTTTGTAAATACAATCTACAAATAGATTCATTTTAATATTAATTTTGATATAGTTCTAAAGGTTTTTAATTGTGAATCACTCTGTTTATATATTAAAATTTTCAAAACAAAAAATAATTTAAGCACAAGAGAAATTAATACGCGTAAAACCACCCGATCCAATCGATTAAATTCAATAAATAATAAAGTGACCATTAATTTTGCCATTACACAACATCTAATCAATAGTCAATAATCACAACAACAACATTGACTTCATTATCAATTGCAGCATAGAGACTTGTTCGAAAAACATTGACTTCTTTAAGAAATGTACCAGAGCAACTTTGGTATCTTCATGGTTATGTTTATACATGGTAACCAATGTTAAATTCTATTTCTAATGACCTTTGAAGGTGTTTATTTTACATTTTGGTTTAACAACAATTGTTGAATACTTTTAAAACCCAATCACTTTTGTTTATCATGAAGAGGAAACTAAACAGTCAAAGAGAAAGATGAAGAAATACAAATAGAATCAGAAATATCAGAAGAAAGTGCAACGAAAACAAAAAGAAAATAATTAGACGTACATAAATTAATTAGAGAATAGATTAATGATCGATGAAGTGAAACAATTCTTAATTAGCAGGAGGATTATAATTAAAAGAGTATAGAAAGAGAGAGAGTAATAAGAATCAGAAAAAAGCGGGTATAAGAGATGAAAGAATGTTTGGTTAATAACCTCTGAAAAGCAAGTTTTTTCTTCAATAAATTACTGTCAAAATGATACAAGTAAATAATGAATATTGGTTTTTATTGAAACTTTAATTATCTCACAGCGGTACCATCACGAAAATGCACTTTTCTTGACCTTTTCTCTGATGTAAAGGAAATTCATCACAGACATCTTGAAAGAAGATCAATCTTTTTTTTTTCTCACCACCTCCGGAATTGTTTTTGCAGGCCTTAACGTTTTTTTTCTTGAGAGGAAAGTAAAGCAAGATTTAATAAAGATTCCATTTTTTGAGATTTTTCTATCTTTTAAATTTATTCTCATGTTGTTCTTGATAACTGTTGGTTTCTACTTAGAGTAGAAAGAACAAATTTTCAACTTCATATAATTTGAATAATTTTTCACAACCACACTAGGACATTAACAGGAACGTTGCCGAAAATTTGATGTGAAATGGTCGAAACACCATTTCTGGTAGGTATGTTGCAAACAGTCAAAAATTATATTCTTATGTAGGTACATCGAAAAAATAATGTGAGAGAAGAACGGAAGCAATTAATAAAGTAAAGAGAATGTCGTACAAACAAAGAAAAAACCAATAACAATTTCATGAATAGACCAAAAAAATAAATAATGCAAAAATAATCAAAAGAGAACCAATTGCAATAAATTCTGAGTAACTAGGGAAAGATAATTGTTAAAACACTATAATTAAAAGACCATAAAGAAAAGAGAGAGAAAGTGAGGAAAAGGGAGAGAAAGGAACTGTTATACCAAGTACTATAATAAGAATGAAAAGCAAATGAAACCAGAGGTGTATTTGGGTTGTCATGTATTGTATTGATTGCTCTTATAGCTGTACTAATATTTCTCTACTCCCATGTTAGAATAGCATCATTCTACGACTCGTAGAATAATGCTATTCTACGAGTATGTTCGACAACTGTACTGGAATGAAATCATTTCAGTACAGATTTTTCATTCCACAACGGATAAATTAACCAATAGCAGCGTAGCATTTTGCCTGATAACCATGGATACATTATTACTTTGACGTTTAACCGCTATAAACGTCAAATTAATTTTCAATTTTCAATGACATATGTCATTTGGTGTTAAAGTAAATCTAGAAATTTTATTGTTTAAATTGTAACTGTTCGTAAAGAAAATGCACCTCGATAGAATGGCTATTAATTCACGAGTATCATACTCGTGAATTAATAGCCGTCATTCTAATCTCGTTACATAATATACGATTAATGTCTTTCGAATGGTAATTGTTGAGTATGAATTTGCTTACAAATGACTCTTGGCTTGAGTAAGTTAAGTAAGTTAAGCCACTTAAGAAAACAGTACAAAAGTGCGCTATAATAAATTGGAAAAATACAACAAAGAAGGTAAAGTATGAAAGAAAAACGCACAAACAAAACTAAATACAAAAGAAAAATTAAGGAAACTATAAAACGATGATAAAAGATAAAATAAAGATCTCCAAAGGCAGCAAGTACCTTATATAACGAATTTTTTTTATGTATCTACATACTGAAATATTAATTGCAAAACATTCTTATGATAATGACAATTAATATATTTTAATAACATTGAATCAACTAATAAATTCATTTCCCGATGTTATTTTAATATTTATGATTTTAATTGAAATAAAGATCTCCAAAGGCAACAAGTACCTTATATAGCGAATTTTTTTATGTATCTACATGCTGAAATATTAAATGCAAAACATTCTTATGATACTGACAATTAATATATTTTAATAATATTGAATCAACTAATCTTAAATTCATTTCCCGATGTTATTTTAATATTTATGATTTTTATTGAAAAATACTTTTATCTACGACTTATATATAAAGTGATCATTATACTTGTGGTTTTTGTAATGTAATGACCTACTTTATATCCCTAGGGAGATAAAGTAAATGAATATCCCTCTCATCAGCCAATCAGAAAATAGTATTTTAATTATAATTTCCGTCAAATGTAAACAAACCATGGTAACGACAAAAATAATTAACAATAGTTTCAACAAGTAGGCCTAAAGTGGGCGTTTTCATGCAATTTTGAATAAAATGACATTTAATTTTTCTGAAATTTCGAACAAATACTTAGTTGTTAGAATATTCGTTGTATTTACAATGGAAAGTGTTAAAGAAGACGATTTTGGTAGTAGATAATAGTTTCTGTTAAATGTAGAAAACCATGGTAACGACAAAAAATAAATAACAGTTTCAACAAACAGTTGTAAATAAGTGTCAATTTTTTGTGCGATTTTAGAATCGAAAATGATTAAGAAGGTAAATATTCTTGTACACCACAAGTACCTGTACATGTAGAAATAAGTCGTAGATAAAGTATAGTATACAACTCGCTTATAATGAATGCTAATTGTAACCTCGAATGATTACAACACTCGCTCGCTTTGCTCGCTTGTGTTGTAAACTTCATTCTCGGTTATAAAAGCATTCATTATAGACTCGTTGTATAATATACTATTAATCCACAAACAATAAGAAACACTAATACATTCGTTTGAAGTTTACTGTTTGTCTAATACGTCTAATCAAGGCCTGCTTGATTTTCTCAAGCGAAATTCTCTAGCAGGCCTTGCGTCTAATATTAACTGTCAAAATTAGTTACCCCCCGCGATATTCAATTTTTTTTCTAATATCAATTGTCAAAACACATAGCCATCTGAGATAATCGATTTTACTGTTAATACTCAATAAAGATATTTTTGCATTTTTCATGCGAACCACTGAACCGATTTTGATGATTTTCTTTCTGGGTCATAGAGAATGGTCGGCTCTACTGTTATTTTAATTTTCATCCAAATCTAAGCAAATGTAATATTGAAAATGATTTTTTTTAACATTTCTTCAGCTCTTATTCCAAAAGTGTTGGCCCTACCAGTCTGGCCAACGAACTCATCCAAGCTATCACAAAGACCGATTTTTGTACCAAGTTTCATTAAGATTGGTGTATTTTTACGGCAGTTATCGTGGATATACATATATAAATATATATATATATATATATATATATATATATATATATATATATATATATATATATATATATATATATATATATAAAAATTTTAACGAACGGTGGATATGGGTTCCTGAGGTTCCAAAACGAACTTCTGTGCAAAAATTTTTCGGAAATTCAAAAGTGAGGATCTCGTCATTAGCTAATTTTTTTTAAAAAAATTCGCTAAAAGTGATTAAAAAAATAAGCTGTTTATATGTCAGAATTTATTGCGACTTTTTGTTTGTTGTTCTCCTGAGCAATGGGCTCATTTAGTTCATTGACAGGAAATTGAATGAGTATTATCATGTAAAATTTTAAAGTCAATCAAATAAACAATTGCTGAGGTATTAAATTTTTTAAATTGGTCAGCTATGACGTCAAAGGTTCGAATGGACCACAGTATCTACAATATTCTACAGTGTGATTCACGTCGGATGAAAAGTTGTTAAAAAAATTTCGCGTTTTTCGCAAACCGCCTATACCCGTCAAAGGACTAAGAATGACTAGAAAATCCTTTTAAACTCGTTTTTATTGGTTTTTCATCAATGAATCCCTGGGGAAAATGGGAACACTGATTTCCGACATCCTTATAAATGACGAGATCATTTACTCATTTTTATTATTTTTAATTCGATACGTGAAGATTTGTTACGTTGATTAAGTGTTTGTTTTTTCAAAGAAAATCCTTGACATTGGATATATTAGAAATAAACAAGGAATATTTGACTTTTGTTATTTTTACATTAAAGGTAATTAAAAGAAGAGCAATGAACCTTGAATTAACATAAATAATCTTATCCTATCAAATTAAAAATTGTAAACAACAGAGAAGGTTACTCACACTAGATTCATTCATTTTTTTTAACGATCGAACTTCGCCATAATTTTTCCAAGGACACAAACATGGAAAATGAATTTTACAATGGTCTAAGAGACACTTTTAATCGGTTTATTCGTGTAGTTGATTAACGGAAATCGCGATGTTGTTGGAATAAAGCGTTCTTTGACCAACTTACTGAGCTACGAGGTTCTAATTTCGCTAAAATGTTCTCTGGGGATCGCCTTACAATTTTTTCGGCTGACGTGAATCACCCTGTATAGGCAGTCTATTTCATTTGCGTATTTTGTCGTTCGTGCCTATATTCAAGTTTAAGAGAGTTACTTGAGGTTGAAGTTAACCCTGCATTAATTTTTTCAAATATCCCTGAAACGGCTCTACATTTTTTAGTGATTTTAAAACTAATTGGTATAGATTAGCTAGGATTCTAAAAAGGTGTAAACCGAGTTTTCATCCCTTGTTGAGGGTTAAAGTTATAGATGATGAAGTTATTATGCAATTTTTTATGTTTTTTATTGCGATTTTCTATCCCATGGTGAAACATATCGCCATGAAAATTATTCAGCTAAGAGAAAATTACAAAATAAAAGTTTTTTGTTCGAGGGTTTTTCTGTATTTAAAATATTTACCCTGTAAATATCTCTTAAGTGTTGTGCCTTTAAGGGTGAAATACTATAAAAATTAATCATTTTGAACTGAACCGCAGGATCAAAAATCGGAACTGAATCGATAATTTTTTCCTGATAGAACCGGAACGAAAACCGAAACAAAAAATTACAGTTTGAAGCCCTGCTACCAACTTTAAATAAAAAAATTATTCTAACAATAAGCTATAATAAAAAAATCGAAAACAATATACATACAAGCATAGATTTTTATTGTAAATTTAGCTGACCTAAAAGGAAAAAAGACTGAACAGTTAAATTATAGATGACAGAATAGTAAAAACCAACAGAGATAAAAATTTTGTAAACAACACTAACAACGAAATAGAGAAAAAAATAGTAAAGATTATAAGTTACAAAGGTAACAAGAGGCTGAAATGCATGAGAAGGATTAAAAACAAGGCGAGAATAATATTATTGAAAACAACATTATTAATTTCAAATACCTAGACAGAAAATTAAAAAAATTAAAGAAGAGAACAAGAAGCTAATAATAAGCAACACGAAAATAATGATGTCAATGTCAACGAAACTTCTTAAATTTACTATAAACCTATTAGTGTTCAGGGCTTCGAACCGGAACTGAACCGAAAACTGAAAATCGAAAAAAAAACACCGAAATTTTAACGAGAATGAGATCCGGAGCTAAAGCGCTTAGCACGATCTTTTTCCCTTTTTTTCCTTTTATCTCCCCTTTCTCTTCCTGTCCGAAAACTGCCCACACTTAGCAGGGCCGTTCCTAGCGGGCGTGCAGTGCGTGCCCCGCACACAGGCGGCCGCCCGAAAGGGTGGCCGATTAGTAATACAGGATGTCCCGTAAGTCGCGCATTTCCTGCTAAAGAGCAGATAAGGAATGAAATTCTAAGGTGAAAATTCCTGTACCATTTTTTTATCTGACGCACACATAATCAGTTATTAATTAAATCATATAACCAAATCAGCTGCTCGATATAGCGATAAAAAGAGAGAAGGAAACAGTCTTGACGGAAGGACGTAGGAAGCGGACCAGTTAGCAGGCTGGCGCGAGAGCCGTTCAAAGTAAGAGAGCACCTGATTGGCTACTTGATTTAATTAATTAAAAATGCTACAGGACTTTTCACCTTAGAATTTCACCCACTATCTGCCCCGAAGGAGCAAGGGTGCGACTTACGGGACGCCCTGTATAGTATAATACAGGGTGTTGGTCTATGTATGGTGACTTCTATTCTAAGAAACTCCTATTAGTCGACGAGCGATTCGAAAAATATTATAAGGATTTGTAGGAGGGTCCGTAAGCCTCGTAGCTCATTTAGAAGTTGGTCAAAAATCGCTCTTTTCTAACGATATGTAGCGATTTTCGAAAACGAACTAAACACGCAAAACGACTTAGAATGACTTTAGAATCCTCCCAAAATTGATGTTTTTCGTTTTTCGCCATTTTATTCTGGAACAGGTGGAAATATTTCGTATTTTCTCTAAAATACAGTGGAGAAAAATGAAAAAAATCAATGTTGGGAAGGCCTCTGAGACATTTCTAGTCGTTCTGCGTGTTTTGTTCGTTTTTTAAAATTGCGACATTGTCCAAAACGATCATTTTTGACCAACTTTGAAATGAGCTAAGAGGTTCTAATTTTGCTAAAATGTTCCTTGGGGACTCTACTACAAATCCTCAAAATATTTTTCGAATCGCTCGTCGACTAATAGGAGTTTCTTAGAATAGAAGTCACCATACATAGACCAAACACCCTGTATACTAATAAATATAGGGGCAGCAGTTGAGACCTTTGCACGCAGGCGGCAATACCCCTAAGAACGACCCTGACACTTAGGTAGGTACTACAGGGCACTTAAAACAAACTTACAAGAAAACCACCCGAGGTCAAAACTATCAACTTTTTGGTATACACACAGGTATTCTAAGGGATGCATATTTTGTTGTTCATGCTTAAGGGAGATATTGGGAGTTAAAATTACCCCTGCAAAATCAGTTCTTTTTCAAATATCTCTCTGAAGACTCAATATTTTTTAGTGGTTTAAAAACTAGTTAATACTGTAATACAGATGTAACACCCGTTTTCATCCCTTATTGAGGATTGAAGTTATAGAAGATTATATGCCATTTTTTAAGTTTTTTTCCACATTAATCTTATGTCAAGTAATAATGTTTTAAACAAATCATAGTCACCCAAAAAAGACTTAAAATTGAAAAAAATTCTCATCACTTTTGACATTTCTCCAATTGTGCTTATTTTAGAATGAACCTTAAATAGTATAGTATAAGACTTAGAATAGTGAAACGATTTTTAAGTCATAAAATTTTATGACAATATTCGATAAAAGAGCTTGTCCGCTGCAATTAACAACAGTAGCACTAGGATTATTTAAGACTACTATCAGATCTATAAATACAGAAACGTCTTTGATAAAGCAGGAAGAGGTGATAGTAGTTGTAAATAATACTAGTGATCTAATTTCGTCATAAAATTTTGTGACTTGGAGGTCATTTCACTATTCTGAGTCTTGTACTATACTTTCTACTTCTACAAATCTTCTTCACTTATTTATATTTAAAAATGTGATGCAACTATAAACGCATTACTTTGGGTATGTACATATACAGGAGAATCTAAGAGAGTAGGCCATTAAAAATATAACAATATCAAGTGATAGCCACTTAAGAGAGAGGGAGGGCCAGTAAAAAATATTTGCCTGAGGGCGGTACATATCCTCTCGATGGCCCTGGTTATAGATGTAGTACTTTTGTACAGAATGTTGTACAACACTTATTCACCTCGTAGATGGCCATGCTTTTGGTTACATAGCGTCGTAGCTTGGTTCATACTTTACTACATTTCAGGCTTTTCAATTAAAATATAAGCGGCTGAACCAAGCTACAGTCCTATGTAACCAAAAGCATGGCCAAGTACGAGATGAAATAGCGTTGTACCTTTTGTACGTCTATATGTAGATTTGTTCAAAGTACGAAAGTACTTTGAACAACGATGCCAACCTTATAACGAAATTTCCCAAAATTTCGAAAAACTCAACTATTGCTAACCATGTGTGAATTGCAACATTTCGGTGTTTCAATAGAGCTCGTTGTTTCATTCATTAATCTCAATGTAATTGTTGTTATTACCACTCTAATTTAATTTAATGAACTAATAATTAAAAAAAATTCGATAAAAACTCTCACAGTCTAATGTCTAGACTGTTGAATTAAAGTTTGAGAGTGGTTTTTATTTTGATACACACGAACCTTTGTGGGAGAATTCCCTAGGCAAGAAAACCGGAACTAAATTGACCATGAAAATTTTAAATTACGAGTCATTTACATTAAACTTTGTTTAAATATGTATGCCTGTCTTTTTCTATTATGAATTGTTAATTGATTTGTTTTAGTTTTTCTTTTCTTTTTCTTGTTATAGTTTTACCTTTGGGTGGGCACCTCTCAATTACAACATGCGTTTTTGTATAAGTGTGTAAGTGGTGGGACCTTCATCAGCGTGGTCAATGGTAAGTTCGTTCTTCCGCAGCGAATTGGCCTCGTATTTATAAATCATCGAGGTTGTTACTATTGTATACATACACACACACTAATACTAACACAATAACAATCCTTTTCAATATAAATACAACGACTACAAGTTAAAATGACCATTATCAGTGACACTACTACCAGTACTACCAGTACTACCAGTAGTACCAGTACTATCAACAACATATTGTGGTAAATTATAAATAAAAAAAAAGTAAAGTGTATGCAATAGTTTTGGTTAGTTTAACTTCAGACTTTGTTCGTTTTTAACAGCACTCTCAACAAGAAGAAGAAACAAGATCAACAACAACAACAAACAACAAAATGAAATTTGTAAGTGAATTGTGTTCGTTTCGTGTGGTTGTTTTTTCAAAATTTTATTAATTTTTGACTTGAGATAAAATTCTTGTTGAAAAATCAGGTCAATCGTGTGGAATCTTTAATTATAAGAAGAGAAATCATAAAATTTTCTTCTAGTTGTATACAACAACAACAACAATAACAACAACATCGGAACTGAAAATAAAGACTGCACGTATCTTTTTCTGTAAATATACAAATGACAAAATAACCGTTAATTTTTGAACAATTATTTTAAATTAAGAAGAAGATAATGTTAACAATTAAAGTAATTCCTTTATTTCCTCATGAATTTGTACAAAAATTATTTTTACAATTATTCTAATTATTTTTAATTAATGTTAATTTTAAATAATTTGCAAATAGTTCAAGATCATCGTCACAATTGGCTTTCACTAATTAATTTTAATTTCTTTACGAAATCTTTACATTTTTTATAGTCTGATAAACACTCATAAACACGCCAAAAACAGTACGTTTATAGACTTAATACGACTCTTATTTGTTCAAAATTGGTGGTACTTTTAGATTAATATAGGCACACTAAAATAGTACCCGTATCGTTTTATTCTCATTTAATTGTTCTTCATTCAAGCTTTATAATTTCCTAGATTTCTAGAAAAAAGTCGATAATTTTTTGAGAATTTCACATTTTTTTAAGAGAATTTATTAATAATTATAAAGACACCAGAAATGATACATTTACAGATTGGATGTATTGTCGACTCACAACTTTAAGAGAGTAAAAAACAAATTGAATTTCGTAAGTAAGTATCACTTTACAATTCTGTCAATCAAGACAGGTAAGTACCTAAACCCTCTTGTTTAGGGCTGTTTATAGTCAACATCTGGTGTAAAGCGGTTAGTCCCGTAAATGAGTTGCACGTGCTAAAATAAACAAAAAAATTCAACTACCACGTCTTAGTAATAAAATTTTATTACTCTCTTAATGTTGTAAGTCCACAGTACTTTAGTTGTTTAAAATTTGTTGAAAATTGTTGTCAGTTCGAATTTCTCAATTGTCTTATCAATGTTACTAACTTTAATGAGAATTTTTAGATTTCACAAGGAAAGAATCTCTTATTTATAAATCATCATTTTCACGATAAACTTTCACTCATAAATTAATTCAAAATATTTTGGAAATTTTTACGTTTTTATAGTATTATAATCATATTGAAAATACTATGTTTATAGATTTTTTTTATAAATTTAAATTTTTCAATTGTCTCAATCAATGGTAATGCACTAATGCCGAACATCAATGACATTAGTACGAAAATCATTACTACTATAATTAATTCATCCATCTAATGTCAAAGGTTGAACGCGGTACGTACAAATCAAAATTTCTTTCTTTAATACACATACCGGGTGTTTCTTCTAAATGTGGTCAATTCTCATAAAATTCCTATTAGTTAGGATTTGTAGGAAGTTCTCGGATACCGTTTTCGGAAAATTAGAACCTTGTAGCTCATTTATAAGTTGATCAAAGAACGCACGTTTTAGACAATGTCGCATAAACGAGCTATAAATAATCGAAACGACTATGAGTGACTCAAAGACCCTCCCAACATTGATTTTTTCGTTTTTCTTTATTACATTCTAGAAAGAATACCAAACATTTCCACCTGTTCCAAAATAAAATAGAGAAAAACGGAAAAAAATGTTGAGAGGATCCCCGAGTCACTCTAATTATAAGTCATTTTACACCTTTGACTAGTTATTATCATTAAAAACGTGAGTTTTTTGATTAACTTCCAAATGAGCTACGAGGTTCTAATTTTACTTAAATGGTCTCCAGGGACTCTCCTACAAGTGCGAATAAGAATTAAATGACATAGTTGAGATAAAGCATGTTCGTCTCTAACTATGCCTGAACGATGGAGTTTAAATTGTACCTAAACGATCATAGTGGGCTGTACGACTTTTTATGTGAAACGAATAATTATTTACACTAATTTTTAAATTATATTTCCATATTAATTTTTTATTAATAACTCATTAAGTGAGCTACGATACTCAACGATGAATGACCTTTTTATATTAATTTAGATTCAATTAAAAGTATGTGATTAACTTCCCGTTACTGAAAAGCTTACACGTCCTCCATTGATGTTTTTTTATTGGTTAACATCTCTATTTCTCCATCTACTTTTAATTGAAACTCTTGTGAATTTTTTACGTGTTTTATCTCATTGATGTCCTTTAATTATTGTTCGAATTTTTATAAGAGTTGACCACATTTAGAAGAATCACCCTGTATCACTTTGATCAATTTATACAGGGTCTTTCAGTTATTTATGGGGAGTAGCAATAACTTTTTCATTTATTTATAAAATAAAAGTTATAGGAAGTATAGTTAAAGGAAAGCACCCTTTTTTAATTTTTGGAAAAGACCCTGTATGCAGTCATTATAAGTCATCCCAACGAGTCGCCACTGTTTGTTGGTAATTTTTCCCAAAAGATGTCAATTGAAATTTTCAAATTGTTTGATTTGTTGTATCAGCTGTGGCGAAATTCCTTAAAATTCCAAAAAATACCCTTCACGCTGCACTTTCACTAAACAAAATGTATTTTTAATTTGATTTAATTCAGTCTAATTTAATTTAATTTGTTTGAATGCTCTATTTAATCTGGTCGTATATTAGATGTACAAAAAAACGTTTTATTTTTTATTTTTTGCTTATTTAAGTATTTGAATTGAATACGGATAATATTGGGTAATGTTGGAAAGTAATCATTTTTTAAAGCCTATTGTACTGTAACGGTTTCGATTGCATTTCAATTTTCTCTAGCCTATCTATTTATATGTGTCTCTAGGGCTTCTAATGTTCATCAAGCATATCCATACACATACATTATCGTATCTAATTTGCCTTTTTACCTCCATTCGGTTTTCTATAACATATTATACAGGACTGGCAAGTTACACTAGAAACATCATTTTATAGATTGCTTGTTTCCATCATTTATAAAATTTACAATCCCTATAGCTCCATATTTTGGAAGTTTTATACTTATTACGATAATAATCTTTCAGATATAACTTTTTGAAATTTTCTCTACAAAGAACTTAAGTATTAAAACGGTTATATTAAAATAACATAATAGCTTACCAGATAAATAACTTCTTAAAGATTTACTAGATCAGTTATAGTAAAATATTCTGTATATACAGAGTGTGCAATGTTATTTCACTTCGCAGTTGCATGACTTTGCTTTTGGTTACGTAGGTCCGCAACTTGGTTCGGCTGCTTGTTTTTCATTGAAAAATACGTCTGCAACTATCAAATCTAGTAAAAGCACAGCCAACTGTGAGATAAATAGTGCTCTATGTTATGTTATGTGTGTTTTTCCCTAAACCGTATGTCATATGATAATACAGTTCTGGCAATAAGTGTTAAAAACATATACATAGTCGTGTTTTTTTTTAATTGTCTTTTATGTGTTTCTATTGAGAATTGCCAGACCGATATATATGTAGGAGTAATAAAATTACACATTCTTTCTATGCATAATATGTGTCGCTTGATTTATTTTCAGCGATTTACATAATTGTTGTAGGGAAAAAAATCAAATTTCAATACGTACACCTGACTAATTCTTGTACATATTAAGAAATTTGAATAGTTTCTATTTTATGCTGATTGATTTTTTTCCTATCTAATTAATAAAATTTTATCAGAGAGGAAACTAACAGCATATGGTAGGTATCTAGACTTGTTGATTGTCAATGATGATGATGATGATGATGATAAAATGTTATAAAAGAAAGTGTCAATATTTGATGGACTAATTTCAAAAAAGATTTTCACTTGATTATAAAAAATTCACCCTTCAACCTTTTCAGTTTAGATAAAATTTTCGATTGTATGTTGGAACTACAAGAGATAATAATATTTGGTGAAATTTTGTATTTTATAACTTATAAGAGCCTAATTCAAAATTTTATACCTCAATAATTAATGTTGTTAAGATTTGGAATTTAGATAGTCAAAACAGTCTACTCTCTATAGAGTATTAATTTTTTTTTTAAATTTCTTATGCTAAAATTTTCCAACTGAAATTATTCAACTCTTTCTGAATTCCAATCCTTTTCTAGCTGTTTTATATTTTTTATTTTACAATTAAATCATTTATTTCCAACGGTAAGAAAGTGATCTAGTAGCCTAATTAATTGTTTTTCATTATCAATTATAAAAACAGAAACGCTGTCATACACAAATCGCAACTAACCACAAGACACCTTGTATACTAGCAGCCATAAAAAAGAGACCACTTCTTGTGCGATTGTGTAAAACAGGCTTATTAGGGCGGTTGTCACAATGTATCAGAATCTTAATAGGTAAGAATTTGAGAAGAAGGATATTTAATCAGATGATAGGGATCCGGTTACGATTAAGAGGGTAACAACCTGCGACTCACACGAACAAAAATATGTAATATTCTCGCTCAAGACTCTTTTTTTTTGGCCGCAAGTGTACATTTTTTTTGTTGGCATATAATGTCGATCGTACTTCCTTATAATTTGTTGAGAAATAATTTGATGATGATGATATTGACGAAAAATCAATGTTATTATTATCACAATTATTATTATTATTATTATGCAGAGAATAAAGAAAATGATATTGAGGTCAATTGTTGTAATTTTAAATTGAAAAAAACAACTTCCTCAAAAAAACACAACGGTTCCTCCTTTTAAAAATCTCAAATTGTTCGTATAATTACAGGTTGTTGAAACATTTTTTTTCTTCTATACTTATTTAAAAACCTGTAAATAACAACAACAAATAATTAAATAAAAAGACGACTATGGAAATGTTGAAATTTAAACTCTAATCAAGGTGATCAAACGATGTTGTTGTTATCATTGAATTTCAACATTCTTATCCTTCGTTGTTTTTTTTTTTATAAAAAAAAAATCTTAAAATAATCATCTTTTAAGAAACTATACAGGGAAAATTTGAAATAAAATGTATAAAATCCGGGAAGATCCAAGATCAAATTAGACACTCTTTCTCCGAAATAAAATATGCACTATTATTAATCCAGCATAAGAAAAATTTATGCAAACTAAATAGAGCATATCGAAATGCATTGCAACAGTTTAAAAATATCAAAAGAATGCAAATCTTATTTTTTTCGAAGAAGAAAAATGCACAAACTTAATTAAAATTATTAATTGATTTTTTTGCTTTATTAAGTGCATTAATTAACTGGATTGTAGTTTCAAATCCCAATCATGTTTGTTGATCAAGTAAGCGGTGAATATCTCCATTATTTTTTATGTACCTACGCCTACTTAACCAGCTGTGCATCATTTACTTTCATAGGTATCTTGATTGGAGAGAATCTTACAAGTTTTATACCAATATACAGGTATGGCGTTTCAAGTACATACATATAGAAGGCGAGAAACATCAGTATGAAAATAAAAGACGAAAATATTGTGATAAGGCTTTCACTAGTTTTATCTTCATTCTGTTATCTTCTTTCATTTTAGCGAAACTCTTAAAAATGAATGTTTTTCTATATGTGTATCTAATTACATGTGCCTTGCCTGTATTTGTTTACTTTAGAGATGCTTTTGAATCGCACAATTTTCTCTTGTTTTTTTTTCTCGGAAATTTGAAATAATAGCAATTAAAACAATAAATCTACCTTTGTTTGAAAAATACGAAAAGATAATTATAATTATATAACCGATTATTACATTTTTAATTACATCCAATTAATTACATTTAGAAATAAAATCTAGGTTAATATCGTCATGTTATCCATGAATCAGTTGTGATGTGCACTTTTGTTTCAAATCTTGATTGCAATACCTCAATCAAGTTGGCGACGAATATATGAAATACTTGACATATATGTAATTACAGGATTAACGGAAATCGATGTATACAGGTGTGGCGTTTCAAATAGGTACATACAAGTGAGATGACAATAGTCTTATGACATGCACTAATTAAATAAAAAATAAAACTACAATATTGGAGCTTAAAAAAGGATTAATTTTAATAACTACTATTATTTTAATCTAGCTTAAACGCAAAAGAATTAAGGGTTCTGGTATTGTACGTAATTAATCAAGATGTACTTATTTGAATTGCCTCTTCGGTATATTTACCTTGCATTATCACTGGCGTACGTGGCTAGAAAATTTCAATATTTTTAACGTTTTATTTATTCATTCAAAGACAAAAAACATGGTTGTATAATCGATAATTACAAAATAATATAAATTTATTATTCAATATTGTCTACACATATGCACATGCACTTTTAGTTGCATTTAAAATTGATTGCATTTTGAAATAAAATCTATTTAGGTTAATATCATCATGTTATCTTTGAATTTGTAACTACGATGCGTTATTGTTCTAAATATTTAATTATGCATGACCATCGTACATTGTCACATGTTTATAGATCAAGTAAACTGCGTGAATATAGAAAACAAATATCGTACGAGCCTACTTGATTTAAAAATATTGTAATATATACACATAATATGCAATGCAAACAAGTGCATACCGGCAGAAAATATTGGATAGAAACATTACAGAATCATCTCTCTCCTTTCCGCATTCATTTTGTCACATGTGTTGGAAAAAGGTCGAGCAAATTAAGGCGGGGCATTGTTTCACCTCCTAATACACATTTAACAGACCGAGAAAAATGTCTACTGTTTCTCTTTAAGTTAAGTTTATGAGAAAAGGATAGCGAGTGGAAACATTGCCAGTTTTTATAAGTTAGACAAGACCAATAAATACATGAGATGGAATGATGAAAGCGGGAGGTAGATATATATTTTGCTATGTTTCTATCCAATTCCGCAGAGCTGTATATGAGGAAAACTGAATAAGCGACGGCGCATCCACCAAAATTTCATTTAACTCGCACATATCTTATACGCTACAACATCAACGCTAAATACTCCAGTGGCGTAACGTTTAATTCCTTTTATTCTTTCTATTTGCAGATAATCTTCATTGTCACAGTCACATGTTTATTATTAACAGTTGTAAATGGACAATTTTTCGATACGTTTGGTTCATTTAATCGTTTCGAAAATGGCTTAGATACACCATTACAAGGGGCACGTGATCCACGACAAAATCAAGGACCAGTTGTATTCCCACCAGCACCATCAGATAGTGGTGAGACCAGTGGTGTAGTAGTTGGGGCTTCTGGGTATGGATTTGTACCACCGAACGGTCCACGTAAGACAACATTTTTGTTGTTTTTGCTATTGCTATAGTCTCACTTAAGACAAATCCATTCATTTCAAGACCATTTGTGTGTGTGTATGTGTTTTTTTTATTGTCGTTCGTCCATTATTCAATTCGGATTTTGTAAAATTACAAGACAGAACATTAATAATAATTCATTTCATTCGCTATTACTGCTACTAAATTATCAAAACAAAAACAAATAATTATGAAAGAGCGTGTGTATATTTTCTATTTCAGGTATCAATGGTCCAAGACGATTTTAATTACAAATTATTGTCTTTCTTATTATTATTTATATTGTGCAATATTTTTTGTATATTAGAAAGGTATGTTTTTTAAATTGCAAATTTTTCTGTTTTAATTAAATTGAATTAAAAAAATATGAATTAAATTAAATTACATTTTCGAAAGTGCACACTTACAAAATTACAAATTATCTTTCCAATGAATTGTTCTTAACAAAAGGACTTTCTCTAGGAATTGTTGTAAATCGTGGCTGTGTCAATTTTTGAATCCATTCTAAATCCGTTTATTAATCATAATGAATGATAATAATAGTAATTATTATTATTATTATTCTTATTTTTGACCTTAACTCGAGTCTTGAGGCCACTCTTAATAATTCACAAGGTTATGGTCAGATTTGTATACTTATTATATAATTTACATTCTTAATAATATGAACGGATCTATAATGTTAATTATTTTGCATTAAATTGATTGAAATTGAATTAAAATTAATTAGAATTTATTGTTTACAGGATTTTCTTCATTCTTCACATTCTTCTAATCTACTTTGCTAGTACCCGTACTGTCGTTTCTCCATCTACAACAACAATAAACCAAAATTTCACTGTTGCCAATAGAATAAAAAGATATTTCTTTTTTGTAAATAATTCGTTATAGTTAATTATTTTTTTTTTGTTAATTTAAAACTTAAGCTAAATGTGCAATATTATTTATTAAATAAATTAATTAAATAAATTTAATAAAGTTAGAGTTGTTTTTTTTCACTTGAAAACAATTTGCAGATAAATAAAAAATACAACAGGGCCGAACCTGGCGAGTTTAGAGCCCTGGATGACAGATTTTGGGCAACTCTACCGGAACGATAGTGACTTCAGGTCGATTATTAAAAATAAATTCATATAGGAACGTATTCATAGATTCTTTAAAAATTGAAGATTATCCTCAAGTGAGACTAATTGTGAGACACGAGCATTATCCCTATGAAGGGAGTTATCTATCTCACTCCACAAATTCATTATATCTAACAATTGAAAAGAGAGAAGTTTAAAGTAACCGTCGCAGAACTTAATGAGCAACTATCTGTTTCACTTATCTCGATAACAAGGTTTCAGGGATTTGTAGGAAAATCCCTGGAGAGTAGGTATCTTATTGTTAGCAAAATTAGAACCTCATAGCTTATTTGGAATGTGGTCGAAAAAAAAACTTGTTTCTGACAATGTTGAAATTTTTGAGAAAATTTTTCAATTGCTTACCAACTAATAACCTGTTGATTTTTTATTGTAAGCCTGCTTACTGGTAGTTTAACTTTTATTGTAAAAATAACCGGCTTAAATTTACAGCTTAGGTCATAAAATTACTAAGGTCTTGACAAGTACAGTCTGTAAAGTGACTTAAGAGATCTTACCTAAGGGAATTTTGTCACTATTACCCGATTCGGCATGCTAAAATTGACAATTTTCAAACGTCGATTATACGCTTGTTTTTTGAGATATTGTGAAAAGTAAGCATGCATTGGATAGAGCATTTCAAGGTGCATGTGCTGAAACTTTCTATTTACGAAAAATGTGTTAAAATTCTGAATAGGAAACGAAACTTTTGGACCCTATTTTTCCGTACATTTTCATATTTTAGTCGACCATGTTTGTGAAAGTATACCAGATCTATACGGTTCATACCAGATCTAACGATACACTGCAGACTAAATCACAACAACAATAACTATAACAATACAAACATGGTCTACTTAAAAATAAAAATATAGACAGCCTTTCAATATATTTTCCATTAAAATGATATGGTCGTGAAAATAGATAAAATTTCAGACATTTCATATCAATCATTAAATAAACTGATTGTGAACTAATTTTATTACTTTAGTCAATCTTTTAAGTCATTTTACACACTATACAACTATACAATAGTTACTTTTATATACTTAACTTTTATGACAGCTTATTTATGTGCTTATTATTGTATGCGTAATGTTTCTATTATTACACGATTGTTACTTAATAATTAATAATAGGAATCTTGAACTAGCCGAGGCTGTAATAATTAGTGTAATTATTGAAAAAATTCCACCTTATAATTATGAACAATTTAGATTAAAATAGTTTGCCTTGATTGAAGGTGTCTTTTTTCCCTTCCTATTCTTTCTAGATTTACACATAATTAAATTTACATATGTATGTATTTATTATTAATTTTAATATTGATAGGATTTTATAATAAGCAAATTTATCAACTAGATTGTCAATTCCTTGCCAATTTATATCCTGGTTAAACGTTAGTATTGTCACGTAAACACAAGTCTATAGCCTTCACAAGGCCATTTAATTAATAGCACAATCACAATTTAAGAAGAAAAGAAGGAAAAAAAATATGTATGATTCATTGTATTAATTAATTAATAAGACACGAGGGGAAGAAAAAATTATTTGTCTGGTAACCTTCTGAATAACTCTTGAAGCGGAAAATATTCATGCAATTCATAAAAAGGAGTGTTTGTTTTTTTGAAAGTGCCAATCCACGAGGCAATAATGAGCGGCACGCGACAATCATGCATGCCGAAATGGGCATTCAAAGCTTTATGTAGAGTCATTTTATGGTCTATAGCACTTGTTTCAGACTACCACGAAAAAATCACCATTGGCAGGGTCTCCGAGACATTCTTAGTTGTTTTTTGAATTTTAATTCGTTTTTCAAAATCGTTCAAATTTTGCTAACTCAATATCTTCCTGCGAATTATTGATATATTTCGCGAATCGCTCGTTAAATAATAAGAGTTTGGTAAGAATTGACCACATTTAGATACTACACCCTATATATTGTATACTGTAACCTACTTAAACCTCTGACATCATAGTTGTCCAATTCTTAAAAAAAACACGAAACATTAATTTTACGATAGTCTACTAAGAGCCATTCTTAGTAGGTTTATGTGTATAGTTGGCTGGTGAAAATCGCGACATTGTCGGAATAAAGTGTTTTTTAACCAGTTTGACAATGAGCAACAAGGCCTTAATTTAGCTAAAATATTCTCTGGGAACCCCCAACAGATCCTTGAAATATTTTTCTAAGCGCTCTTCAAATATTGGGAGTGACTTTAAGAACAATATGTAGGTACGTGTAGGCTTAACTTTTAAAAGAGTAATAAGTATTATGTGTTACTCACTCTGTACCAAGTGAGTCACGTAAGATGAAAACTTCTTATGGCAACTTCTATTATTTGGCGAGTTAATCGAAAAATATTTCAAGCATTTGTAGGGATCTTTGGCGATCATTTTGGCAAAGTTGAAACCTATTAACTCATTTGGAACTTAATCAAAAAACGTTCGCTTGGGACAAAGTCACGATTTTAAAAAACCAACTAAACACGCAAAACAACTAATAATGACTCGACTATACCCTCTCAACATTGATTTTTTCGTTTTTCTCCATTGCATTCTAACAAAAATGAAAATTATCCCACCTATTCCAGAATAAAATTAAGAAAAACGAAAAAAACATTATTAAGAGAATCCTCGAGTCATTCTACTTCGTTGCACATGTTTAGCTTGTTTTTGAGGATAGCGGTATCGTCAGAAACGAGCATTTTTTTGAGTAACTTTCAAATGAGCTACGAGGTTCTCATTTTGCTAAACTGGTCTCGGAGAATCCTTGAAATATTTTTCGAATCACTTGCTGAATAATGGGAGTTGCGATAAGAGCCTCTCCTCCTACGTAACACACCCGGTATAATAAAATAACAATTATTTTAGTGTGGATTAATTTTAAAGGTTATGCAACACAAATAACATCTTTGCGTGAGTTACGAAATCGTTTAAACAATAAGGAAATAATGTATCAAATGTTGTAGTTTTTGTAAAATTAGTTATTTTAAAGGAAATGATGCAATTAATTATTATTAAGAATAATATTAATAATAATTCTTATAAACTACAATATTCAATACAAAAATGCTGATTTCCTGAAAATGCAGTTTTTGTAAAATCCGTCACAAAATTAACAGAAAAAGATTAGATTCAATCCGTTGGTAAAACTGTTAACAAGTAGTTGAAAAATTGTAATTATTATTATTATTTTTGAAACTGTTATTTTTTCTTCATTGATCATTTAAAATTTGCAAAATAAAAAAAACAAAAAAATATTTAATTTTAATGTTTCCATTCGCAATCAAAACAAAATTCGCATATCATTAATTGAACAGTAACAGCCCCTACTACATCTCTTTTATTGTTATTATTTTTAATTATGCTACAAAAAGAGTGGTGAAAGTATCCCTCTTATCACTTACTTCTCAAATATTCCAGAAACAAAGATGGTAAGAGACTTAAAAATAGATCAGTTTTGAATGAATTCGACTAATTTTTTTCAATTTTTAGAATTCAAATCACAAAATATGTAGGTACAACCATTTTAAGCTACCCCTAGAATTTTCTTACAAAAATAGAGCTAATTAATGAACTGAAATAAAATTATCAAAGATAATTATCTTGAAAACCAAACATTAATGTCCATTTAAAAGACTAATTAGTTGAAATTACTAAATTTCGAAAAGCTGAAGTGTTGAAAAAGCTTAAAAATAAATATTGTCCTTCATCTTTGCTTCATATCTTCAAAAATCCACTGAATTAAGAAGAATGAACGTAAAGGGGGAAGGCTTATGTATTATGCAATCAATAATCATTATCAAAAAAAAACACTATTAAAAATATACAAGAAATAAAAATTTAATGTATTTTTACATCTATTAAAAAATATCCAATTTCAGCCTTGTTTCTTATAAATTATATCAAATGCACTACGGTATTTTATCATGCAGTTGGCCATACCTTTCGTTACGTTTAAATATACCGAGTGTACCACATTATTTCCTCTCGCAGTTGGCTGTGCTTTTGGTAACGTAATATCGTAGATTGATTCGGTCATTTGAAAGATACATTAACAAATATCAAGTGTCACCAAAGACAAAGCCAAATGCTAGAAGAAATACCGTGGTACACCTTGTATGTTAACAAATGTGAAATATAGTAAAGTATGAATAAAGCTACGACTCTACGTAACCATATACATGGCCAACTGTGAACTAAAATACCATAGTACACATGTTACAATTAGTTCAACTTCAATTATCTCCAGCATCTGAACTTTCTGTTGAATCATCACTGCTACTACTACTCGAACTGCTACTACTACTTTTACTACTACCACTACTACTCGAACTACTACTATCTTTCTTCTTAGCTCTCTTAGAAGCAGGACTACCACTAGAACTACTGCTACTGCTCCCATCATCCGAACTACTACTATTACTACTATTCTCATCAGAACTCTTCGTCTTTGTCTTCTTCTTCTTCTTCTTCGTATTTTTTGCATTAATAATTGTCTTTGTTGATTTTAATTGTGTTAGACGTTTATTTAATTGTTGTGTTCGTGATGTTCTATGTAAATATTTACGTTGTCCTTTACATTCATATGTCCAATGACCATATTCTAAACATTTTTGGCAACGTACACCCTGCGGTGGGGCGGTAACCTTCATTTTTCTACAAAATAAAAATTAATAAATAAGTAAATAAATCAAATACAGGGTGTACAACAATATTTCGTCTTGTAGAGTGGGCTACTGATTTGAGTATATAGGGCCGTAGCTTGGTCCATATTCTTTACGATTGACATTTTGTTGACGTATTTTCCTACAAAAAAATGAGCAACCGAACCAAATTACCACTGCATGGCCAACTAAAAGACGAAAGAGCATTGCACAGCTTGTACGTTTAATTCACAAAAAGAAGTTTGGTGATCAATCACAATATACTTTTGATTAATTAAATATCCTCAAGTAGGCTAAAATGGCAAATTTTCGACGTCTGCCTACTTGATCTATTTATAAATGCAAGTATGTATGTACAAAAAAAAATCTCCAAAGGCAGCAAGTACCTTATATAGCGAATTTTTTTATGTATCTACATACTGAAATATTAATTGCAAAACATTCTTATGATACTGACAATTAATGTATTTTAATAACATTGAATCAACTAATAAATTCATTTCCCCGATGTTATTTTAATATTTATGATTTTTATTGAAAAATACTTTTAATCCACAAACAATAAGAAACACTAAAAAAAAAATAATAATGAAGTTTGTTGTTTGTCTAATACGTCTAATCAAGGCCTGCTTGATTTTTTCAAGCGAAATTCTCTAGCAGGCCTTGCGTCTAATATTAACTGTCAAAATTAGTTGCCCCCCCGCGATATTCAATTTTTTTTCTAATATCAATAGTCAGAACATATAGCCACCTGAGATAATCGATTTTACTGCTTATACTCAAAAAAGAGATTTTTGCATTTTTCTTGCGAACCAACGAACCGATTTTGATGATTTTTTTTCTGGGTCATAGAGAATGGTCGGCTCTACTGTTATTTTAATTTTCATCAAAATCTAAGCAAATGTAATATTGAAAATGATTTTTTTTAACATTTCTTCAGCTCTTATTCCAAAAGTGTTGGCCCTACCAGTCTGGCCAACGAACTCATCCAAGCTATCACAAAGACCGATTTTTGTACCAAGTTTCATTAAGATTGGTGTATTTTTACGGCAGTTATCGTGGATATACATATATAAATATATATATAAATATATATATAAATATATATATATATATATATATATATATATATATATATATATATATATATATATAAAAATTTTAACGAACGGTGGATATGGGTTCCTGAGGTCCCAAAACGAACTTCTGTGCAAAAAATTTTCGGAAATTCAAAAGTGAGGATCTCGTCATTAGCTAATTTTTTTAAAAAAAAATTCGCTAAAAAATGATCAAATTTACTTACTTGTTCCCAAATGTTTTTTTAGTATCGTTAGTGATCATATTTTTATTTTATTCAATTTTTATATTAAATTTTAGTAAGATTTTAACCAAACTTAACGGTTTTCTTTCGTTCAGTTAATTTTATTTTAGTAAATATAAATGCTAAACTTATTTCGAAAAGTTTGGTTAGATTGAATCACATCCACATAGACATAGCCAGTTAGGCCAGTTACATCTATTTGTCGCCCTCTATTCCTCTTGATTACAGTGGCGTAACAAGGTAAAGCTGAATTTCGTTCGGCGTCATGCAAAATCTTTAATAATAATAACTAAGCTTAAAATGGTTGGTTGAACTCCTTTAGACTCCACGTGACTTTCCCAAAATGAATAATCTTTTTTCTATTTTGCGCCTATAATAGCGTTTTTATATACACAAAAAATTTTTCAATTTTTCAATTACAATTTAATTATCCACATATTGTTATGGTAGTTTTTTACTTTATTTTATTTTATTTCTTATAATATTCTCTAATCAATTTGAAAAATTTATTTACTTACATATATATATATATATATATATATATATCATAGTATGCATATTGTATACACATTACAATTTATCTAAGTATGCACTTATCAATTTTATATAAAAAAATAATTAAGTACATGTCTGAAGATGAAATAAGTAATTTCGAAACAGCTGTTACAATTTAAAAATAAAAGATCATTTACAAAAATTTTTTTGGAATAAAGACTTTGAGACTAATAAATATATATAAAAATTTAAAAACATCCAAAATAAGAGAAAAATGAACTTCGAATTATAATAGCGTTGTTTATATAACAAAAAGAGTGCTTTAATACCTGTTAACGCACTCCTTTTGGGTATTTTAATAGCTAATATAATTTATTTTCTTAAGGTTGACACGTGACATAAAAATAACTTTGTGATGACGTAACTATGATATTATTTGGAAATAGTAATTCGAATGGTCGCACTAAAACACTTAAGACCTGGAAAATAACAGCTACTGTGGGCCGTTTGTTTATTGTTTATCATGTCGCTCGCTCAGTTCATCTACTAAAGTATGATTTCGTTGAGAGATCGATGGAGATCGAGCATTTGAGCGTAGCTATAGAGCGTTTATAGATAGGTTAGTTCGAAGCATTGACGGCAGAGCTCTGTTATTGGAGCACATTTGGCTGTTCCATGGAGATCGAGCGCGACTATGGAGCGCTTATAATTAGTTAGTACTTATTTTAAATACCAATGAATAATAAGTAATTTCACTAATTGTCAGCTATATCATCGGAAACACGCTGAGAAAGAGCAGTGATATCTGTTGGCGATAAAGCATTCGTAACAAATAACGATGAGGGAAAAGAATTCGTTGAATAAAAAAGAACTCCAAAGGCAGCAAGTACCTTATATAGCGAATTTTTTATGTATCTACATACTGAAATATTAATTGCAAAACATTCTTATGATACTGACAATTAATATATTTTATCTACGACTTATATATAAAGTGATCATTATATTTGTGGTTTTTGTAATGTAATGACCTACTTTATATCCCTAGGGAGATAAAGTAAATGAATATCCCTCTCATCAGCCAATCAGAAAATAGTATTTTAATTATAATTTCCGTCAAATGTAAACAAACCATGGTAACGACAAAAATAATTAACAATAGTTTCAACAAGTAGGCGTAAAGTGGGCGTTTTCATGCAATTTTGAATAAAATGACATTTAACTTTTCTGAAATTTCGAACAAATACTTAGTTGTGAGAAAATTCGTTGTATTTACAATGGAAAGTGTTAAAGAAGACGATTTTGGTAATAGATAATAGTTTCTGTTAAATGTAGAAAACCATGGTAACGACAAAAAATAAATAACAGTTTCAACAAACAGTTGTAAATAAGTGTCAATTTTTTGTGCGATTTTAGAATCGAAAATGATTAAGAAGGTAAATATTCTTGTACACCACAAGTACCTGTACATGTAGAAATAAGTCGTAAATAAAGTATAGTATACAACTCGCTTATAATGAATGCTAATTATAACCTCGAATGATTACAACACTCGCTCGCTTTGCTCGCTTGTGTTGTAAACTTCATTCTCGGTTATAAAAGCATTCATTATAGACTCGTTGTATAATATACTATTATTAACATTGAATCAACTAATAAATTCATTTTCCTTAATACGTCTAATCAAGGCCTGCTTGATTTTTTCAAGCGAAATTCTCTAGCAGGCCTTGCGTCTAATATTAACTGTCAAAATTAGTTACCCCCCGCGATATTCAATTTTTTTTCTAATATCAATGGTCAGAACACATAGCCATCTTAGATACGTGATTTTACTGCTTATACTCAAGAAAGAGATTTTTGCATTTTTCTTGCGATCCAATGAACCGATTTTGATGATTTTTTTCTGGGTCATAGAGAATGGTCGGCTCTATTGTTATTTTAATTTTCATCAAAATCTAAGCAAATGTAATATTGAAAATGATTTTTTTTAACATTTCTTCAGCTCTTATTCCAAAAGTGTTGGCCCTACCAGTCTGGTCAACGAACTCATCCAAGCTATCCCAAAGACCGATTTTTGTACCAAGTTTCATTAAGATTGGTGTATTTTTACAGCAGTTATCGTGGGTATACATATATAAATATATATATATAAAAATCTTAACGAACGGTGGATATGGGTTCCTGAGGTCCCAAAACGAACTTCTGTGCAAAAATTTTTCGAAAATTCAAAAGTGAGGATCTCGTCATAAGCTAATTTTTTTTAAAAAATTCGCTAAAATATGCTACGTAATAAATTGAAAAAAAAATTCCGCTGTTTTTTATCACATTTTTCAGTTTTTCATTACATTTTATTAACAGTGTTACTCAAATTCTGAGCAGAGAATGAAACCAAGAATCACGGTCACACAACGATGTGAAAACACCACCGCCATTAATTTCGCTATTTTCATGAAATAGTGCCGAAAATCGCTTCGTATGTTTACAAATCTCGACTTTAATGCCCGTATTTATGAATCAATCTCAGACTCGGTCTCAAGTCTAACTTCCAAGCAAGATTTTTGGTTTATAAGTCTTGCTTCGGGAATTCTCGGCGGAAGTCAGGGTTGAGTATATGAAGGGTTGAGAACTTGTCCAATTCTAGTTACATTTTACAGGGTCAGGTTTTTCTTTTTGTGCACACGCGCACCTTCTGCAAAACTCAAGCTCGTCTCAAGACAGCTACAACTCAATCTTGGCTTGGTTACATATCCTAGCCTCAAGGACAAGCTCAAGCTCCAAGACGGTCTCAAGATCGGCTCATAAATACGGGCATAAAAGTCAAACGGAGAATTTTTAATGTACCGATGGACGCCGCAATGTCGCTAATGTCCTACTAGATGCGCCATGCTCTGAAATTCTTTAAGGCCTCACAGTGGCAAAAGATGTAAAATTTCATCTTCCACTTCACAGACCCTATAAAAAAGTGTGATAGATAGTTGTGTCCAAAACAATTCTAGCACTATTTCACTTAAAACAGTAATGACCGTATTTATAAACCGATCTTGAGACCGTCTTAGAGCTTCAGCTTGGCCTTGAAGCCAGAATATGTAACCAAGTAAAGATTGGGTTGTAGCTGCCTTGAGACGAACTTGAGTTTCGCAGAAAGTGCGCGTGCGTACAAAAAAAAACGTGACCCTGTAAAATGTAACTAGAATTCGCCAAGTTCTCAACCCTCAATATACTCAATCCTGACTTCCGCCGAAAATTGCCGAAGCAAGACTTATAAACCAGAACTGGTGCTTACAAGTTAGACTTGAGATCGAGTTTGAGATCAATTTATAAATACGGGCATAACTGACACATTGGATAGACATTGTCTATAAAAAGTTACAGAATACGAGCCTGAATTGCATCGCCGGTTTTTTGGAACAATAATGAAATAACCGCAAATGAGAGAAAAAAAGAGCGAGAGAGACAAATTGATGAGGTGATATCATCGTTTCACCATTTTTTTTTTTGTATATCTATAGTATATTCTTAGAAGGTCAACTTTTAGATGCTTATACCGGGTGAGTCACATGAGACGAAAAGCTTTTATGGCAACTCCCATTATTTAATGGACGATTCCAAATTATTTCAAGGATTTGTAGAATAGTCCTTGGAGATCATTTTAGCAAAATTAGAAGCTCGTAACTCATATGGAAGTTGGTCAAAAAACGTTCGTTTCGGACAAGGTCACGATTTTCAAAAACGAGCCAAACATGTGAAACAACTTAGAATGACTCTTAAGATTCACTCAAAATTGATTATTTTCGTTTTTCGTAATGTTTTTCTGGAATAGATGGGAATGTTTCTAATTTTTTTTAGAATGCAATGAAGAACAACGAAAAAATCAATGTTGGAAATTGGGAGGGTCTTCGAGTCATTCTAAATCGTTAGTTCGAAAATCGCGACCTTGTCCAAAACGTACATACGTTTTCTTGACCAACTTCCAAATGAGCTAAGAGATTCTAATTTTGCTAAAATGTTCTCTGGAAGCGCTCCCCCCCCTACAAATCCTTGAATTATTTTTCGAATTACTCGCAACATAATGGTAGTTTCCCTAAAGAACTTTCGTCTTACGTGACTCATCCAGTATAAACAAGTTATTGTTTATTTATATAAACAATTTTTATATTGGTGTATAATTCAAAGAAATTCAACGATAACCTCTTGTATTTTTAATTCAAATTATACCACGTACCAACAAACAGTTGAAAGTTGGACTTCTTAATGATTGTTTGTCGGTTTGTGTGATTGTGCGTGTTTGTTTTTTAAAGATAAAGCAGCATCCGTTGATTAATTTTTATATTTATAAACGACAAGAAACAACAGTTTCTCTTATTATTTCTGTGTAAAAACAACTAAACAAAAACAATGTCAACCATTAAAAAAATTTTAATTATTGCTATAATAACATTAACAATAATTGAATATCGTGTATGGGCACAAAATCGAATTTATCCACAATTACCACATACGAATCATTCTAGAACTGGTATTTGTACTTTAGAAGTACCGTAAGTATCTTAATTTATTCTTTTATATGTATGTATAAAAGAAAGTAAACAAAAACGAAAGTAGTTTATAAGTAAAAGCTCACTAATTTCTAAAATTATTGCGTTTTTATTTATTTATTAATATAGTATAGTTGGCTTTGATATTCAAGGCTATATACAGATTTGGTAATTCCAGTTAGAAACATGTAGAAATCTACAGAATCGCTCGTCTGAATGTGTCCAATATTTTAATATTCCTTCATTTTATAGATAGAGAAATAGACTTGTTTGCATTGCATATTGCATATAAGAAATAGTGCAGAAAAGTGATATTTCCTAACTGTAGAAATATTTAGGATAACTTATTATTAAGGTGTTGTTGGTTAAATGCTTGTCACTTGAATTGAAATGACAGCTGTCAATAAACAGTTTGAAAGAATTGATTATTTAATAATTTCCATTTATTAAATAATAAGTGGTAAAAAGAAAAATCAAATGGTAGAGAGAACAAAATATCAATTGAAGCACCATTTGAAATTTTCAAAGCAGGCTCAGTGAATCAGCTTAAAACTGTTTTGGCAGCAGTTCAGAGCAGTGACGTCACCTGAAAGCCAATACGAGCAAATCCCGCTGTTAAATAATGAGCTATCATACAATCACTAATATACTTGTAAAAGAAGTGAACATTTTATTTTCACTCATAAAATTGTAGTAGTCATTGTCATGTCTATAAACGTCAAATTTGGTCTTTTTTATATACCTATTTTCTCCCCATAACTGGCCATAACTTATTTTGCTATTTTCAACTCTCTTCTGTATCTAATTAAAAGTGATCAAGTCAAGACAAGAACAAATCTTTTAAGCATGCTCATTGAAATTGAACAGTGTTTCATGTCAACATTGCCAATCCAGTATATAAATTACTATTCTCTTGTGTTTTTTTTTTAGAACACTCGATCTGATTAGCATTGAGGAGCGTCAACGTGGCGCTACACCACCCAGTAACGGGGTAAGTTTTTCCACTTCAAAATTAATTGGTTCAAATTTAATTTCAATTAATTTCTTACCATAGACTCGTCCGGGTTATAGTCGTATAGAAATTTGTTGTAGTGGCTATGAACGTAAACCACATACACATTTAATATGCGAACCAATCTGTGACAATGGTTGTGCAAATGGAAATTGTACAGCACCAAATGTTTGTGTCTGTAAACGTGGCTATATTAAAGATAATCTAAAAAATTGTATACCAACTTGTCCATTGGGTTGTTTAAATGGTGTCTGTACAAATAATGGTATCTGTTCATGTAATGCTGGTTATCAATTAGAACCACAAGGGAAATTTTGCACCCCTATTTGTACCGGTGGTTGTGGACTAGGCGGTGAATGTGTTTCGGCTGAAGTCTGTAAATGTAAACAAGGGTAGAGTTTTATTAAAATCAATTAATTAACTTGTAAATTAATTGGAAATTACAATTTTTTCTTAGATTCTCTTTAAATAAAAGTACAAATAAATGCGAGTACCATTGCGAAGGCGGTTGTGCTGGTGGTACCTGTATCGGTCCAAATCAATGTTCTTGTAAAACTGGTTATAAGCAAATTAATGGGGTTTGTGTTCCGGAATGTCCACGTGGTTGTTTGAATGGTGTGTGCTCAGCACCCAATGTGTGCACGTGTCCATCAGGCTGGACTTTGGATAAGGATGGTACAAAATGTCAAGCACATTGTGCAGAACCATGTTTGAACGCTGATTGTACAGCACCAAATGTTTGCACATGTAAACATGGTTATATTAAAGATCCATTAAGTTTTGCTGGTAATAAATGTATAGCTGATTGCCCAGGTGGTTGTGAGAATGGTGTTTGTTCAGCACCGAATTTCTGTATTTGTAATCCAGGATTTGTTAAAGAACGTAAAGGTAGCAATCGTTGTGTTAGACGTTTGAAACGTTCATCTGATTTTCTACATTATGAGTTGATTCCGCCACAATTTGAGTAGTAAGTGACAGAAATTGTAACAAGCTTAGTCATGAATGACCGCTAAAGGAAATTTTTTAAATAAATATTATAATTTTATTGATTTCTTTTTTGGTTTTATTTTGCCTTGTTGACAATGCTGCTGAAAATTTCAAAGGTTTGCACATCTTTTTTTATCAGAAAATTGAACTCTTTGTATCGAAACTCAATTTTCTCAAACATTCAACTTTTCCATTTTAAATCTTAATTGTTTACTTAAGCTGAAAATTCAGCTGTTTGCACATTCAATTCAATTTCTTTCTGCAGTTGAATTTTTTAAGTTCCATATTTTAGAAATTATAAAAGTAGGAGTTGTGTAGCATCTGAATCTTACGAGTGCCATCCAAAAAATATTACAGATTAGATCCTAAAAAAACCCATGCTGTTCTGATGACCGAAAAAATAAAGCATGTACCTACCTACAGTTACCAATATTACAGTATGAATCCTGAAAAAAATCAAGTGATTGTTTTTATTTCAAAAAATAAGAGATTTGGGCACTAATTGCAAAGAAGAGGAAAATGAGATATTATAAAAAACACTAAATTTACCATTAATTATGCCAAAAACTTCCCTAATATGATAAGTCTTTTAAAATGTTATCCATCCAGTTTTTATCACATCCGGAGATAATGAAGAAAATAAAGTAACTGTTCGTTTTCAAATTCATTCTAGTTCATGTGATGCTATGTGTTAAATTTGTTTATAATCAACTAAACAATATGAAGAATATAAACAATTTGATTGTAATTGCTGTGCTTTTATTTTATTATTTGCTCCCTTCTGCTCATCAACATACAAATGGATTTTGTCGTCGCCCAGTTAAGTAAGTAAAATACCAAGTAATTGCCTAAAAAAAAAGTAGAAAATGTGGTAAACTACAATTTTCCCTCGTTTTTAGAGTAAACAAAACACGAACCATTTTTTACAATACATGGATTAATATGATCGGGTGTCCAAGGTGTCCAAAATATAAACAAAAAAAGGCCCGTACAGAAACGTACACGGTTACCGAAATGCAGAATGTCTGCTGTCCAGGTTATAAGAGTCAAAAAAAATATTGCTTACCCATCTGTAGCAAATCTTGCACAAACGGAAAATGCACATCGCCTGAAACATGTTCATGTAATGCTGGATACAGCAGAGATCCAAGAAATAAATATTTCTGTAATCCAGTTTGTAGTAAACCTTGCACGAATGGAAAATGTACAGCACCTGAAACTTGCACATGTAATACTGGATACATGAAGGACCCGAAAAATAAATACCTCTGCAATCCGGTTTGCAGCAAACCTTGTACAAATGGAAAGTGCACAGCACCTGAAACGTGTTCATGTAATGCTGGATACAGCAAGGATCTGAAAAATAAATATTTCTGTAATCCAGTTTGTAGCAAAGCTTGTGTGAACAGTAAATGCACTGCTCCTGAAACTTGTTCATGTAACGCTGGATACAGCAAAGATCCAAAAAATAAATATTTCTGTATTCCAATTTGTAGCAAACCTTGCACGAATGGCAAATGTACAGCGCCTGAGATGTGTTCATGTAACGCTGGACACAGCAAGGATCTGAAAAATAAATATTTCTGTAATCCAGTTTGTAGCAAAGCTTGTGTGAACGGTAAATGCACTGCTCCTGAAACTTGTTCATGTAATGCTGGATACAGCAGAGATCCAAAAAATAAATATTTCTGTAATCCGATTTGTAGTAAACCTTGCACGAATGGTAAATGTACCGCGCCTGAAACTTGTTCATGTGATGCTGGATACAGCAGAGATACAAAAAATAAATATTTCTGTAATCCAATTTGTAGCAAACCTTGCACGAATGGCAAATGTACAGCGCCTGAGATGTGTTCATGTAACGCTGGACACAGCAGAGATCCGAAAAATAAATATTTCTGCAATCCGGTTTGTAGCAAACCTTGTACAAATGGAAAATGTACAGCACCTGAAACGTGTTCATGTAATACTGGATACATGATGGACCCGAAAAATAAATATCTCTGTAATCCGGTTTGTAGCAAATCTTGCACGAATGGAAAGTGTACAGCACCTGAAACGTGTTCATGTAATGCTGGATACAGCAAAGATCCGAAAAATAAATATCTTTGCAATCCAGTTTGTGGTCAACCTTGCACGAATGGCAAATGTACAGCGCCTGAAATGTGCTCATGTAACGCTGGATACAGCAAGGATCTGAAAAATAAATATTTCTGTAATCCAGTTTGTAGTAAACCTTGCACGAATGGAAAGTGTACAGCACCTGAAACTTGCAAGTGTAATACTGGATACATGATGGACCCGAAAAATAAATATTTCTGTAATCCAGTTTGTAGCAAACCTTGCACGAATGGAAAATGTACAGAACCTGAAATGTGTTCATGTAATGCTGGATACAGCAAGGATCTGAAAAATAAATATCTTTGCAATCCAGTTTGTGGTCAACCTTGCACGAATGGCAAATGTACAGCGCCTGAAATGTGCTCATGTAACGCTGGATACAGCAAGGATCTGAAAAATAAATATTTCTGTAATCCAGTTTGTAGCAAACCTTGCACGAATGGCAAATGTACAGCGCCTGAGATGTGTTCATGTAACGCTGGATACAGCAAAGATCCGAAAAATAAATATCTTTGCAATCCAGTTTGTGGTCAACCTTGCACGAATGGCAAATGTACAGCGCCTGAGATGTGTTCATGTAACGCTGGATACAGCAAAGATCCGAAAAATAAATATCTTTGCAATCCAGTTTGTGGTCAACCTTGCACGAATGGCAAATGTACAGCGCCTGAGATGTGTTCATGTAACGCTGGATACAGCAAAGATCCGAAAAATAAATATCTTTGCAATCCAGTTTGTGGTCAACCTTGCACGAATGGCAAATGTACAGCGCCTGAGATGTGTTCATGTAACGCTGGATACAGCAAAGATCCGAAAAATAAATATCTTTGCAATCCAGTTTGTGGTCAACCTTGCACGAATGGCAAATGTACAGCGCCTGAAATGTGCTCATGTAACGCTGGATACAGCAAGGACCCGAAAAATAAATATTTCTGTAATCCAGTTTGTAGTAAACCTTGCATGAATGGAAAATGTACAGCACCTGAAACTTGCACATGTAATACTGGATATATGAAGGACCCGAAAAATAAATATTTCTGTAATCCAGTTTGTAGTAAACCTTGCATGAATGGAAAGTGTACAGCACCTGAAACTTGCACATGTAATACTGGATATATGAAGGACCCGAAAAATAAATATTTCTGTAATCCAGTTTGTAGTAAACCTTGCATGAATGGAAAGTGTACAGCACCTGAAACTTGCACATGTAATACTGGATATATGAAGGACCCGAAAAATAAATATTTCTGTAATCCAGTTTGTAGTAAACCTTGCATGAATGGAAAATGTACAGCACCTGAAACTTGCACATGTAATACTGGATATATGAAGGACCCGAAAAATAAATATTTCTGTAATCCAGTTTGTAGTAAACCTTGCACGAATGGAAAGTGTACAGCACCTGAAACTTGTACATGTAATGATGGTTTTTCTAATGATATGAAAGATATATATTTCTGCAATCCCGTGTGCAATAGGTCCTGTGTGAACGGAGAGTGTACAGGTCCGGAAATGTGCACATGTATTAAAGGCTATTCTAAAGACTCTAAAGATAAATATCTGTGCAATCCGATTTGTTTTAAACCGTGCGTGAATGCTCAATGCACAGCGTCTGATGTTTGCACTTGTAATCCAGGATATATCAAAGACAAAGAACATAAATATTTGTGTCACCCGATTTGTACGACACCATGCGTAAATGGAAAATGTACGGCACCTGAGACTTGCACATGTAATTCAGGTTATAATAAAGATTTAACCGATAAATACAAATGTACACAAATTTGTATAGGATGCACGAATGGCACATGTTTAACACCTTATAATTGCACGTGTAACAATAATTATGATTTTATCGATAATGAGTGTAGATCGAATATAACGAAAAATACAAAAGCACCTCCATTATTAGGGTAATTATTAATTATACAAAAAAGTTCTTCTCTTTGATATTGGAATATAAAAAATATTTTAGATCTTTAGAAAACATTCCAATCATTCCATTAATATCAGGAATAATTTCAATTGTAATCGTTGTAATTATTGTCTTTGTATCAATTGTGGTCTATAAAAGGCTCAAAAAACGACGCAATCGTGAAGATCCTCCGCCGACTTATGGTAAGAAAATTCAATGGAAATTGATGAAATTATTGTTAATTTTATTATTGTATTTTCCCGTTTATATCAACTATTCCAGAGAATATCTTTAGAAATCCAGTTTTCATTGTGGATACACAAAATCTACGAGTTCTGCCAACTACAGGAAATGTTTCAAAATAATTTATAAATATATTTTTGTATAGTAAAATAAGAAATATTTAGAAATAATATGGAAAATTTAGAGAAACAAATGACATTTTATTTATTTCAAAAATTTTAATAGTAATAATTAGTGACCCACCGAAGAGTCAGTTTTGGTCAAAAAATTGAGTTTCGGCCATAGTTTCCGTTTCGGCCAAAAATTAGCCGAAACTCCGTGTTTGGGAATTGTCGCACTTCGTTCGTGTGAGTTCGTGCTTAGGCAAAAATCTCCCTTAAGCGGACACTTTCAGTTTCCCTGCAACTGTCCGCATAAAAGAGGTTTTACTGTAACGTGTAAAACATACATTACAAATTTCGGTGCCGGCTGAAACTGACAGTGAGATCGAGGCTGAAGTTTCGGTTTCGGTTGTTTCGGTCTTTCACTAGTAATAATAGACACCCTGTATACTTTATCCATCCCTTCATTTAGGGAAATTTCGTCGCGATGCTGCTGTAGCGCCGGCGTTATGACCTGGTGGAGGGTTCGATGGCATACTGTCGCCACGCATTCTACTCTCTCGTAGAGAGAAATTCACTTCTGTTTCACCTCCTGTATGTGTGTGCGTGTGTGTATTTTTATTTTTTGACTAATCTATTGTTTATATCGTGTTAAATTACTTATCAACATACTGATTTGAATTAAATAAACCAAAGTTAATAGCCAGGCATTAATTAGTTTAATTAAATAACGTTTACGTAAGTTGTAATTCATGGAATATTTTGTGTTTTCTTATGTCAAAATTTGATCAAGCCACTCACTAATTCACTCATATTGATCCATATAGAGAAGCCTTCAAAGATATTAAAATAATCAGATATTGCGTTGTTATTTGATGATGTTATAATAAAATAAAATAAAATCGATTGGTTGAGGGAGAAGGACACCCTTCTTCGGTAATGATTCTAGATATTTTTAGGTAGGATAATCAATACTTAAAGATACAGAAATTCGTATTTCTGACCTACCTTAACTGTGCATTTGGAAATTATACAGGGCTGACATGTTCAAATAGTATAATCAACAGATTTTATATAGCGGCATGGTAATCTGTACTAAAAGCATTGAAAGAAGATAATGCCTTTGTCGTTATCTCTATTTCTCTTGTCATATCTCCGCTAACTTACAATTAGAGGCAATCAAATTGATGTAAAACAACAGGTATCACCTGAAATTGCTCCTCCATCTCTTTTTGTTTAATTCCATCAATTTCTTGTATCAGTTATAGCACTATCAGTTAGAAATATTTTTTCACATTAGTGCGGAAAGTGACTTTTCCACACGTCACATTTTTAGGTACGTTATTGTGGTATCACTAATGATAATAATCATGCGCAATCTTTCATTATGGTAATACGAAATAACCCTCTATTTATTAATTTCCCAGAAAAGATATCATTTTTGCTATTGTAAGTTGATTATTCATCTGGAAGACTTTCAATTCATTTCATTGTGCGAAAAATGTGCCTTGTCCTTGTAATCATCACATTTGAATCTTTCAGTGTTAGAAATATCCAATTTCTTAACATAGTACTTGACTAAAGAGTATATAGTTAGAATCCTTGTGCTGACTCTTGCTTTCTCAGTTCGAGATGCTTCTTAGACGAGTAGTCAATAAACAATTTCACCTGCCGTATTCTTAGACTTTGTCCCTAATGGAGCATTTTTTGTTCCGGGCCTATAAATGAAGTTGTTGCTCCTGTCCTTGGAATTTAGATTCGTTTACTAACTTCAATACCCCAATGCCTTGCTACCCAAACTAAGCTAAGTTTGTTGCTCCTTACCAGCAATTTCAGAAATTGACGACACTGTCAGATAGTTTTTGTCTCAAGACTGTAGGCTTTTCGTACTCCTGATTGTTTCTTTGCATCTAAAACCTTTGAGGTACGAGTCTATTGCAAGAAATTCATTCTCTTTCTCTCTACCCTATTTTTCTCTAATGCTTATTAAGTTAATCCTATCTAGATTATAATGCTTATCCTTTTTTTTATGGATTTTTTCCACTTGCGTAATAACAATTTTTTCTGTTTTTTTTTCTTTTTTTTTTAGTAATACAATGTACACGAATGACGACGCCGATCTGGAGGATTCCTGGAATAGCCTCTGGAGATGAAACGTATCAACAACAATATTTTTCTAATATTATTAATCTTATTATATTATTATTCAACAACAATAATATTTATTTCTGGACAACGTTTAGTACCACCTAGAGAATATCAATCAGCTAATGGTAATGATGATGATGATGAAAAAAATGAAATTAAACAGAAAAAACAACAACGATGGCTCCAACAACAACGTCAACAACAAGAAGATGAATTTTATGAAAATGATGATGAGAATGATACAATCTCATACTCAGGTAATCATAATTTATCAACTAGATCTGTAGTTCCAAACATAGATCTAGTATACCTATGGATAGCGATTTCTTACGGAATAGTGAGGCAACCATGGATAGGCAACCAAAATTCCTAACATTACTGATTTATTGTTATTACTACCGATGTCGTTTTAACTCCAAAAAAGAAGTAGGTACTATTTTTTTGCTAATAGCATACATATTTGTTAAAGAAATTGCGATTAAATGAATTGGTCATCATTTCATTATTCTATAATAAGTTCTATTTCTATAAATTTACATAAGACTTTCAATTTTTTCGATTGGCACGCTAGGCTAGGTGAAACTAAGTGAAGCGCTATCCATATATGTATATGAACTAGATCTATGATTCCAGACTTTAGAATTATCTGTGATTTGACAAAAAAGTATTTAGTCAATGACACAAATGACATTAAGATTTTCTGTTTTTATTTTCCTTATAGATAAAGGTGCCTATTTGGGTGCCCCATGTGACTACATCTGTAGCGCTCGATTATTACACGTTTATTGTAATCCAGTTAGTGGATTATGTGAATGTGAGAAGAATTATCCAGTCAAACTTAATCCATACACTGGATGTGGAAGGCGTAATTTATACAAAAATTAATTTATAATAGAAATTATAAGAATATTTATTTATTTAGCAAAACGTTTGGGTGAACAATGCTACTATCAAGAGGCTTGTCAATATACTGATCAACATTCTTCATGTATACAAGTCCATCATAATGCTATATGCCAATGTGATGTTGGATATCATAGTGTTTCTATACAAAAACCGTCGAAAAGGGTGTTTTGTGCTGAGGGTAAGTCCTAAGACTTTTTATTAAGTAAATTTGTGCATGGCTCTGTATTGGAAGCCTATTACATTATCCAATAAGTATTCATGCTCGTGTCTGTTATTCTTCTACGCAGTAGAAGCTATACAAGTCCCTTAAGTGAATAATAAATAATAACATAGAGATTTCGGACCCATACTTTTTGTGTAATCGGAAAAGTACTTTCAGAGTTGATAGTATTCCGACCACCAGATGGCGATACTATCGAAGTAGTACCAGCTATGAGAATACAATTTCAGACAAGAACCATCACTAACAATAAGTGCATCTATTGCCTAAGACAAAGCAATTTTATCTTTGAGCCGAGAGTAAAACCATTGATCTACTAAAGTATAAAAAAAATGATTTTTAAAAAAAAACAACTAACGGAATTAGGATTGAGATTTGTAACAAAAAGACGGCAGCATCTCCCATAAGGCTGAAATCTCTATTTTATTGTTCACTCAACGGTTCTGCCTGCTCTCACGTTTTTTTTTTTTTCTAAACTCTTTGTAGATTTGGTCGTCATGACAACAGATTTCTCCACATTCGCCGGTGTTTTGTCCGGCATAGCCATCTTATCTGGTTTGATTTGTTTTGTTTTGAGATTATTTAATCAGAATATGTATGGTGGCGGTGGTGGTGGTCGTGGTCGTAGTGGTAGACGTCATCGTTTTGGGAATGCCAATCTGGCACCACCAATCCTATTCTCCAGTGATCCAGGTAATGAGATTAAATTCTTTCGGATTTTACAATGAATGAATCAATTGTTGTATTGTTTGTTGTGTTAATGTGGAGAATGTTTGTTGTATAAATGTATGGAAGCAGTAAATCAATTTGGAAAAAAAGTAAGCCTTATCCTTAATCTACAGGTAAGGCATTTCTAATGGCGGCATATAGGGCAGGAAATCGTTTAATTTTGTGCACAAGTTGTATGGACATACGAGCGGCACTAATGTGTATTTGCTACTCCTAAATGCTGCTTAAAATGCTGTGTATGTATAAAAAGTGTAGAGGAGATTTGTATGGTTAAATAGAACAGGGTTATTCATGTCGAACGAAAAGTTCTTAAGGCAACTCTCATTATTTAGCAAGCAATTTGAAAAATATTTTAATGCTTGTCCAAAACAAGCGTTTTTCGACCGACTCCCCAACGAGCTACGAGGCTCTAATTTTGCTAAAATGTTCTCTCGGGACTCTTACTAATCCTTGGGATGTTTTTCGTATCGCTCGCTAAATAAAGGGAGTTGCTATAAAAACTTTTTGCACTACATGAATAATCCTGTGTTATGTGTATCGATAATGCATCTTAGTTAGGTACAGAGGCAAAAAATACTTGTGCCGTCTGTCTATATGATTTGAACACAAGTTAGAAGAAAAAAAGTTCAACAAAAGTTCAAAAAACAAACGCCTCTCCACGCTGTTGTTACAGGCTCATTACCAATGCCCAGCATCGATAGAAGTCTTCTTACATCACGTACATCAAGTCATAGGACAATATCATCATTACCAGTATCAAGACGGGCCAGTAGTAGTACCAACACTGCCCAGGGATGTCGGGCGTTTGCTGTATCCGCGTCCCGTGCAGGTGCGGCCCGCACCGCAGCCATCTTGCTACTCTCTTATCAAAACACCACTATTAGTAGCACCAGTACTATCAACCGTAACATCAGTACCAAATTTGGTATTCTAATTCAAAGACAGACATGAGTTTATATTGTCTTTAAATGTGTTCTCAATTTGTTAATGTTTTGCTCTGAATTAAGCCATCTTTAATCGTCTACTTCACATTTACATATTTGTTTTAAACTTTTCTGTTCTGTGCTGTTTGCGTTTGATGAATTGAAGAGAGGAGGCAAGATGGCAGCGGTTAAAATCGGCTTAAAATTAAAGTTTATGCATCATAAAAAGACCGACACATACACACATACACACACTCCCTAAAAATTGCATGAGTTTTGTTGCATGCAAAATTGTTAGCTTTTCATATCAAAATTTTAATGCTTATAGGCTTTTATTTAAACAACAAACGAATTTCTCACTAAACTTGAAATAAACCATTTTCATGTTTCAAAAACCTTAAAGTAGGTTCAAACCAATAAAAAAATCTATCTGCTATTATTAATTAGCAGCGGGATTTGCCCGCATTTGCGTGCAGGTGACGTTACTGCTCTGAACTATCTTATAGTAGTATGTAAGCGCTCACCAATCGCACTCGATCACCATCAATCGCTCAACGGAGTTACACGTTTATTTGTTGCGATTGTAACACTACAGTCATTCAAAATAGTTGATAAAGGGAATGAGCGACGTCACAAACAATAAACAGGCGGTCTACTGTAGTAGCCGATTTTTGTCCTCCTCTTGTTATTTTTTATAAGCGCAACAAGTCGGTAGGTTCAAGTACTTGGTGAAATACAAATATGCAAATTACGATTATAGTAGAAATTGAGAATTACGTATGTCCATGGCGTGCACTGATGATAATCGCGCGACAATCTAAAATAAATTCACGATCCCGCTGTTAAATTATTATAAAAGCAGAAAAAACAACGTTATCACGTTCCGCGTTTATATAATGCTTTATTCTGTAACTTTTTAAAGACAGTAATTATCTTTCATCTATTTCTAAGCGAAAACAGTCACTGCTTGATGGTCTACTGTTGGTATTGTCCACTTTTCCTTCTTAAGCAGTGGTGAAACTAATAACGCTGAGAAATACTGCACCTAACTGAAAGAAATGTACCAAAAACTAAGCGTTAAGCAGCCCAGATTGGCCAACAGAGGTGGAATCATACTGCTCCACGATAATGCACGACCCCATGTGAGAAGAGCTCCGATCCAAGGATTACACGCGTTGCATTTCACGCAAAAATTACACGTGTTACGTTTCATAAAAAAAATTCTCATCCACGATACCTACCGGATTTGTCGCCAATCGACTACCACTTCTTCAAACATTTAGATCACTTTTTGGCAGGGAAAGAATTCAGTTATAAAGAAACCATCAAAGTCACCTTCAAGAAATTGCTTCAGTCCAGAAATTCGGATTTTTCGACATAAACGCGCTTGTTTCACGTTTGGGAGAATTGTATTGCGCCTAATCGTGCCTATTTTGGATAGTCTTTTGAAGTTCATATAAAATATCCGACATTTCATATGCAACAAGCTAATACTTAAATTACATGTGCATCAAATTTTTTACAGAAATAATTTTGCTTATCTGTAGTATGTATTGCATGCGCCGTGATCTATGTTGCAAAAATACAGCTTTGTCTGAAGAATTTTGAATGGAAAAAATCAATTCTTACAGTTTTTTGACTATGAAATTCTTCAAGCAAAATTTTAATATTCAAATTGTTCTTTTTCTTAAAAGAAATAATTGATAATATGTTTGTTTTAAAAGGCTCTAGGCGACCCAGTCTAACATCAATACATAGCGGTGGTAGCAGTTCGATAAGGAGTTACAGTGCCCGCCGTTATGAACGTGAACGTGAACAAAAAGAGGAGCGTGAAATGCAACGTCGTCTAGCCAGGATGACAGCATCGATGAATTCCTGTAGTGGTAGTATTGGTGGTGGTGGTGGTGGCGGTGGACGTGTACCAGCAACACCAAGTCCTCATTCAACTGATGACCTCCTACCAACATTAGAAGAAGATAAACAGGTAATTAATACTAAAGAAGAAGAAATATCATATATTTAAAGAATATAAATAGAGAAATCTGCCATCTTGCATATAAAACTTTTTCCAGAACGAAATTACTACATGGATGGCATTTGTAAGTGAAAACTCGTCAAAAAGTTTGCATAATTTTGCATTTTTTTTAATTACTTTTCTGATGCTTTATCAGCTTTTTTCAAAGATTTTCTCATATATTGTAGGTAGAATCACTGCTTCTACATACACACTTACAATTTAACTCTTTATAATTATTATTTGATTTTAATGTGAAATTTAAAACAAAATGTTCCAGGTGCCTCCTTTGGCAATTCAGGAAGAATCCTCTCAAAGCTTCCACGAAGATATTCCGTCAACTTCCAAGCAATTCTCATAAAAAAATAAGAATTTTTATCTGAGAAATGGAAGAATAAATGGAATAAGGCCTCTTTTATATAAATTTGGAAAAAAAGAAATAATAATAATAAACAATAAGAAAATACAGGGTCTACAATGCTATTTCATCATGCATTTGGCCATGTCTTTGGTGACTTTGGGTCGTGGATGAACCAAGCTACGACGTTACGTAACCAAATGCACGGCCGACAGCGAAGTAAAATAGCGCTGTGTACCCTATATACAGGCTATCCAGCCTAAGTGTATACAATTTAGTCGTTTCCCTCAAACAGACTAGAAAAATATTTTATGGATTTATTGGGTAGCCCCTGGATATCATTTCAGCAAAATCAGAACCTCTTAGCTCATTTCGAAGTTGGTCAAAAAATGCTCGTTTCTGACAGTGCCGAGATTTGCAATAAATTTGTTGCATACGTAAAATGATTTAGAATGACTCTAGAATCCTCCCAATGTTGATTTTTTCATTTTTCTCAGTGTATTCTGGAACAGGTAGAAATGTTTCGCATTTATTTTAATAAAACGGAAAATCAACATTGGGAGGATCCTAGAGTCATTCTAAATCATTTTACGTACGCAATTTTTTTTTTTGTAAATAGCCGCATTTGCCAAAGAGAGCGTTTTTGACCAACTTGCAAATGAGTCGCGTGATCCTACTTTTGCTAAAATGTTCTCTGGAGACCATTAATTTGGTGGAGGAAACGGTGGAATTGTATACTGCTCCTAAGCCGGACATCCTGTATATATAAATAGCGGCAAAAAATATTGTATTGCATTGTGTTTAAGTGTTTGTGCTAATTGAAAAAAAATAAAATAATTTATAGATAAATACGATGGAATGAACAATATGCATTGATAAGATAATTAAACATTTAATAAATTAACAATCTGCTGATGATGAGTACCTAATTGAAAAAATTATAAACTTTAGATTAATAAAAATTGTTGTAAAGCTCGAGTTGTATTTTTTATTGATTTGAATCAAAATTTAACTCTCCTAAGCTCTTAAGTTGAAAATACAATTGAACCAAGATAAGAAGGTCTTATTTTTTAATTCATTTGTTTTACAGACAAAAAACAAAGCTCTCTTCTATCTTTGAAGTTCTAAACGATATAAAGCGAAAATCCACATGATTCCAAGGGATGTATTTAGGACCATCCAAAGATATACAGGGTAATTCACATCGGACGAAAAGGTCCTATAGCAACTCCCATTATTTGGCGAGCGATTCGAAAAATATTTCCAAAATTTATAGGAGGTTGTCTAGAGATCATTTTAGCAAAATTAGAACCACGTAGCTCATTTGAAAATTGGTGAGGAAAAACTAAGCGTTTCTGACAATGTGGCAATTTTCGAAAACGAGCATAGCACACACAATAACTAAGAATGACTCGTAGACCCTCCCAACATTGATTTTTTTTAGTTTTTATTAATTTTACTCTGGTAAAGGTGGGAATTCTTTGCATTTTTTCTAAATCAAAATAAGTAGTAATTTAAAATAAACATACAATGTGACGTCACTGTAGGTCTGCTTTTAATTCAGGATCGAGCTGTACACCTGTAATAGTCTACTTGCTTGGTGGGCGGTCTGTCAAATAGCTGTCAGCTGCTGTCAAATTCAGTCAGATGCTTTCGCAGTCAGGTGATTTATAAAAATTCCAATTTTCTTTAAATTTTCCCTTAATTAAACTTAAAATAAACCGAAATGGCATTACATTCCGCCGTTAAAGGCAAATTAATTTCAATAATAGGCGATGAGGTAATTAATCTATCTTTATTAAACTATTATGAAAATTTTAATTAATAAATCATTTAAAATTATTAGGATACCTGTGTTGGTTTTCTTCTGGGTGGTGTTGGAGAAATTAATAAAAATCGCCACCCCAATTTTCTTGTCGTTGATAAAAGTAAAATTGATATTTTTAGAAGGTTTCAATAATAATTGATGAATTTTTTCTTACAACATTTCAGGTACACCAGTAAGTGAAATTGAAGAATGTTTCAAACGTTTCTTACGACGTGATGATATTGATATTATTCTAATAAATCAAAATATTGCCGAGATGATACGGCATGTTATCGATGGACACCATCAACCGATACCTGCAGTATTGGAAATTCCATCGAAAGACCATCCTTATGATGCTACAAAAGATTCAATTTTGCGACGTGCTAAGGTATGTTTTTATTGATTTTTATTCAGAAAATGTTAGAGGAACGTTCAATTTTGCAGGGTATGTTCAATCCGGAAGATTTGCAATAAATTTTCATTTATTGATAATTTATATTCAATACATTTGATGTTAAATATAAAAAATATAAAAGTATTGTAGTCGATCCGTATTATTGATGAATTAAGTTGATTATTCCAGAACAGGAGAAATAAATATTGTATTGGTAATTTGTATTTATTTACATATCATTTTTTGGTGACAATTACAGTATTACAATTAGAATTAAGACTAAAATTTTGGAAGAAATCACAGCTTAAATTTGACAAACTTTAAAAAATGAGCTCAAAATGTTTAATAAATAAGATGATGCAACTTAAATTATGATACACATCAATTCTACCATTCGAATTCTATTCGTCTATATCGACATCTTCATGAGCAGCTAGAAAGATCTTTTGGCTGATTTTTGTACATTTCTCTAAAATAATTGTTTTAATCAAATAATCAATACCAAAAAAATGTAATCAAATACCCATAATATATGTGAACATTTTTGGTTTTTCATCCCAAACAACATCGAAATAATACGCTGGTACACCAGATAATGTTATTAAAACACCCATTCCGACTTCAACTGGTGCTTCAACACATGGCATTATTATTAAAAATATACAAATCAATACGAACACAATTGGAAATATTAAATTGACTTTAATTGGTCTCATCATATCCGGTTTCTTCCATCTTAAATACAATAAACCAGAAACTGATAACATAACAAAAAATGATTCAACAATTGTACAATATGTGATAAGTTTATGAATATCATTCGTTGATAACATAAATAACGATAGAATATTCTACAAAAACAAAAATTATAATATTTAATTTAATTAATTTAATTAAATTAAGATTTATCTTACTAGAAATACTAACGAAGGCATTGGTGTTAATTTTTTCATATTTAAATGAGATAATAGTACAGGAAAATGTCCATTACGTGCTCCAACATATAACATTCTCGATGATGTCATAATGTGTACACTTAGACCACCAAAGGCTGAGATTGCTACCATTAATGGGATAATCCAAGCGAATGTACCCAAGACATTATTACCGAAAGTCTATACAAAAATTTAAGGGAAATTATACGAAAAAAATAATGATAATAGTATAAATAAATACCACAGCGATTGCATCTGATGACATCATCTCCACCGGTGTCAATACTGATAAATAAGCCATATTGGCTAGGACATAAATACAAGTAACTAGAGGCAATGAAATATAAATAGCTCTTGGTAAATTCCTATTCAAAAACAAATCAAATAAAATCGATTATATAGGATGTTAACGTAAAGTTCTTATGGCAGCTCCCCCATCATTATAAAGAGAATATTTGGGCAAAATTAGGGCCTTGTAGCTGATTTTCACTAACCGGTTATACCCGTCAAAGGATTAAAAATGACTAGAAAATCCCTCTTAAAATAGTTATTATTCGTTTTCGTAAGGATCACTGGATCCTTACAAAAATGGGAACACTGATTTATCTATTTTTGCTATTTTGATTAATAAAATTAAGTATGTTTTTTTTTAAGAAAATCCTTGACATTAGAAACAAATAAGACCACATGACTTTTATTCTTCTTACATTAAAGGAAAGCAGAATAAGAGCAATAAATAATGATTTAACATAAACAGTCTTACCCTATCAAGTTTAATATAGTAAATAACAGAAAAGTTTATTCACACTAGATTTATTCATTTTTCAATTTTACGATGGTTTAAGAGCCATTCTTAGTCCGTTTACGCGTGTAGTTGATTGGTGGAAATCGCGACATTGTTGAAAAAAATGTTTTTTCACCAACTTCTCAATGAGCTACAAGGCTCTAATTTTGCTAAAATGTTCTCTACAAATCCATGAAATATTTTTCGAATCACTGGCCAAATAGTGGAAGTTGCCATAAAAACTTTTCGTCTAACATTATCACATTGTATATTGGGTGATTCAAGTACAATAAGTTTTAATTGATCTAATCTTGTAAGTTGATGAAATTTAGTTTATAGTCGTTATATCATCTGAACTTTCTCTAGAAAATATTTTCAATGTTCTAGCAGCCCTCGATCTTTGGGGTAGTACACCCTACTCTCTTAGTTTAAATGAAACAGTAAATTTTTTATAGCATTTTTGAGCTCTTTAATAAAATCGAAGGGTACTTTGATAATACGACCAATGGTCTAGCGGTAGCAGCTTTTCACTTATTTTGTCTTTTAGTGTAATTTTAAAATATGCAGTGCTTGATTGAAAAATTCATATTTTTGAAGCTATAGCATTTGAAATCTTGAGACTTGGAATTTAAGTAGTAAAAATAATGTACTTTTTATTTATTAATACAGCATTTAATTATCTTTCAAAAATATTTAACGGAAAGTACATTGCTTGTGCTATAAGAACTTTAAATTTAAACCTTTCAACCACTTTTTAACGAACAGTGCAAAATTAAAAATTTCATGAAAAGTAAATATATCTGAAAAACCTTCAGCGCTAATTCATGGGTCGAAGTCCCCTTTAATTTAATCAAGTAATTGAAAAATGTAATAAAAAATATACAATTCCATTTAAAATAAGAGAGTAAAGTGCTCCACCCCATATAACGGGGGTTGTTAGAACAACGAAAATATTTTCTAAAGAAAGATAACGGCTATTTACCAAATTTCATCAATTTCTTATCCCTTCAATAGACCATCCTTTTGAACCACCCTGTATAAAAACAACTTACACGTATGGATTCTGTAATTCTTCCGTCATAAAATTCAAATAATTCCATCCAGAATATGAAAAGATTCCCGAATAGAAAGCTTTTGCAATCTTTCCCGGATTCTTTGTTGTACCATCAAAGGCATTTTCAAAATTTCCCACATTACCCATCGACATCCATACAACACCAATCATTATAACCAATACAAGAGCACCAATTTTACAAAACATAAAAACATTCTGTATACGTGTTGTTGCCTTCACATTATAACCATTTAGAAATGTTAAAAAACAAATGGTAGCAGCAGCGACTAGAGTCACCCCATATTCGGGTAGATCACACTGATGAAAAAACGGTTGTATAACGTATTTAGCGAATGTTAAGCCCATTATAGCGTTCGTTGTTGGTACGAATATTAAATTAGCCGCCCATAAATACAAAAAAGATGGTAACGGTCCGAATGCTTCATAGATATAAGCATAATCACCACCTGATTTCGGTATAGCCGTACCTAATTCAGCGTAACATAATGCACCAATCATCGATAAAAATCCACATAGAATCCAAACAATTAATGAGAAACCTATCGAATCCACTTCTTGTATGATGCCTTTTGGTGATATAAAGATACCTAAATGTTTGATTTATTAATTAAATTTGATTTAGAAATGATTTAGAAAAGGTACCAGAACCGAAGATTATGCCTAAAATAATAGCAACACCCTCTAATAAACCTAATTGTTTCTTTAATTTAATCTTTTCTTGTGGTATTGTATTAACCGATGATTCATCTGGTGATATTAACATTTTTATTGATTTATTTATTTGTCTTAAATTAATAATTAAAAAAGATGATGCAATTCTGAAAAAAGAAATAATAATCAGACATTCCAATTCAACAATAAAACAAATTGTTAGATAATCAAAAAATAAATAAATAAACGTTATCAATACTTACTGATAAGGAAAATCTAAATTTTAATGTTACTATTTTTATACTAAAAGATTTCCAAAAGATTATCAAAATAACACGTGAATTTTTTAGGTTATCTAATAATATAGGACAGTTTGTTTCGAATGGTCACTAATAGATGGGGTGTTGATTGACTATGCAATTTTTTTAACATTTACATCACTAATCTTTAATTAGCTTACAATAGCGTAATTATTTGTGTTATCAAATTTTAATTAGTTTAACTGAAACACAATATCAGTGACATCAGTGATATTTAAATTTACCGCCCTATTTTAGAAACGATTATAAAGCGGGCCATATACCACCTATCCTGTTTCATGGATGTGTATAAACGTCGTAAACTTGTCAATTATTTAATTATGCAGTACAATTTAAAATTAAAATTTATTTTTATAAGACAAACAGCGTTAATGTTTTGAATTTTTGAGTTGTGTAAACGTGCCTGTAATACTAATAACCAATATGGAGCTAACATTTAAGGGCGCAAAATTTAAAACGCTTCTCCTAGTTTAAAAATAGAGTATAGTTTATTGCTTTATGCTCAATTTAAAATAATATAGACATAAATTTTCAAAAATTTTTATTAACTTTTTCTGTGTTAAACGGACTTTTACTTATTACTCCTATAGCTTAATTTTATTGATTCAAAATTGTGGGTGGATGGGTCGCTTTAATTGTATAGCATGAAGAAATGCCAACAATGTGTGGAATGCGATCGATGCGTCATCATTCGGAGAATTTTTCAACTATTGCAATTTTCTAATGTCCGTCCATCAAAGAGTTTGTTTTATTTGTTGTTTCGAATTAAAAAATTTCCATTTTTAGTTTTAATTAAGAAAATATTGAAACGTTTCATTTTATTTTTGGATTTTACAATTTATCGAAATAATAAATAATTGGTGACAGATTTCTTTTAACTTTTGTAAGTATTCATATAAGTTTCCATTAAAAATAACTCGCCAGCTTCACCTAACTAACAACAACAAGAATTGTGAAAGCTATAAAATTTTGCACTTTTAAGGTGGTTTTATTGCAATCTTCTCTACTTTATTTTCTCTAAAATCGACCATTTTTAATTATATCCAGATTAAATCGATTAATATCAGTGAAATTTTGTAATTGTTCGCTCGTATACGAGTTCTGTATGATTAAAAGTAAAACAGTTGTTAATTGTTAACCTCTCGACCTGATGTTGTGTGAAGGAATTTCTTTAATAATTCATTAAAAAAAATAAAAACAACCACAATTCTTCTATATGCTTTTATTACCATTTATTTTATTTCTATTGTTAAAGTTAATAATAATCGTTAGTTAGGTCAGAGTTCACTATTTTTCTTATAATTATTTCGTGTCAATTGTATTGTGATGACTTAATGACTAGATGTACAACAAGGTCGTCACTTGATTTAATTATAAAAAAAAAACGTAATCAACTAAATAAATTCTTTAATTTTTGAGATGTTGTATCATAAAAGTGGTGCATTATTGGAATAAAGGTTGAAAAATGGGTTCATTACAACAACCAAACCGTTTTCGTCCATATACACAAACTACACAAAGTGGCTTTCCACAAAGTCTAAGCGGCAGTGAAACGGATATATCAACATCAAATGAGAATTTATCAAATGAAGAGAAATATGTGATTAAACATACAGCCAGACAGGAACCACAAGGACAAGAAAATCAACAAGCATCTGATAGGAATTCATTGAAAGATAGTTTAGCATCGAATCGTAGTTCATTGGATGTTTCATCATCATCATATAATACACTGATTATACATAGTGCAGGAGATGAACCGTGGACAGGTGAATTTATTTCGAATTTTCTTTATTTTTAAATAATATTAAATAATTCTTATAGGAAGAAATTCCGGTGGACGTGAATCGAACGATACAACAAACTCATCGAATTATGTTACAACATCAACAACAACAACAACAAATTTATATCATGATAATGTTGCAAAATTAACACAAACACAACGTCGTAGTTCAGTTAGTCCATCATCATCATTAAGGAATAGTTTTGATAATAATATTGTTTGTACGACTAGTGGTGGTGTACATGAGATAACTGAAATACCTGATGATTATTTAAGTCAATCATCTGTATTAAAACATCTTGCTAAAGAAGTTAAAGTACCATCAATTATAAAAGCACAAGATTTAACAAATTTCTTAGCAAATGGTGGTAATATATTACCACCACCACCGGAATATCCAAAGTGGGCTGATAAATCACCATTACAAGCTGCATGTCAAAATCATAATATTAGTAATGGTAATAATAATAAAATTGAAACAAATGGACGGACAACATTATCAAAATCACAACCAGATCTATCAACAATTGGTATAAAATCAATATCAAGTGATTTCACTGGTTTCCGTCGTGGTGTCTCTGCACCAAGACCACCAACAAAAGGTCGCGAAGAGAATAACGAATTAAAGACAGGTAAAGAAACATGGTCATCAGCTGAAATGGTTGAGATTTTAATTAAAGAGAACAGTGCGTTAAAAATCGAATTGGATAATTTATATAATCGAGTTGCTAAAACTCAAAGGGTACACATTTTCTACTTCTTCTCTCTAATTAACTTGTTAATAATTTAAATTTTTAATATTCTAGTTGGAGCAAGAAATTTTAAAAGTTCACAAAGCTCAAGAAGATTTAATGCAAAGTTGTGAACGTCGAGAACGTTTAGAAAGAGCAGCCCGTGGACGTTTACAGAGCGATAATCGACGTTTAGCTGAATTAAATCGTGCATTTAGAGAACAAATTGATTTATTATCAGCACAATTATTAACAAGATCACCTGGACCAGATTCTAATACACCTGATACGTATCAAAAACAGAAGATTTTGATTGCACAATTAATACAACAAAGTAATTAATATTAAGCAAATATTTGTAAACTATGTGATGATATAAACGAATAGTAATTAATTAATTAAGAGGCATTTAGACTAATCACCGCGAAACACCTAGGAAAAGTTTGGATTCTTTAGATTTGTACTCTACTGGTTTAATTAATAGAGCCAAACTTTTCCTAGTTGTTTCGCGATGATAAGGCTGAATACCTTTTAATTAATTAATTACTATTCATTAATTTAATATTGTTTAGTAATGCAAAATTTTAATTGTAATTTAAAATTGTAGATAAGGAGCATGTTGCTGCTAAAGAACGTCAAGAGATTGAGCTGGCTGCTCAACGGGTGACTCTACAAGAACAACGAACACATATTGATATCTTAGATACAGCCTTAACAAATGCACAAAGTAATGTTGTACGACTTGAAGAAGAGGTTTGTATTTTATCAATACTTTTTCTCAACAAATTAAAAATTAAACGTAATATTTAGTTACGAAAGAAACAAGTGTATGTTGAACGTGTTGCCCAATTACAACGTGCTTTATCATCACAACAATTAGCAAATGATCGCCGTGAACAAGCTGAACGTAAATTACGTTTACAATTAGAACGTGAATTACAACGTGCTAAAATATTACAAAATGGTGAGAATTGTAAAACTGGTTGGGATTCACCGAATGGTTCTGGTACAGAATCACCATCTGAATTAAAACGACAATTACGTGAAAAAGATGAGAAAATTATGCGATTAGAAGGTGAATGTTCGAAATGGGAACAACGTTATCTTGAAGAGAGTGCTTTAAGACAAGCAGCAATTGATGCAGCTAGTATTCCAAAGTAATTCCAATTAATAAATTAGATGTATTATTATTGATTTAATTTTTATGTTTTTTGAAGGGATGCAAAAATTGCAGCTCTTGAGAAGACTAGTCAAGAAACTGAAAAGATCATTGCTGAGGCGCGTAATGAAAAAATCCGGCATATGGATGAAGTACATGCAGCGCAAAAGAAAGTTGCTGATTTGGAATCAAGGTAATTATTATTATTTTCAACTTAAAAGCTGTGTGGTCCACTACTTTTAACGAAAAAGGGGAAAGTTTCATACACGATTTCTCATTTCTTTGTTAAAATGTAGAAACGTGCGATAGCTTTATCGAAAGAGTATCTCAAGGTGTGGGGGAAGGACGATTCTGTTTTGGAAAATTTTGAATTACAGGCAATTGTCCCGGAGTATGTTTTTTTTTTACAATTTCCTCCACAGCTCGTCTTATGTTTATTATTTTTTAATGATTGTTACTATTTTTTTTTTGATTAATTTAGGGTGAAGGATCTTGAATCGAAATTAGCAGAAAGGGACGCAATGATAAAAGTTTTACAAAAGCACACATACGATAAAGATGTTTCAAGTATGTTGGGTTGTTCACCACATCATACACCACATCCTAGTTTAGGTGGAACAGATATTGATCATGTTTTATCAAATACAGTATCACGTGAAGAATTAGGTATTGTTTTTGTTTAATTTGTTTCTCTTCTATTATTATTATTATTATTATTATTATTATTATTTATATGTAAAATTGTTAATTTTCTAAATCAATGGTAGTCAGTAGTGTATTGACAAGTTCAACTGGATTTGGTTCAAATAATTCATATGCTGGCAGTGATTCCTCATATATGCCATCATATACAAAATATGAAAATAAAAGTTTCGATTCAACAAAACAGACACTTGATAATCAATTGAAAGAGATCGACAGTCAACTATTGAGCAAGGTAGGAGAGACTGAGACGTTCTATTGACTGAGATTGCTGGCAAGTTTTGTATTTTATAATAAAAAATGTACAATATTACACATGAAATTGATGACAACAAAACAATAACAATAAAATACAAAACTAGTCACCATATACAATGGAAATTGGTGTTTAATCAGTATTTTCAGTCAAATAGTGAGTCAGTTTTTGTGTGTTATTCTTTGCATTCTTGTTTTTTTTTTATTATTATGATTTTTCGATTAAAAATCGTGTATAAAATTTAATTTAGCTAACTTTCCAATCCAAATGTGTTTAACCGAAAAAATAACAATTTTGGAACTGTATATTTTCAAGGAATATAAAATTTTTGTTTGAAAGAAAATAAATTCCTTGAAAGCAGTGCAATTAAGATTACATAAAAATTCCAAAGATTATTCTTAATTGCATTGTTTTCGTGTGAATTGTATGTTGATTTTTTTTAATTACACTATTTTTTTGCAAATTATTCATTTGAATCTATTCACGATTAAAATTGGCGTTATTTGTAAATAGTAATTAACGCTTAATTTATTCGCATTATTATTATTGTTTGTCAATTCAGTACAACACATTTTGTCAAGTTTATTATTTTTATTATCTGATTGACTGACTTTTATTATTATTATTATTATTACTTTGTTGTATGTATTATAGTTAGTCACCAGGATTCGAATTTAAATCGAATTTTGCATGTATGTATGTTTTATTGCTGGCATGCTATCAGTTAAAAATAAAACATGTTTTGTCTCTTTTGAATTGATTGATTGATTGATTAATTGAGTGATTTCTGTTATCATTTATTATTATGACAATACCGTATTTTAGCTTCATTCACAACAACCTCATCCGATTATTTTAACCGATAATTCCATCCTTTGCATGGCTAGCCGAGTGGCGTGCCGTGTGTCAAAACTAACAGAATTAAAAAAAAAAACATTTCATGCAGGTCCCGGACAATTTCCCAATTCTTTGTTTTCTGTTCTATTCCATTTCAGCGGGGTCTTTGCTGTTTTCCAGGATTCACTAATCCAGTCACTGCGCAGAGAAAAGGAAAAATACCCAAACCATTATTGGCGAGTGTAGTTGTAACATCAAATGGTGGTAATAAATCACCATCAACAATATCATCAACATCATCAACAGTTGTAACAACATCATCAACAACAAATGGTACAACAGTCGTTGGTGGTGGTTTATATGAACCAAGTGCTATGTTGTTGTTAGAGAAACAAGGTAGAACATCACAACAACAACGTATGCATGATATTAATAGTGATAATAACAACAATAATAATAACAGCAGTAATAATAATAAGAATAATAGTACAAATGAACGTTGTTTAGCTCCAAGTTCATTACCACGTCCACCACGACCATTATCACACCGTAGTGGTCTACCAAGACGTTTAGGTGGTGTCGATTATAATCGTCTAATTAATAATAATGATAATACAAATAATAATAATAATGGTCGTAGTGGTAGTGAAACACCAACACCACCAAGAAAGAAATCAGATGGTGGTGATTCATTAAGTTCAAATACAAGTAGTCGACGTACATCACCGGCACGTTCATTAATACCACCATCATCTAGAAAATTTGGTGAATATGGTCGTTTATCAGATAGTGGTAATTCAATAATAGCATCATCATCATCATCATCAATAAGGAAACAAACAATAAAAACAAATCGTAATGGTGAACGTGATTCAGCATCAACATTAAGTGATAATTCAGCTAGTTCATTACCACCACCAACAACAAGGACAACACCACCACCACAACTACCACCATCACCGTCATCATCAACATCATCAAAGATACGTTTATTTAATGGTAGTAATTCAAGAAGGGGTGGATCATTAGGTAGGGATAGTAAATCATCTACAGATTCAACAAAGTATCGTATACAATTTTAATTATTATTATTATTTATGAAGGGGCTAGAAGAAGACTAGTAATTTTATTATTTAATCATTATAATCGACTAGTCTTATCAATTTCTTTTTCTTTATCAAGTGTTTCAGCATTAGTCATTATTATTATTGTTACTATTACTTTTAGTAAGTGCATATAATCGAATAAAAGTGCCTTTATTATATATTACCAATTTCTTTCCAGTGCCTTTATTTACAATTTTTTATAACAAATTTCTCTAGTCCGAAACAATGTAATCGCTATATGAAAACAATATAAATGTTAATAAATCGAATCATAAGGCATTTTGTTTTCTTTTATTTAATTCTCATCACAATCTACTTCAAGAAAGGTAATAATTTTGAACAAATATTTCAAATGTAGCACCATTGAATAAGGGTGCAGTGACTTCAAGAAACATTGGTCCAGATCCAGCGATCCTGTATAGTTTAAGTTTATTGTTGAATATTATTATCGTTAATAATATCACGCTATAGTCTTATTATTCAAAATAATTGTAACTTATCTTACAGGTGAATTTAAGTTTCAACACAATTTAGAACTACTAATGGAATAATTTGATGGAAGAACCAATTGAAGTTAACTAACAATTTTGAAAAACTGGACAATTTTCTGTTTGTGGCAATTATAAAAACAAATTCTTTATAATTTTTATTTCTATTGCATTAAAAAAAAATGTTTAGGCTCAATAATAATAAATTACGACAGCAAATCGAACGGTGGATGGTCACTTTAAATAAAGCCCGTTTTCTCTACAATAATAAACCTTGAAAGATTTTTGTAAAGGTCCGTTAGACTATTATCAAAATAATAAGCAATGCAGTATTTTCATTGTTAAAATCCGTCATAAACTTGAACAAATATTTCAAAAGTAAAACAGGGTTGTTGTGACGTCAGAAACTTTGACCCGAATTCAGCGATCCTGTATAGTTTAGGCTCATTGTTGAATATTTTTATCTTTTATAAAATCACAATGTAGTTTTATTTTAAATTTTTGTACTTATCTTACAGGTGAATTCCAGTTTCAACACAATTTAGAACTGATAATGCATTATTTTAGCGAAGGAAAAAATCTATTGAGCAAACCTTGAAATATCTCATATCTTGTGCTGCTGTCGTCATATTAAAGTTGACTCCAACAATTTTGAAAAACAGTACTACCTTCTATAGTTTTATATGATCTTCTATCTGGTAATTATAAAAACAAACTCATTACAATTTTTAATTCTACTATATTACCCCTTAATTTGTATATTATTACAGCTTAAAAAAATAATGAACGACTTTATTTTGTAATTAAATTAGAAAATTTCACAGCTTGGTGAATCCCAACGATTATGAATTCTTACAAGGATTGCTCATGAACCACATTTTTTCGGCATCCCCACTCTTGTCGCCTCCAGTGACGTCATTCGCGTACATACAGGGCGTGTTTACTTTGGCGCTTTAAGCTTTTAAAGCGTTCCACGCTTATAACGCTTATTTTAGCCGTTTACTTTGGGTTTTTGGCGCTTATGCGTCTGTTGACAGATACGACAGGAACCGTTTACTTTGAAGCTTGAGCGAATGTAAGCGTAGGAGCTCTGTACATAAAAATCAGCTGATTTATACAAAGTGGACGATGGACGATGAGATCGAATAATTTTTCTATTACTATCTGGAATTACAATCTTACTACACCTTTTCCAAGTGTAGCTCAGATATTTTCAGTCGTATTTCAGATTAGTGAATTATTATATTTATTTCATTATTATATTTATTTCATTATTATATTCAAATGAGGTACTGAAGATGGTTGGATTCAACCAAAGCTTATATACCGAAAATAGTAAATTATTTCTGCAATTTTAATAACAACATTATTCTATTACCTATATCTGTTATTTATTGTATATGGTCTAAATTGAATGGAAATTAGGTATATATAAATAACAAATTAATATTTTGTGAAATTTCTTTTATTTTATTGAATTGCATTTTACTAATCTGAAATACAAATGACGATTTCTGAAATTAATTTGTTCCCTATTACTTTATTAACTACAGTTGGTAAAGGTGTAGAATTATTTGATGAAAGTGAAAATGCAAACGCAAAAAATGAAATAGAGGAGTGTCTAATAGTCTAATGTTTTTAATTAATAGGTAAAACAAGGGCTACAACTACCCAGGCTTCCACCAATTTTTCAAATTTAACACAATTGCGCGCCACGCTTATTTTGCTTCTACTCGATGGAAGAAGCGTTGTGAGCGTTGGTAATGACGTCACGCTGCCATTATGATGATGTCATAACAGTGCTGATGAGCGCTTACAGCATCAAAGTAAACGGCACTTTAAGTGCTTTAAGCGCTTAAAGCGCCAAAGTAAACATGCCCATGGAGAGTATAGGCAATGAGCAATCATTGAAAGTAAACGGCTAAAATAAGCGTTATAAGTTATAAGCGTGGAACGCTTTAAGCGCCAAAGTAAACACGCCCTATAACTGTCACACTGTCACTGCTGTCTGCTGTCACTTTTTAAACTGTACCATAACCTCAATTAGTGTAATAAACTGATTAACATTTAAGAATTTTAATTAGAAAATAAACGTATTTTTTCCATAGATGTCGAATACGAAATTGAATCAGGCGAAAGAGGCGAGTGAAACGTTTCAAAATTTGATGGAAATATCCGAATTACTCTGTACGAATTTGGATACAGAAACATTATCGATATGTTTACGTCTTTGTGAATCTGGGATCAATCCTGAAGTACTAGCGTTAATCATTAAAGAACTACAAAAGGAGGTTGTTAATTCAAATGATAATCAAAATAATAGATAAAAAAAACGAAAATTCGAATTGAAAGACAGTGGGCAGACTAAACATGACAGAAATAATGTACAAAAGTTTATATTTAAACAACAATAATTAAAGTATTCTTAATATAATTAACACTACATTGATTTAAAGTTCATCTTTATTTGTTTTAGAATATTTCCCTTGATACGTTTTACTCTCAATAGTTACACTTTCACAACGTTCCTGTTCAATCAAGTACTCTTTGGCGGTCCATGCTTGTGAACCGTCTTTGAACAGAAATATAGCCCGATTATCATCAACTAAATACCTAAAACCATTAATAAAAAAGTACATATTGTATAAATTGTAGAATAATTGTTAGAATATACCGTTCAGCTTGTATATGACTGTTCCATAAACTTGTCTGCCATAATTTCGTCAATTCCTCAGTTTCTTCACGTGTTGGACTACCTGATACACTAACAAATGTCATCAATGTTCGCCCCTTTTTCGTAGCCTGCAATAAACCTTCCGGATCATTTGGATCTAACTTGGTCATATCGAGTTTCGGCATTGGTCGTAAATGTTCAGGTAATTCATCCTCATCTAATGGTTCATCGTCTTCCTATTAATGTACAATTTGTTTTTTAATTAGTTATTCAAATTTATAGAAAACAATTTGAAAATTACCTCCCATTGATCTAATAGTCTTTCCATATCAGCATCGGTATAATCTCGAATATCCTTCTTTGCCCAGTCGGGTTTTTCATCGTTTTTGAATTTTTTCGAAATTGAAACACTGAGAAAACTTAGAATAATAAAAATTATAATTTTGTTGTACATTCTATATTCAAACAATATCTGAGCTTAAACTATTAATTCTTAATCCTCGTCTATATTATAACTTATCTTATAACCTAACCAAAAACCTTGTATATATACAACATAGAGTTGGATATATAGACTGCTAATGCAAATATTGGTGGTTACATTCTGTATGTCCAAGTCTCTAGTTTACTGACAAGTTGTAAAATCTGACAACGTGGTTGGTGTCAAAAATTGACATATTGTAGCGGGATTTTTGAATTTAAAATTTTAAAGCTTACCTAAATCAGATTTAAATTTAGTTACAAATAATTTTAAATTAATCAAATTCTTATCGGTGTTTTTTTAATTACTTGTAATAAGTTATTAAAATTATTAACGTTATTAATTGTTGACGTCACAACAACATAACCCCACTATTGTAGTTCATGTGTTTTTTTTTTCAATTAAGTGTTATCAGTTTAATTAAAACGACCCCGGATTTTTCCATTTAAATCATATGAAAATATAACGATAACAGTATTTAAACAATTTATTTTTATAATAGAATTAATAGATTAATCATTAAAAGTTTTACTTTAATTGAAGTAATGGCGAAAGTTCCAAATGTTATTTTGAGTAATGGTCAACAAGTGCCTATTTTAGGTTTAGGTACTTGGAAGGTATTTTTTTGTTATATCTTTAAATATTTGTTAATAATTGATTAATTATTGTTTGTATAGTCGAAACCAGGTGAGGTTACGCAAGCTGTAAAGGATGCTATCGATATCGGTTATCGGCATATCGATTGTGCTTACGTTTATGGTAACGAAAAAGAAGTGGGTGCTGGTCTAGCTGACAAATTCAAATCTGGAATCATTAAAAGAAACGATATCTTTATCACCAGTAAATTATGGAATACATTCCATCGACCGGATTTAGTTGAAGGTGCCATCAAGGAATCCTTATCGAATCTTGGTGTTGATTACTTAGATTTGTATTTGATACATTGGCCAATGGCTTATAAGGTGAATGTTTGTTCAATAATGAGAAACAAACAAATATTTTATCTATCGTGCGATCCATTAAATTTGTTATCAGAGTTATAGCGTTGAAACTTTCAAGGCATGTCTTGGATTGAACCATCACGACAAACGTTACATTTCTTGACAATTATAATACAGGAATATGATGGTTCAATCAAAGACAAATATAATGGATCGCACGATATAATTGTAAATGTTATCCATAGAGAGCTATATTTTATGTAATGTTGTTGTAGGAGGACGGTGTTCTATTCCCGACCGATGAGAATAACAAGATTCAATTCAGTAATGTTGATTATGTTGATACATGGAAAGCTATGGAACATCTGGTTGAAAAAGGCTTAACTAAAGCAATAGGTTTATCGAATTTCAACCGAAAACAAATCGAACGTGTATTGAATGTAGCTAAAATCAACCCAGTCATGTTACAAGTAATTCTATAAAAACACACAAAAACCAATTACAATCATTAATTTTTGTAAATTTACACAGATCGAATGTCATCCGTATTTGAATCAGAGTCGTCTAATTGATTATTGTAAAACTAAAAATATACAAGTTACCGGTTATAGTCCGTTAGGATCACCGGATCGTCCATGGGCCAAACCTGATGATCCACAATTATTAGATGATGTGAAAATTAAAGCAATTGCTGATAAATATAAGAAAACACCAGCACAAATCTTGATACATTATCAGATACAGCGTGGTGTTATAACAATACCGAAATCGGTGACTAAATCACGAATTCAAGAGAATTTCAATGTGTTCGATTTTGAATTAACAAAGGACGATATGGATTATTTAAATAGTTTCGATTGTAAAGGAAGATTTCTATTATTAGCAGCGTATGTCTCGTCTTTGTTTAATGTTTTTTTTTATTAAATTTTATTGATTTTGTAGGGCTCTAGGGCATCCACATCATCCGTTCGAGAATGACGAATATTGATCGAATTTTAAAAACATTCCTTATATTATTTTGTATTTAAATATTCAATTATCGCATTTATTTGCAAAATATATTATGTAACGCATTTCCGATAGCAGTCAAAGTTGATTATATTTTAATAATCCAATCAATATCCCTTCCATCTATGATTAATTGTAATAATTGTTTATATCCTTTCGTTATCGTTAATATTAGAAATGTAGGAAAATTGTTATCAATTAATTATTTGAATTTTTTTTAGAATAGTTCAGCATGCGCGTCACGTTGCCTGGTCAATTCTACTATAAATTGAAAAGCCGGTAACCTTGGTTTCATTCGATTTTCAGTAGCCGTTAAAGTTATAATTATAGAAAGTGTACTGAAAATTTTCCTGTAATTAAAAAAATGGGTAAAGTTCCAACTGTAAAATTCAATAATGGTGTTGAATTTCCCATTTTCGGCTTAGGTACATGGAAGGTATGAATTTTATAATATATGTACATAATTTTTTAAATATTTTGATAACTGTTGAGTTGGTAAACATTTTAAAGTAAAATAGTAAAAAGCCGGTAGAGTCGCTGAATTTATGAATTCATTCTAATTTTAAATGATTATTAGCGTTGTTAATTTAATATTACTCATAATAATACGAATTTTCTAGATTGTGAATCAGCAGAAATGCAAGATGTTGTTGATAAAAATTTAGTGGTCACCTTGACTTTTAATATATCAATTTACAAAATAGATAACGTTTCATATCAGAAAATACCTTATTTTTTTTATATCGTCTTCATTTGATTAGTTGGCATTTTTAAATATTCTTGATAATTAAACTATTCGTCCTTCATTTAACATTTTCTATAAATTTATTTAGAAATAGCTGTTGCGTAGGATATCGCAAATACATTTTAATTTACGTTAATTTAAGTCTCATACAACTTTCATCCCTTATTTCACCCCCTTACATGCAGAATTTCCATAAATTCTAAAACGATTACTTATTGTTTTGTAATCAGAATCAGAAGTTCAAATAGTAGTAACGTTTTATGCTTTTAACTTCAATTAACTTCAATTAGCTTCCAAAAACATTTAATTTTAGACTATTTCAGTGAAGAGAAAATGGAAGAAATTGATAATTAATTGAATTAAATTTATTTCATTTGCTTTTTTTTAATTGTCATGGTTTTCAGTCAAAACCGGGCGAGGTTACCCAGGCTGTTAAAGATGCCATCGATATCGGCTACCGGCACATTGATTGCGCTCATGTTTATGGCAATGAGAAAGAAGTTGGTGATGCTATTAATGCGAAAATCTCTGAAGGTGTTGTTACACGTGAAGATCTATTTATTACAAGCAAATTATGGAATACCTACCATCGACCAGATATGGTTGAACCAGCACTTGAAACAACACTCAAGAATCTTGGTTTAGAATATCTGGATTTGTATTTAATCCATTGGCCATTCGGTTTAAAAGTAATTTTTTTTATATTAATTTTATTCGAAAAATAATTTTGAATTTCTTTTTTTAAGGAAGGTGATGATCTTTTCCCTTTTGATAGTGCCGGCAATGCTATATTTTCAAATGTTGATTATTTGGATACTTGGAAAGCTATGGAGGAAGTTCAAAAGAAAGGCTTAACAAAATCAATTGGTGTATCGAATTTCAATCGTAAACAACTCGAACGTATTCTTGAAAATTGTACAATTATACCTGTTACAAATCAAATTGAATGCCATCCATATCTTACACAGCAGAAATTAAGTGAATTTTGTAAATCGAAAAATATCGTTGTTACAGCGTATAGTCCATTAGGATCACCGGATCGTCCATGGGCAAAACCTGGTGATCCACAATTATTAGATGATGAAAAAATTAAAGCTATTGCTGATAAATATGAGAAAACACCGGCACAAGTTGTTTTAAGATATAATGTACAAAGAGGTCATATTACAATACCGAAATCAGTAACAAAATCCAGAATTGAACAGAATTTTAATATTTGGGATTTTGAATTGTCAACGGATGATATGAAGTTGATTGATAGTTTTGATTGTAATGGACGTATCTGTCCTTATATTGAGTAAGTTTAATTCTACAAAATTTATAAATTTTTAGATTTTTAATTGATTTTCTTAATTGTTTCAGAGCTGTGGATCACGTCTACTACCCTTTTAAAGATGAATATTAGGCAATTTCTTTATTAAAAAAAATTTAATTCTAAATAAGTATTGTATTCTTAAATAAATGGGTTATTATTAATTACTGTATTATTTAACAAAATAATCCACTTTAATTTCCATAATAAATATCTAAACAAATGGGTTTAAAATAAACAGTTTGTTTACATTTTCTGTTTCTGAGTTAGTTAATAACTAAAGCACCAATTGCAAAACCCATTATTTTCTTAATAGTATGAAATATTTCAAACAAATGTTTTTGCTTATTATACACGGAATGTCTTGTAAGTAACGCACATCTTATCAGGGATGGATAAGGAGTGAAATTCTAAGGCGAAAGGTAACCACTTTTCACCTGACGCACAGTTAATTAGCGATTAATTATATTAAGTAGCTAATCAGATGAGCGCTATAGCGATATATTGATATTGAGCACCTAATTAGCTATTTATTTTGATTAATTACTAATACTAATAAGGAACGGACATAGGGAGCCCTAAGATACGGCACATTTGTCGAGGGCTTGTCGCAGTTCGGTAACAAACATAGATCTAGTAAAAATAACGATAGCACTTTTGTTCGTTTCACTTATAGCGCCTAGTGTGCTAATCATTTAGGCAACACATTAAACATCCCACACAAAAAAAATTGAACGATTTATTATGAATTTATAGAATTGATTATAGATTAGCTTAATTAAATGATAATCAATACTTTTAATTATAAGTTTTATTGCTAACGTTTTTTTTGCTTTAGTTAAAGCGTCATCGGTAATAATAATAAATCAATAATGGTTGAATCAATATCTCTATATACAGGGTGATTCAAGAGGATGGGCTATTTAAAGTAGAAGAAGTTTTAGTTAATGGAAGTTAATGAAATTTGGTATATATAGGCATTATGTCTCCTGAACTTTCTCTAGAAATTATTTTCGTTGTTCTAGCTACCTCCTTACATGGGGTAGTGCACCCTACTCTCTTATTTTAGATAGATAGGTGTATTTTTTATTGCATTTTTGTATTCTTTCATGAAATTGAAGGGGACTTTGATAATATGACCAATGGTCTAGCGCTGAAGGTTTTTCAGATATTTCAGCTTTTATTGCAATTTTAAAATTTGCAGTATTTGATTGAGAAATTCATATTTTTGAAGCCATAGAATTTGAAAAATTGAAACTTGAAATTTAAGTAGTAAAAATGATGCACTTTTAACTAATTTAAACACAATTCAATTATCTTTCAGTGTTTAGCTGAAATAAATTTTTATTTCAGGCAATTTTCAAACTATAATATCTTGCTTATTTTAAATGGAACTCGAGGAAAATTAGTACACTCAGCTGACGCCTTCTGAGTAAACTTTTTCTCTCGTGAACTATTTGCCCAATAACACACTATTTTTATAAATAAGTATTTCTTATCGATTTCAATCTGTATTGTTTTTATAAAATTTTACATAAAGTGACGTTAGGTAAAAAAAACAACTTACCTTATTTTAAATAGTAATTCCCCTAGAATTTGAACAAAAGTAAATACTGATAATGCACATCTTAATCATATAAATTGATGAAAATAAACATCGTATACAGCATTGTTTTACTTCTTACAATACTAAACAATCAAACTGAAGACAATTTTTATTATTTTATTAATAGCAGCCATCTGTATTTCAATAATATTTACAGTTCAAATAGGTGAAGCTGCTATTGGTAAGAAAACAATTGATTTACAATTATAATAGTAATTATTAACAAATTAATTATTTTTATAAGGATCAGGCAATTATTATTAATAATTGTTTACTAAAAAATTGTAATTTAAGTTTAGTTTATATTATTGAAAAATATGGCATGAAAATTGACAAATGGTGGATGCGCCGGGCGAAAAATAAACTTTAATTTATAATAACTTAAACATTTTTTTAGATATTTCAATGAATTTAGTGTCATTCAAAAGCTCTTTTATTGTACTGTATGTTAATATTTATTTAATTTTTATTTATTTATTTTTATAAGGATCAGGGAAACAATTCAGTGCAGAAGGTATACCCATGTGTGATCCCATGTTTTGCAGACAGTCTTGTATAACATGGGGTAAAGGAAATGGTGTATGTATTGCGGGCCTAGGATGCCAATGTATCTAGTGAATGGGTGGTTTATCATTATAAAACACATTCTTCTTCATTATGATGTTTTCAAATCTTATGCATACAATAAGTAAAGTATAGACGATTGAAAAACAAATAAATATATCAATTTATTATTTATTTAATTATGTGTTGTTAATTTAGCGTCAAAATCAAACTCACACCGTTGTCCTGATTTTTAGTACAAACGTTATTAGTTTTGGTCTGTAGCTATATACGATTTTCAAATAAATACAATAAATCGCTAGCCCACCCAAAAGTATGCAAAATTCTGGTCAATGGTCGACTTGCGGGTTATTTTTTAGTCATTTTAGGAAACTCTGAAAATTAATATTGAACAAACGAAATAAAATAGAGAAATGGAACAAATGTATGTAATACATTAATACATATATATAATTAGAACTTGAGAGCCTCTATAAGATTATACCACACTGGGGCTCTAAGGCCTACTGGGTTCGCAGCTAGGTCTGTTTGAATTTTTTTCTATTGAAACTTTATACAGTTGATATTGCAATAAGACGATATTTCTTTACTGTTCTATTAAGTCGTACGAATAGATGCATCGAATAGCCTTTGAATGGTCTAAATTCGATTAATCATTTTGGATATAACCATGTGCACAAATTAAGGACTTTTGTCCCTAAAAGCAAGTTGTATTGCGGATATTATTCAAATTTAAGAAATACATATGGAAGTAGTTTCAATGGAGTATCGAATGGTTCTTGAACGGTCGAAATCGGATCAGCCGTTCTTGAGATAATCGAATTCAAAAATTAATAGGAATTTACCCATGAAAGTTGGCATTTTTGTAAATGTGGGCCCTTTATAAATTACGTGCAAGTCGAATCTTAATGTGGACAATTCTTATAATGAGACCCCTATTAGTTGACGTGTGATTCAAATAACATCTCAAGAATTTGTAGACTCTCCCTTGGTGACCATTTTAGCAAAATTAGAACCTTGCAGTTAATCAAGGAAGTGGTCAAAAAAAAATGACTCGAGGATTCTGCCTACTTTGTTTTCATTTTTGTCAATTTTTTTCTTGAAGGGAAGGAAATCAAAGTCGAGATGAGGCTCTTTAAGTCATTTTTAGTCGATTTATGTGCTTAGCTCGTTTTTAGCGAATTTTTTTAAAAAAAATTAGCTAATGACGAGATCCTCACTTTTGAATTTCCGAAAAATTTTTGCACAGAAGTTCGTTTTGGGACCTAAGGAACCCATATCCACCGTTCGTTAAAATTTATATATATATATATATATATATATATATATATATATATATATATATATATATATATATATATATATATATATATGTATACCCACGATAAGATAACTGCCGTAAAAATAGTCCAATCTGAATGAAACTTGGTACAAAAATCGGTCTTCGTGATAGCTTGGATGAGTTCGTTGGCCAGACTGGTAGGGCCAACACTTTTGGAATAAGAGCTGAAGAAATGTTAAAAAAAATCATTTTCAATATTACATTTGCTTAGATTTTGATGAAAATTAAAATAACAGTAGAGCCGACCATTCTCTATGACCCAGAAAAAAAATCATCAAAATCGGTTCGTTGGTTCGCAAGAAAAATGCAAAAATCTCTTTTTTGAGTATAAGCAGTAAAATCGATTATCTCAGGTGGCTATATGTTCTGACTATTGATATTAGAAAAAAAATTGAATATCGCGGGGGGGCAACTAATTTTGACAGTTAATATTAGACGCAAGGCCTGCTAGAGAATTTCGCTTGAAAAAATCAAGCAGGCCTTGATTAGACGTATTAGACAAACAACAAACTTCATTATTTTTTTTTTTTTAGTGTTTCTTATTGTTTGTGGATTAATAGTATATTATACAACGAGTCTATAATGAATGCTATTATTACCGAGAATGAAGTTTACAACACAAGCGAGCGGAGCGAGCGAGTGTTGTAATCATTCGAGGTTATAATTAGCATTCATTATAAGCGAGTTGTATACTATACTTTATCTACGACTTATTTCTACATGTACAGGTACTGGTAGTGTACAAGAATATTTACCTTCTTTATCATTTTCGATTCTAAAATCGCACAAAATTTGACACTTATTCACAACTGTTTGTTGAAACTGTTATTTATTTTTTGTCGTTACCATGGTTTTTTACATTTAATAGAAACTGTTATCTACTACTAAAATCATCTTCTTTATCACTTTCCATTGTAAATACAACGAATATTCCAACAACTAAGTATTTGTTCGAAATTTCAGAAAAATTAAATGTCATTTTATTCAAAATTGCATGAAAACGCCCACTTTAGGCCTACTTGTTGAAACTATTGTTAATTATTTTTGTCGTTACCACGGTTTGTTTACATTTGACCGAAATTATAATTAAAATACTATTTTCTGATTGGCTGATGAGAGGGATATTCATTTACTTTATCTCCCTAGGGATATAAAGTAGGGCATTATATTACAAAAACCACAAGTATAATGATCGCTTTATATATAAGTCGTAGATAAAAGTATTTTTCAATAAAAATCATAAATATTAAAATAACATCGGGGAAATGAATTTATTAGTTGATTCAATGTTATTAAAATATATTAATTGTCAGTATCATAAGAATGTTTTGCAATTAATATTTCAGTATGTAGATACATAAAAAAATTCGCTATATAAGGTACTTGCTGCCTTTGGAGATTTTTTAAGATTGCGACATTGTTAGAAACAATGTTATTGTCCAAGACGATCGTTCGTTGACCAACTTCTAAATGAGCTGCGAGGTTCAAATTTTCCTGAAATGATCCCCATGAAGTCTTCTATAAATTCCTGAAAAATTTTTCAAATCGCTCACTAATTAATAGAAGTTTTATAAGAATCGATCACACTTACATCTGACAACCGGTAGGTATATCATTTCTCTTATCGAAAATAAAACAAACATGTTTACTTATCGATTAAAATCAGCATTATCTTTAATCAGTTTTGCATAAAGTGACGTTAGGTAAAAAACACTTTCCTTATTCTAAGTGGTAATTCCCCAACAGTTTGAACAAAAGTAAATATTGATAAAAAAATCATATAAATTGATCTAAAATAATTATCGTAGACATTCTTGTTTTTGCTACAATACGAAACGATCAAAATGAAGACAACTTTTATTATTTTATTAATTGCAGCCATCTGTGTCTCAACAATATCAACAGTTCCAATAGGTGAAGCTGTTGATGGTAAGAAAAGAATTGATTTACAATTATTATAGTGTTAATAGTGATTTTAACAAATTTATTATTTTTATAAGAATCTGGTAATCAATTTAGTGCAAAAAGTGTATCAATGTGTGACCCAATCCAATGCAGACAGTCTTGTAGAGCATGGGGTAGAGGAGATGGTGCATGCTTTGTAGGCAAATGTCAATGTATCTAGAAGCCAACTGGAGGTTATTCATTCTAAAATATTCATTTTTGAAGTTTTCAAATTTTATGCTTTCAATATATAAATAATCACATCAATTTGGTGTGTTTTTTCTTTGGTCAAACCAACCATAAACCTATTGAATTCTCTAAAAATTCTACTCGAAATGCGATCAAAACAGTTTTATACAGTTTCTTTCCCGAGACTAATTGTATCGAAAAATTGATTAAAATCATGTTTTTACAATTTGAAATAAAAACTCGCCTAGAACGGGTAAATGAAGATGAGACAGGTTTTTAAACCTAGACTAAAACTCTGCTCAAATAACGATTAAACTGTATCGTAGAATTATTTCACTCAAATTTTGTTGGACTAATAGCGTGTTTTATAAATGGAAATTAGGATAATTTGGATGAAAAATCGAGATAAATTTTTGTTATTTTACGATTTTATATACAATAAACTCTATACATTTGTTGATCGGTCACAATATAAACGATTAAAAACAGATTATAACAAAAAAGTAAATTGAATCGTATCGAAAATGTGAATTACCCCATAGTGAGATCTCTATCTATTTGTTCCTGTAAATCTACGCTGTAAAAACGATCAATCCTTCTGATTTTAAGGAATGTACCACACTTGAGAATAATTCGCATTTTCTTCACCTCCCATATAAACGTAGATTTTTTAAAAAAAATAGTGTTTATTCATCACATTCAGGTATTGTTGGCGGTATTGATAGAGAATTAGCAGGAGGTCCAGGAAACACAGGATAAGCTATTGGACAATTTGCTTGTTCACCATAATTATCACATTTCGTACGTGATAACTGTTCAGCATCTTCAAAAGTATCCTCTTCAGAATTATGATTTGATTCCATATCGTCACCTTTTAAACGATTTTCTAAACTCATCAGTCTCATTTGAAAATAACGTTTCTCCTCATTCAAGCACGCCAAATCTTTCTCTTGTTCAGCAATGACTTGTTTCAAATCAGAGATGATTGTTAGATCCTCCTGGCGGGATTCTCTACGTTCATATCGTTGTCGAACTTCTTCAAATCTTTTATTTTATTTTTATCGACTATTAGAATAATAATAATTGAAGTTGATATAATTGAAACTTACAATTTGGTGAGACATTGGCATTTCTTCTGTAAATAATCTATCGTCTCTTGGTTTTGTTTGTGGACGCTCAATAATTTCAATCGGGCAGCTTCACGTTCATTCTCTTGTTGTTCGTGGTGTTTATTAATCGTTTCTTGTAGACCTCTGAATTCGTACAGGAAAACAAAAAAGAGGACGAGCAATAATTAGGATGACACACAGGAGAGAAAACCATGCAAATTTTTGTAATTACACCCATTAAAAAAATAATAAAAAAAACACCACTAATTATTGATATAAATTTTGTACTAATAGTATAACAGAGATGATGATGAAACTGAAGGATTCAATGAGAGATGAGGATAGAAACCAGGAGATTAATGGGAATAAAAGTATTGATAAAGAGATATTCGATGATGGTGATTGTTTTTTAACACAGCTACGAAAAGGACAAGAAACAATAATTATAATTAGCACTGTTAACAAGGATCTATTTTTTATTCTAATTAATTAAATAATTAATTTATTAATTACAGCATGCATATGATTTTGGGCGGAAATTACCTGATTTTCTGGTCAGTTTCGCGTTTGATCTTCGTTAATTGATCATTCTGTTGGGCGATTTCTTGATTTAAAACTTGTATACCACCTTCTAGTAAATCAACATTATTTTGTAAATCATCAATTGCTGAATCTTTACTTTGTAATTCATTCTTTAAACTATCAATAGTTTTCAACAATTCAATCTCACGTGATTCGTGCGATTTTTGTTGTGTATAGAATTGTTCTTCTAATTGTTTATATTTCGATATGTATTCGTCTTCAACTAATTGAACGGCATCGCTTTTTTGCCGGATCAAATTCTCCCATTGAGCATCTGAAAGATAATAAGAATTAAGAGATACTTTAATTGGCCGCGAAATTCAACAACGTGTCCCTGAATTCTATTTTGAGAATGTCACGAACACATTTTTATACAAAATTTGACCTGGCAAACGCAACGAATCCAATTATTTTCGTAAATTATACAACATTACTCCCAAATTTATAATTTTGTCATTCTTACCTAACTCGGAGCGGTGTTGGGCGATCAATGATTCAATCTTCTGTTGTGACTCTTGTTCCATCTGTTCTCTAACCGATTCCAATGTGGTCTTGAGTGAAGTGACCTGATTTTGCCAACTGTCTTCAATTTCTTTGATCCGTTGCTCAGTTTCTGCATTGATCCGTTCTAGAATTGAATTGTAAAGGAATGAGAACAACATGATTGAAAACATTTAAAACTAAGCACTTTGAAAATAAAACCATCTGTTTCGAATGAATCTATTTTGAAACGTTGATTGTTTGCAAATCGAAACAGAATTAAATTAGACCTGGTCAATTTTTTTTTTGGAAACTGACCGATTTTATTTTTGAAAAATTCAACTAGTTTTCACTAAATTTTCCAAATAGACTCACCTAATTCCTCATCGTGTTGTTGAACTAATTTCTCAAATCGATCGTGATGCATCATATCGATCTTGTCCATTAAACGTCTCAATTCTAAAATATCACGATCTTTATTCGTTTGCGTTTGTATCATTTCCTCCCTATAATATTCATCTTTCTCTTTCAATGCCTTCTTCAATGCTTCTATCTGAAATTATTTTAAAAGTTAATCAATGAATACAACAATTAAGAGATTGTCAACCTCTTTGAGAGTATCATTCAATTTCTTCTCCCATTCTTGTCGGTATTTAGATATTTCTTCATCTTTCTCTCGCCGTACTGTTTCCATTGCGAAATGTTTCTCTTCGTTATGGATTTGTTCTAATTCATTTTTTAAACGACCACATTCTTGCAACAATCTCTCCTCCCAATACATTGCAATTTCGGTGCGTTTTTGATGTAATGTTTGCTTCAATACACGTTCTTTATCAACAATCTCTTGATGGTGCTTCAATTGCATATGCTGTAAATTCTCTTTTTCCACTTGTATTAAATTTCGTAAACGTTTCGCTTCATTCTTTAGACTCTCTTCGGCTAGTTTCATCTGTTCCTGTTGCTCTACTAATTCTTTAAGGGCCTTCTCTTGATCTATCGTCAAGTCTTTTAGTTTTTCAATTTCTAATTCGTAGGATTTTGTCGCATCTACTTGTGCCATCATCTCTTCAGCTTCTTTCATTTTCAATTCTGCTTCTTTGTAGGCTTCCTGTAATCGTTGCTCAATTGCTCGATCTTTATCTTCTAAACGTTTCTTACACGACTGTTGCACCTCACGTAATTTCCATTCAAAATCATCTAATAATTGTTGTTCTTTCACGATATTAATCGTACGTAATTTCTCAAAATCTTCTTTCCATTTCTTTTCGATTTCTTGCTTCTGTTGTTGAGCTTGTTTTAAAATTTCGGCAACTTTACGTTTCTCTTCTTCTCGTTCGGCTAACAATATTGATTCTTGTTTCTCCAAACGTTCCTTTTCTTGTTTCAATGTCTCTAATTCGTTTTCAAGATTTTCAATTTTTATCTGTAAATTCTTAATGGTTTGTTCTAATTCGGCGATTTTTGCATTAGTTTCAACTTCATACTTTTGATAATTGTCTGTAAATATTTTATGTTATGTTATGTTTCTTAAAATGGTAAATTTTACCTGTCTTTTCGCTTAATTCGTTCTCCAATTGAGTGTTTTTGTGGCGGAATTCAATCAAATCGCTCTCTAGATGTTTAATTTTCTGTCGTATACCTTCCGATTCTTTATGAGCGGCTTGTAGTTCAGCCTCCAAGCCTTTGAGATGATTATACTTTTAAAATATCGATTTTTACAAATTATATCTACTCACGATCCATGCCGGCTGATTTAACGAAAACATCACGTTGAAGTTCCTCCATTTGGAAACGTAATTTATTTGCTTCAGCATCACGGATTGATAATTGTTTGGATAGATCGTTTAATTGACTTTGGAATTTCGCCTCCTGATTTATCAAATTCTTCCTGAAATCAGCAAGGAGAATCATCAATGAGAAGCTGGCTGAATTTTGGGTTTAGCCCGGTATAATCAGTGGCAGAAAGTTGTAAAAAGGCATAACATAGTTATCTACAGTTGGTGAATTAAAAATAGTATGCTATGTTGAAAATGAGGGCGGTAGATGCTAGTTGTCTTAATAAATTTAAAATATAGCCGAGTTTATGAAAGTATAAATACCACTTTTAAACAGCTATATCATGAAATTAAGTTGTAGACTAATGGTTTTCAATGTATATAGGTATAAACTTTCATAGTAGCTAAAATAATGAAATTAAAGTTTTATTGTTGTATTTCTACGTGTTGTAAAGAGTCCAAACGTTTCATTTGAATGTGGATGAATGAAATATTAATTGCCATTTAAATTGGTCACAATTTCAATTCAATACAGTTGTGTATACAAAATATGCCAAAGAAAATCCGTTATCTTTACCATTAATTCTAAATTTAACCACAACAAGTGGGCGCGAATGGACGTTGAATCACGCTTCACGTCAGTTGCTCATAAAAATAAAGAATAAAACTATTGGTTAATTGGCATTGCGAATTTCAATATTGCTCATTTATCTCATTTCAAAATTTTTAGATAAAAAATCAAATCAAACAGATTTTAACCTACTGTTTATCAGAATTAGTTCCATTAACTAAAGGTGCAGTTGTAATTGACTCAACTAAAGCTCCAGTCGAATTAGATTGAAGTAAATTACCACAATTTCTAACTGTTTTCTTATCACAATCAACTGAATGTTGTCGTTCTAGTATCATCCCTTTTTTGACTTTATTATGAATTTCAAAATTCGGACTACCCGGTGGTGTAATTGAATTTTCACGTTTAACTGCCGATAATGGTATACTAGGAGTGATGGCTGTAGTACCATGACCACAAGGCTTAACACCAGCTCGATTCTCCGGTTTCCGTACAATATTAGCATACGATGACACTACCGGTGGTGATGGTATTATCGGTACACCTTTATTATTACTAATATCACCATTTTTAATCATTTCAAAATCGTTAATCGAGGGAGGATCTATCGAATCGGAGGTCGGATGATGTTCGTTGACAGTAGCCACTTCACTGGACGTTGCATTCGTTGAATTTTCTAAGCATTCCAATCCTGTTGGCAATAATGTAGTGGCGACACTATCACCTTGTGTTGAATTATTTTTACACATATTTCTCGTTTCCAACACAGGTGACACGTGATTGTCTTTTGAAGCATTATCTTTACTTCGCTTTGTATCGCTTTCTTTCTTTGATCGACGGAAAAAATTGAACATTTTCTTTGGTTGAAAAGGATATTAACACTGCATTATCGGTCGATTGATGGTAGCGAACTAAAAACCTTACACTTGTGTTTTAAATTTAGATGATAACTCCAACAAATGCTACAATTTTTTTTTCAGTCACATTTATATTCATAACAAAACTTATTCAGAGGATTACTTAGAAATGAACTGAATTAACGCGTACCGCTTTCATCAAGAAGAAGAATATTAGGATACGATGTGGACGGATATATTTTCAAAAATAACAGGAGAGAAAAAAAACCGATTGAATTGATTGGTGGGGGAGATCTGGAAATAGAGTGGTAGTAGACTAGGGAAAAGAAACATTGTAAAGAAAAATGGTCAAAGTTGAATTTAGATTTTATAAGAATAGATCGACCTTGATTTAGATAGAAAAAGAGTTTAATCAACAATCTAGACTATAAAATCTTTGGATTTCAGTTCTTTCGCTGAAGGACTGAAGGCTTACATTGACATAAAGCAATTAAGATTAATTTATAGCTCTATTTCACAGTTTGCCAAGGTGTATCTCAAAAACTGTAAAAAAACACAAAGAATTAAGAAACACTTTACTTGTTGTCTTTCAGATTCTTTCAAGAGTTATTTTAAATTCTACAATTTAGCTTATTGTTGAAACTTCTCTATTGCTTTGTTGAAATTTCAGCTTAAATTACAATAACAAAAACAAAAATATATTCCTGTTTACCACTTTGGAAAATTTTCACAATTATATCTTTGTATTTCAAGCGAAAAATTATGCTAGAATTTGGGAAGAGAAAAAAACGAGTGAATTTGCGTCAATTTGGGCGCTATTTTTAATATTTCACTCATCTACAAATGCAGGCGTGCAATTTTGTTTATTTATCAAACTCTAATAAAATTTATCTGCAAGTTCAACAAAAAATGACCTCGGAGAAATTCCCCGTTTCCTACACTATATGGGAATTTCTCTAATATTCATAAACTCATATAAATTATGGCTGAACGATTACTAACATCAGTATTGTATCTAGACAATTCAAAATGAAATCAACTTTTGTAATTCTACTGATTGCATCTATCTGTGTATCGAGCATCTTTGCAATTCCAGTAAACGATGCTGATCTTGATCTTGAAGGTAATTCTTATGATTTTTTTATTATTAAAATTTTATTGATGGTGTTATCGATTGTAGTTTCATCAAATTTTGGAGCTGTAATACGTGAAAGAAGAGCCTTCTTCTGTAATGTAGCATTATGCAGCCGAGATTGTAAACTAGATGGCCATCGGAGAGGTGCATGCAATGGAGATGAATGTGTCTGTATATAGTCGAATATTATTTTAATCTTTTATTGTAACCTTCTAAATAAAAGTTTTTAATTAAATATTTATAACTCAATGAAATAAACGATCGTCTAAAATAATGCAAAGATTATTTTGATTGTCAATAGACGTCAGAATTTGTGAAAATCCTCTAGAATTGAGTGAATTTTTCGAAAAGAAAATCTTGTTTTTTATTTAAATTAAAGCAACAAAGGAACGACCTGTAATTGTCTTTATGTATTTCGTTTTTTTTTTTGGCAGTGATGTTAAAAACGAACATCTATTTCTAGCATCGGTCAACGACAGATTCTTGCATAGTGCAGCAAGTGTACCAATTCTTCTAGATATTCTATTATGACCTAAATTTAAGTATTTCCCTAAAGTTTAATTAAAATGTGTTTTATTTTTTTATTTTAATCGATACATCTGTGTAAACATGTTGATCAATACTTAAATGATAACGAAATTTCAAACAACAAAGTATTTTTTAGAATTATTTTTAGACAATGAACAGATCGTTCTGGCAATTATGAATTTCTAACATGATCGTCGATTTTCCGTTAGTAAAATGTGTTGCATAGTATTGATTCAAAGAAAATTTATAAAACAACACACTTTTGGCACAGGTAGTATTGGGATCAATTTTTTAATTAATAGAAATATTACTCGTGCCATTTGATCAATTTGTAGTTGTTGGCAATCACAATAAGAACGTTGAACGTCCAAGATAAATAGATGATCGAAACAAAAAAAAAAACACAGACAACTTACCAATAACCGAAAAAATTCGAAATTTGTGAACAATCCGCTTCGACAGCTGTTGAATTTTCTAAATCACTAATACCAGTAAAGATTCCAGTATCACTAGATTCAGTCGATGTACCTTCTTCACTAATATCATCATCACAACCACCATCGTTATCTAAACTTGTATCTTTGCTATCTTGTCCGCTCATTTTCGTAAATATCTTCTTAACAAAACTCATTTCAATTGTAGATGTTTAATTTAATTTAAAAATTTATATATTAAACATATTTTTTTTAATTCGATAAACGTCTCTACTAATTTATCTATGTATGTGTCTCGTCTTTGGCACTTCACTATGTTATATGGGATATCCTTCTATTTGAAGCACAAGCATGCGAGCCTTGGACGCGGTCGACGTCTAGTGCCAGTTTTATTGTCAAAAATCTATAGATATAATTCGTTTATTGTTAAATAGTAATAGGTACACCTACTATAAATACATTTACCATCTGACATATAAATTGAAATACATTGAAATCAAACAAAAACATTAAATTATAGAAGTTGAGCAAAGTAACACTATTGTTTTGGAGTTAATTCGATTGAATTCCGCATCGCCAACGTTGTTTATTTTTAAATGAAGACGTACAATTCGAGAATTATAGAAATTCTCATTCAAGCTATTTTTATTCGTAGAACATCAAACTCACGATTTTTTCTCTGATATGATCGTATGTTGGCTTGCGAGTAAGGAAAATGTTGAATTTTCAACTTTTTGAAGCCGGCTTAGACGAAAACAGTCCCATAGCAATAACAATGAAAACAAAAGTTTGTTTATTTACAAACTTGACAATAGTCGTAGTGTCTCGTTATTATCAGCAATTTTGATTTAAAATCTTGTTAATAATGAACAGTCAAAAAGCACAAAAATTACTCTATAAACAACCAATTCTGTGCCCATGGATCAGTTCGCAGCCTTATCATTCAACACCGTTGCTTAAAAATAGAAATCCAACCCAAACAAGTCCGTCGATAACTAAACGTATTGTCATAAATTCAAAGGTGATACAGAAAAGAAAAACATTATTTGATTATTTTTTATAACATTTCTCCAAATTTTTAGATAAACAAAGAAGCATTATTGAATCTGTCCAGAGCTCATTTTTTCTATTTCATTCGTTTAATGCAACTATTTCCTGATATACATCCAGCTACAATACATACAGTCTTAAATTTGAGTAAAAATGATTTCAATAGTGCTGTTGTTAAATTGTTGTATGCGAAACGTTATAAGATTTTGTGTGATAAGAGAAATTTGGGGCAAAAATTGACAACAAATAATGATAAAAAATATTCAACAGCGGATATGAATAACAATACGCAATTGAATGATAAGAAACAACAGGAAACTTGTGAAACAGAAGGTCCTAGTGAGAGTCCTTCATAATTAATTAAATCATGAGCTTTATCAAATGATTTTGTTGTATCGTTATTTTTATTGTATTACTTTTTTAATGAATTAAATAAACAACTTTAATGAGTGATTGATGAGATTATAACATTTTTTGCCGAAGATTTACCTTGATGTAATACATCTAGCATCTAGCGGTCCGGAGTCGGGAGAGGAGATGAGGTGGAGTTTTAGTGGGTAGTGGCCTTTGGATCGAGTCTCACACTCCCAGGCAACACTGGGTCGTCTGAGATGCGTAAAATGCATTTTCCACCTTAAAAAAAATGACAATGTAACTATTGGACAAGTAGGTCTTTAGTGCTATATTTTACTTACATTACATGTGTGAATAAGGCAAAAATCAGTCCAAAATCTTTTAGCAGAATCTTCATTTATACAGTCCAACTATTATTTTGATCAAAGATCCATTCACGAACATCTCGTAAAATCGGCTGAAAGTTGAGAGGGCTTGATAATGCTCCAGCAGAATTAGGCCCGGTTCTTTTTCCCTTAGTTAGTGTCGTCTTAGCAAGACTTTGTCTTAAGTCGATCTAAGCGTGGATTTACATATAAATTTAAGTGGGGATCTGTATCGCCACTCAAATGTGTGTAAACCTACACTTAGGTCGTTTTAAGGCAAGGTCACACTAAGACGAGACTAACTGAGGGAAAAACCAGACCTTGCTTGAGCACTTATGCCAAAAACTTAGCTTCTCACAATCGGATAGTGATGATTCTCATGTATATGTAAACTGCAATTGCATGCTTAGCCGGCGAATAGTGTAGTAAAAGTGACATCAACCCTTTGAGCCAGTTTTTTTGAGAAATTTCTGAATAGATCTGATATAAATTATGGTTGAGCCGTATAGACCTTCATTGGTATTTATAGTTACACATTTCACTTTTCATAACCTTCTGGGTTCCTAGGCAATGGCCTTACAAGTGACCTCATTTTCTCTTGATCCATTCCTGAGAAGAAACCACTACATTTTATGTAATGACTCAGTTGTTGCTCTCCAATTTTGGCAACACAGAATAAATGTTGGTCCCTTTGGCATAAATTGAGGTTCTTTCTGGTTACAAAGTAAATAAACTTCTTAATATTAGGAGTTAAATGCTAACTGAGCTCCTTATATGTTGATCGAGTAATTCCTTTTTAAATGTATGCTCTTAGAACTTTGATATTATACCTAATGGATCACATCAAAATAAACTTCTTGACTTACAATAATTATCGCGCTTAATTAATAAAGAGAAATAAAACACAAGCATTGTAAAACATGTCTTTTTTACTTTTGACAAGAAATTTACCCTAATTGCCTTATCAAAAATCGTTCCATCAAACTAACAAACTTGTTACATCCATGTCAGGTATTTGTGGTACAACTTTCTTCAAATCATTCACCTCACAAGCGTACGAATATCCCGATTCTACATTATGAGCATCCCAATTTAACCAATTAATCTGTTGTGAAACATCCTCACAAATTATATTCTTCTCAAAATTCTCGTCATATGGATTATTAAGACCGATCAATGCAATGCCACGTTTAGTTTCTTCATGATAAATAACTTTCCAATAAAGTGCCGGCACTGGTATTCCTCTCTTTTCACCATCTACATACAAATAGAGTTCGATATCTTTGCCAGTTTTTTCATGTGGCAATGTTGCTACACCGTACGTTCCAGTATAAACGATCAAATCTAAAGTGTTTGTTTCAGCGTATGATCGTACATCGTATTCGGCTTGTTCCCAATTGCCACCGTTGAAAGTCTGCCACTGTGGTGCTACATTAACATAATGGAAGGTAGCTCTCTGTTGGGGTGCGTAAACAAAATCTGCTTTAGCAGTTAGATGACCTCTAGCTAAATAATAATTATTATTTTGAACATATTTAGTTGAGTTCTCCGGTAATCCAAGTAATTTATTGATTGTTCTACGTTGACCATTGTGAACGTATAGAGAATTAACAGTACCATTAACATGATAGAATTTATCTTGAACGAATGTAGGTCTTGGAACATTATGTTCGTGGCTTCCAATTGATTTAGTTAAATAATATTGCGAATATAGAGAGTTCTGTTCGTTTGGATCAAAACAAATAGTTATCAAACGAATAAAACTGTTATCAGCACGTAAAAATCCAATTTCAATTTCCTTACCATTCAATTGACATAATTCTCCTGTATATCTAGCTGTATTAACTGGTTCTTTCGAACATTTAATTTGATTGAAATCAACTTTTTTGCCATTGATTAGAAATTGTCTACCAGCACTACAGATAGCATCGACAGTTGAATAAGATGTTGAACCGATGAGAACATTCCCACCAGGACATGAGATTGAAATTGCATCATTTTTCGTCAGATTCACTTTAGTCTCACCAGGTGCTGGATAGATGAATTCTAAATCTGTATTGACAATAATCGGTTCTGGATCTAAATCCGATATTGCAATACTACATCCTTTATTAATTTAATAGATTAATAATATTAATAAATACTGGAAATAGTTTAATTTACCTGTATTTGGTGCTATCACGAAGCCAGTGATTTGTGATAGAAGACTTAGAAATGTGATTAATAAGAACATTATTGATTGATTTGTACACTGTAAGTACTCACTTTCAAAAAACAAGTTTCACTTAAATACAAATCGATTATTTTATTATCATATCTATTATCAAGCTATTAAAGGTGCACTAATTGAAACTACTTGAAATAAGTATTAGATAAGCATTATTAGAGAAACCTTTTTATTGACAAACCTCAGAATTTGCATTAATAGTGCACTTTTTTTTCTACCTTTGGGAACAGAATAGGTATTTTTTTTATTTAAAACCGTTATGTTCAAGCACTTTTCTAATATTGAAATGCTAGAAGGTCTTTCTCATATTGTTTAAACACCTGTATTTCCATAAAGTTATCAGAAATTATAGTTAATCACAATCCTTAGAAACAGCTTTACTGTTATTTGACCGAATCTTAATTTATCAGTAGGTTTTTTCCTTTGAAAGATTTTTCATTATTTAAGAGGTTTGTTTATTTAACAAATGTGGATCTTCTGAAGCAATTACTATTGTTTTTTTTTTAAATTATTTATCAATTTCTAATCAAATAAAGTATAAAAAACGCATATAAATAATAAGATTTGTGTAAAACAAAATTTGCCGAAATTTTTTATTAGGGATTTTAACCGTTGAACCTTACACTTACCTTTAGAATAAAATAAAAACACTTATGTATACCTACCGTTTAATGACCCAATTTATGGATTGTTTCGGATAAAAAGAGAAAACTAAACGTTATTGCTCAAAGAGAACTGACTATTTTATCAGTGCATACAATATAAAACAAAGAAAAAAAATCATTCATCAATACAATTACATTGTAACTGTTCCTTCATAAAAACTGGAATCAAATGTAAGTAAATCTATAACGTTACAGAAAATTAAAGATTGTCAAATTCTAAATATTTAAATCTATTTGATTGAACGTCGATTTGGTTCACTGGCAGTCGGAGGTGGTGGCGGTCCCCTTCTATCCAACTCCTCTAAATAATTCAAAATTAATTGTGTCCGTTCTGTTGGAATGTGATCCAATACAAGATATCGTTTATCATTCTTCAAAATATCTTCAATTTCTTGCATGAATCCCTGATTCTCTCTCAATTGTTGTAAAGATTTATGTGTTATAAGTTTAGTTTCCTACACAATTACAAAAAAAAATTACAATCATTAATTAATATTCTTAAAATTATTGTTTACCTGTAAAAGTTCCTTGAATTGGCCCTTTGCTGTTATCAGTTTATCTTTAAGATAATCTTTAAATTCTCGTTCACACTAAAAATAATTTTCAATTATTATCACTTAAATGTAATAATAATAATAATAATAGTGTTTACCCTTTCACTTGAAGCAAATTTGGTATATCTCGGATCCTCTTTGATAATTCTTTTAATTTCTTTCCACGTACTTGTCAATGTAACTTCTGGTGTTTCATCTAATAATTCACGGAATTTCTCACGTTTCTTTCTCAATAAATGTTCAATATGTTCATTAAATAATTTCTCTTTATCTTCTCTTGATAGACTTTCAGCTAAATCCCAACGATGATCTTTACGTAAAATACGTTTAACTTCACGCCAACTTAATTCAGGATTTCTAACTAAATCAGCTAATAATGCATTAAAATGTTGTATAGCTTCATCGCGTTTATGTTGTTCACGTTCTTTATCACGATCACGCATATGTGTTGCTAATGTTCTTTGTACTTCTTTTTCACGTTCACGTAAACTTGCTTCAACTCTAGCTTGACGATCACGTTCTTTTTGTTCTTGTAAACGTTCATCATCTGTTTCTTCAACATCATCAACATCTTCAGTTTCTTTATTTGATACATCACCATCATCATCTTTCTTTAATGTTTTCTCTTTATCTTTATCAATTTTATCTTTAGATTGACGTTCTTTATCTTTATCTTTCTTTTTATGTTTCTCTTTATCACGTTTGTGTTCACGATCTTTTTCTTTGGCTTTCTTTTTCTCTTCCTTTAATATTTTACAATATTCACGGAACCAATCTTCACGTTGTCCACTAGATTCAACAGTTTTATAACGAGAGTCTGTATCGATTTTACGTTTAACATCTGACCAGTGTGAATGACGATCAATATCAGAATGTTCACGTAGCATAGCAAAGAAGTCTTTCTTTACCTGTAATACATCAAACGGATTAGATAAATCAAGAATTTACATGTTAGTTAAGGTGATTTTTTCATTTAATAGAAAATTCAACATAAAATAGAAAAATAATCAGCAACTTGTATCCTGAAATGTTATGTTGTTAATGCTGAAAGAGAAAATGTATTACTTTTAATATAATTAAAAATAATCATGCTGTTTTTGGCTATTTGATAAAATTCACTCGAATACATTTGATAAAGCATAACAACAAAAAAAAAAAAACAAAAAAACAGCATAAGTACTTTGTACTGAAATTTACAATTCAATATCGCTCCTTAATTATTATTCGCCTTGGTAAGAGGTGCTGAAATTACAATTTGTTTCATGAAATTCTCTAAAATGTTCGGCTAATTAATTAATTAAATTGTTTCAGAAATTATTTAATTATAATATGGATTATTATATAGAATTTTGTGTATTGCGTTTTAATTTTTGATTTTTGTTTTTCTTTATAGGAATAAAAACAACTAACTTTTATATTTAAGTACCGTTAAATCAAAAATTAGCCCCATTGCCGGCAAGGAGCGCTGGTACCTTTGGTCACACCATCCATCTCAAATTGAACACACAAACAACAACAACGACAAGAAGCCATGGATAATGGTTGTGTATTTCTGTTTCATTGTACTCGTACTCCACACACACATTGACTTGAAAAAGTAATGAAGCTAAATAAGAGATAATTTTACATATTTTACAACAATATATCAGCAATTTTCGTTTGTTTAAATTCAATAAAATCTAACAGATTACTAACCACAAACAATATAATTTATGATAAATATTTTCTTAAGAATGAATAACAGATAGTTTGTAGTTAGTTACAAAGAAAGAATGGCGGAACACGACAAAAATTCAGCACAAATTAAGCAAATTGTGCTAAATCTTTTCGCATTTAATAACTTCCAGACTTATTTATATCTGAATTTGGTCGGAAAGTATACGAACAATATTTCTATTTTTATATTTATCACAATATAAACTACATACCGACTGCTGAAAATCCTGAAATTATTTCATTTTATAACAAGATTAACATTAAAAATAAATGCAATTCTAAACTAATGGAAACAAAGCAAGATCAATCTTGCTATGTTTCAACTTAAATTATCTCAAAAGAATTGATTAAATTTTTAAGGAAATTTAATGGAATGCAACAAGTGAAATAATAATTTGTTGTTTTCGTTTAATTTTAAATTTAAAACACTTGTTTCATTGGCATTAAATACAGCCTTAATTTGAATGTTTATCAATATTTACCTGTTCGCGTCGTTGATTCTTCTCTTCTTTTTCACGTTTTCTTACTTCAATCAAATATTCATTGAATAGACTTTCACGTTCACGCATCTTTTCCACACCTTTGAAACGTTCATCTTTTGCATACTTTTGAGCAAAATCACTAAATGATGATCTATTTATAATAAATAAACAAATACAAATTAAAATCAATAATTATAAAATATTTCAAACAACTTACTTTCCATGTAAATGAGCTTCTGATAATAATTTACGAAAAGCATCCTTCTTCTCACGTAATTTATTCCGTTTCTCACGACGTTCCTCTTCAGCACGTTCCTTTACATATTTCTCAAATACCTGTTTACGTTCTTTTGATGTTAATAGAAGATAACGTGAATCGAAAACGATTTTATGAAGCTCCTTCTCCCATGTACTAAAGGCTGAAACATGTTTCTCAGCTAACATCTCTTTAAATAATTTGATTCTATTTTCTAATGGTATAACGGCACGTTCTTTAGCCGCTCGTACTTCCGCTTCAATTGCTGCTTCTTTACCAATATCGATTTTTTTCGATGATTGTTGTTGTAATTGTTGCTGGTGTTGCAACTGTTGTTGTTGTTGTTGTTGTGTTGTTCCATTTGTACTATTACTAGTATCTTCTTTTTTAGATTTTTTATTCAGAGGCTCATCTTCACTATCACTTTCATCTGAGGCTCTTTTAGTTTTCGTTGGACTTTCTGTAACTTTTGGTTTATTTTGAGAACCACCTAAGGCATCAGGTGGTGTGGATACCATCTTATCGACATCGGACCGTTTTAATAATTCTTCTGGTCGTTCCCACACAGAGGTACGTGATGATGGATTATAGAAAAATACCCGACCATCACCGGTCCATACAACACACCTACAATATATTTTATTTAAAAAAATCTCTTTTATAAATGCTATTTAATAATTACCATGGTGTTCCAGGCACTGGTGTACTTGATATTGGTCTGGATTTATCTTGAGGCTTCTCCTTTGTTTTATCATCTTCTTTCTTTTTATTATCATCTTTCTTCAATTTATCATCTTCATCTTTATTGTCTTTGATTATTTCACCATTTACCATTAATTGTGGTAAATTTGGCTTACCTGGATCGAGTGGCAACATATCTATCCCTGGCCGAGTCGATATCCCTTGGGCTGCAGCTAATTTTGCAGCTAAAAAACACAAATATAGAAGAATTAATTATGTTTTTAGATGAAAATTAAAATAAATTTACTTTCTAAATCTTTTAATGGTTGTGGTTTCTCCCAAACAGATTCCCCCTTTTTGGCATTGTAATAATAGAAACGTCCATCTGGTGCTTTATGTTCACTCCATTCAGATGCTTTCGCTATAATCTCTGGATCAACTTTTGACATTACAGCTGCTTCATCAATTGCAGGCATAGCGCCTGCTAAACCTGTAAGAAGACCTGGAGGCATACCCCATGGAGTTGCTGCCGCCGGTGGTGCACCAGGCCAGGCTGGTGGTTGTCCTGGTGCTGTTGGCCAACTACCTTGTTGAAATCCTGGTGGTGGTAATCCAAATGGGGGCGTTGCAAATTGTCCTGGTGGACCACCAAATGGTGGCATACCGGGTGGTGGTCCGGTTAATATTGCTGGTGGTTGTTGCATAGGATTTGTTGGTGTTGTTTCTTGTTTTAAATCACCTTTATTAACATCACCTCCTTCTACGAGAATATTAGATTATTAAAAATTAGAGACTTTTTTTTTAATTTAAAATTATGTAAAGACTAACCATCAGGTTTATTAGAGACATTAGCTTGAGCTAAGGCTGCTTGTGCTGCTGTTGATGTACCTTGTGCCATACCTGTTGATGCTGCCTGTGCCATTGCTTCCACCTGATCCTGAGAGATTACTTTTATATTAGGACCTTCTGGTTTTGTCCAAGTTGTTTCTCTAGTACGAGCATTATAAAAATAAGACTTGCCTTCTGCCGTTTTTGTCTCTACCCAAATTTCGCTATTTGCATCTAACCCCTAAAATATAATCGATAACACAATAGAATAAATGAATATTTCTGTTATTTCGGTTTAATAACTATGCATATTCTATAATATAATTAATTATTTAATAGATAAATACAGCTATGTTCTCACCATGGTAGGATTTTGTTGAGGAGGAAACTGTCCACCCGCATTACCCTGTGTACCACTATTCTGATTAACCAACGGTGGCGGTCCATTATTTACATTCGATGAATTCCCCATCATACCCGATGGTCCAAATGATGGAGCATTAGGTCCCATCATATTCGGTGGTCCATTCATTGTACCTGGTGGTCCCATCGGTCCACCCCAATTAGGTCCATTGAAATTCGGTGGTCCATTAAAACCCGGCCCGCCTGGTGGTGGATTACGTGGTGGCGGTCCACCGCGACCAAACATCTGTGGCAGTGGTGGTCCTCCACGTCCACGAAATGGTGGTGGCGGTCCACCGGGACCGAAACCACGGCCACGGAAACGTGGCGGGGCTTCGCCACGTGGTCCTGGTGGGCCCGGCGGTCCGGGCCAGTTACGCGACTGACCACCGCGGCCTCTACAATTTTTTGAGGTTAGCGTCAGTAGAAAAATTTAAATATATATATTTTTTTTTAAAGAAGAAAAAACAAATTACCGGAAAGCTCGTCCTCGACCACGCGATTGGAAATCGTCACCTAGTTCGACATCATTCTCAAAACCACCATCTTCTTCATATTCTTCTGGAGCGACAGAAGCATCAACATCGCCACCATCATACTCCATATTATTGTCATTCTCCTCCATTTTATTTAATTATTACGAAGAAAATGTTTTGAACTATTATCAATTTGCAATAAATTCAAATCATTACAATTAGCTTCACAGTACACAATTAATTAAAAAAATTGGCAAGAAATTCGACAACAATTACCTCATTTTGTTTGCATTAACAATCTGGGGATTTTTTATCTCTTACAATTACACAACTGTAAAGCGGGAAATTCAAACTATTGTAAGCGAATTCAATTTATTCAGTATTTTCAGGAAAAACTCAATAAATAATTTATAACGAATATATTAATTTTTGGTCAAACATTGCAAGTCTAATATTTATCCAGTAAAAGTACGAATAAACGAATATAAATCTCTGTTTTGCCCTTTAAGTAACGCCACTGCTTTCCTAACTTATTTATTGTTAATATGACGTTTATTTATACAGTGTAACCAACACACGTTTATTTGGGCGCGAAATTTAAAATTGAATTTAATTAAAGAATAACGCTCTATCGAATTAAAACTGGATGATGATAAATTAAAACTTATATTTTCCAAACAATCATTTTCATATAACAATGACAACTCAAAATTGTACAAGTATCAAAAAATTAAAACTATCCTGCAAATTCAAAAGCGTACCCACTACCAAAACTGTACGGTTTACCAGGCTCATCATTATATTCCGGCGCATGGATTGCATTCGAAATACCCGAAGATTGTGGTATTGGTACATTATACTGTCTTGGTTGTGCATATGCTAATTGTGGTTGTTTCTCATACAATTCTGGTCGGTATTGTCCATCATCATGTTGTTGTTGCGAATTATAATTTTCTTGTTGTACTGGTAAACCAGCACCAGGTACTGGTGCAATAGGTACTGGTGCTTTTGGTAAATGATCAGCTTCCAATATACGAAAACCTTCTTTACCGGCTGTATATTTAACAGAGATTTTTCTTCCGGTTGGATCAATATATGAATAACCACCATTCCTTGAACCATCCGGTGCAATACTTTCACCTTGTGCTAAACCGTTCTCTGATGTGAATAAATATTTAAAATTACCATCATGGTTTAAGGCTTGTTTATGACTGAGGATTTGTGGTGGTGGTGGTTGTTTATTATACGTATACGAATCAACATTTTGACGATATTGACCATCATGATTGCCAGAGTAATATTGGCAGAATATCGGCGTGATTAATAATAAAATACCTGTAATCTATATATAGAATAGAAAAATTGGTGATTTTTATTTTTATCTACGACTTATAGTATAAAGTGATCATTAAACTTGTTGTTTTTGCAATATATAATGACTTACATTATTTCCCTAGGGAATAATCAATCAATATTCCCTCCTTATCAGAAAATGGTATTTCAATCATAGTTTCCGCTAAATGTAAACAAACCATGGTAACGACAAAAATAAATGAAACGACAGTTTCAACAAGTGAGCCTAAAGTGAACGTTTTTTCAAACAAATACCTACATACTTTGTTGTGAAAAAATTCGTAGTATTTACAATGGAAAGTGACCAAGAAGACGATTTTAGTAGTAGATAATAGTTGCTGTTAAATGGAAAAAATCAACGTAACTACAAAAAATAAATAAAACGATAATTCTAACTAACAACAGTTCGAAAGTGTTGGTTTTTTGTGCGATTTTAGAATCAAAAATGATGAAGAAGGTAAATATTCTTGTATATCACCAGTACCTATAGGTACACTTGGAAATAAGTCGTAGATAAAGTATAGTAAGTACCTATACAACTTGCTATAATGTGTGCTTATTATTACCTCGAATTATTACAATATTCGCTCGAGTTGTAACTTTTATTCTCGGTAATAATAGCACTCATTCTAGTAGACTTAAATTGTTTTGAGAATTTACTCACTTTTAAATAATTCATTGTAACTAATGGGACAAATAGATCAGACTGACTGTTATCTGGTATAGTTTGGTGGCTTTATAGATATAGTGGGTGGGTCCATTTGTATTTAATTGGTCGCCCTTGTTACAGAGAAAGTGTCCTAACATTCTTATAAAATCGATATCTAAATTCAACGCTTTTTTCTATCATTTATTCAACATATTTCAATTATATAAACACCACAAGTGTCTTTACTATTCCAATGAAAAGTGTCAATTTTAAAGAGTTTATTAGTGTTAGAAGATTTTGTAAATATTGCTTTTTTTCTTAATAACTAATGCCTAATGGTCGTTCAACTTGTTACGTTTAGGTACAATGATTGTAAATCAGTCATTGGAAAATTAATAAATTGTTAAATAAATAAATTACAGCATAAACTGGTGTAATTACATCATTATTATTTAATTATAACAAATATCAACTTTCGCCAATTTTCATTGAATAAGTTGGAGTAATAAAAGAATGGCATTTGTAAGTTTAATAACTTTTGTACCATTTATTGCACCACAGACAAAATAGAGACATGTAGAACATCAAATACGATTAATAGCACACTTTTTATATATTGTTAAATATTTTATACATTTATAGACCTCTAAATCTAAATATCAATAGGTAATTCTCTTATAATTATTATTATTATTATTATAATTAACATGCATTAAAACTAGAGCTAAATGAGAGCTTAACAATTCGCAGTTCTCAATTTAGCTGAAAAGTATTTAGTATTTATTTCATTGACAGCCATGTTTCTTCTATTTAATTTTTGGGAATCAACATGGATGCCACTTTGTTGTTCGGACCCTTACCAGCTTTTTTTTTTAAACAGAAAAATTATTGTTGGTCACACAACAGGTATTTATCCGGGACAGATTACAATGATGATGATTATTGTCTCTTCACAATAATCTTCTAAGGAGTATTATGGACCTCCTGAAGGTTAAAATATTTATTGGGGTGGAGACGACACATGCATTGTCGAAATATACATAAGATAAAACACAACAAATTTGCTTCAATATAATTATTATCGTTTAAGGGTTACAATTATTAATTAATAAATGTTTTAAATATAAGCAATCATCAACATCAAGGTCCCCTTATACTGTATACAATTCCGGAATATTCCGGCAACACACACCAGACTATTATCAATTATCAAACATATTTTTATTTTATTTTTTTTAAAATTTTTTTATGTATTTTGATTGGCTCAGCAATTCTCTCTGTAAATTTTATATTTATTTATTTATTATTTTATACTTGCTTTAACGGTTATTTCAGCCAAATATTCGCTACAGATTACACAACAATTAGAGTTATAACGCTATTTTTTATAGACACTGATGATTATAGATTTGCTGTTCTTATATTGGCAATCATTAGCCGGGCTTTTTATTGTTGATGGGAGTGCCTTATTTTGATTACAATATCATTTATGAATTTTGCCAAAAATTTGAGGGTACTCTTATTGCCTCGCTCCTGTTTTTATAATCAAGGACAGGATTATGTGCAGCCATTCACAATAATCCAAACGAGGGCCCTCGGTATTATTCAAATTTTGGATGAATTTAAGCCGCAACTCCCATCGCATTTTCACGTCATTTTCGAGAAAATTTTCGATTTTTACTGGTCGTTTTCAAAGAAAATTCCAGAAAAACACATAGAAATCAAAAAACCACAAGAAATCTTCAATGTTGTAGTTCAAGTCCAATTTACGCTCGTAGAGCGTGTGTACCTTTACTAATTTTTTTTTTTTACAATCATGTTCCAACACTAGCAACAATAAACTTTCTGGAACATATTTAAATGATAATAATACGTTTGCTTGAGTTTTTTATTCATCATCGTCCTCGTTCTGGTAGGTGACGTACCGCACTGATGATTTTTCACCCATTATCAACGACTGAAATTTTGAAGATTTTAACAACATTATTAATATATTGAATAGAAACTGGACAATTTAGCGCATATATGCAGGAGGTATTTTTTTGTTCCGGTTTTCGTTCCTGCAAAAATTACAACTTTCTCTTTTTCCGGGTTTTTGAAATTTTCAAATCTTACCCATAGAGATACAACCCTTAAGGGCTATTTACAGGGGAACTACTTTGAATACAGGAAAATTCCTGAACAGGTGTTTTATTTTGTAATTTTATATTAGCAGATGAATTTTCATGGTGATATGTTTTACTATCAGATAGAGATTTACAAAAAATCTTAAAAAATGGACTATAATGATGAACTATCTATGCACCAATAATCATCAGAATTGAGAGTTTCAACCTTAGGTGGTTTACTAGTAAGTCCGTACACTGGAGTATTGCTGACGCAGTTTCGGGGCAGGAGGAAAAGAGGAGGTAAAAATAAAAAAAATAAATAAAAGATAGTGTTAAATGGTATGCTTGAACGGAAAAGAAACGGTTTTTGCTTTCTGTTCAGCTTCGAATTTTGCTCCGGCCAAAATTTTGGTTAATTTTGGTTTCCGGTTCGATACCCTGCATACGTATACTTATGTACAGTTTCTATTGTTTCGAAATATTTATTGATTGCTCAATTACACTCCATACACTAAATAATACCTTCTTTTCTTCTTTGGTTGGTGGACTTTTCAAACTGATAAGCAATGGAGCATATAAAAAGTTCAATATAGCTATTCCAAAGAGCATCCATTCGAAACCAATTGTCTTGACCAGTGTACCACTCATTGCTGGACCTAAATAATTATGAAAAAAAAAAAATATAGAAAGAAAACGTATTTTGTGAAATGTTTTGTAATTATAATGGAAAAACGATCACCAATCATGTGTATGAACGTAATACGTATAGATAAAATCGATTCTACATGAATGAGAAAGTTAAATTCAGGAAATTACAATATACCTAATTAGCTCTATTCGATATTTCAAATAATGTTTGTTAAAGTTTTGTTCGCCTACTTTTTGCTCTTTCAAATACAAAAATCGGTCAATGAAAGTTACACGACTGTTGGAATGTTTACATAACATAATACGTGATTTAATAATAACAAATATTATTGTAATTATTATAAAAAAAAAGTTAATTATATTTACCAACAGCAAAACCTAGACAAAAAGCCACATCTCCAATAGCGTAAACGCTACCATAAACAGCTGTATGACGTATATCGACTAAATATCCCAATTCCGGCATCATTGAACTATCGACCATACCAATAGCGAAGCCGAGGCCGGCGTTTGGTACAATTAAATGATTCATACTAGTCGCTAAAGGTATCTATAATAGCAATAATTACAAAAAAAAATAAATAATAATATTTCTTTCAATCAATCTTACAAGCATTAAACAAATTCCAATAATGACTAAGCCAAGTAAAGCAGCCAACCAACGGCCCATCCGATGACCTAAAGGACCAAACAGATTCGTTCCAATCAAATAAGAAATACTAGCCGGCAGAAATGTGACTCCTTGTTTCCATCGTCCAGCACCCATTGTGTCCATCATCCATATAGGTAATGATGGTTCAAGCATTGCTATGCCCATATTGGCGAACGTTATAGCACCAGCTGCTATAACAATGTACGGATCCGAAATCAGGCTTTTTAATGATGGTGGATCGGATTCTTGTCGGACAACCGATGGTTGTAACATTAATAGTTGGAGCACTGTAAATAATAATAATAATAATAATAATAATAATAATAATAATAATAATAATAATAATAATAATAATAATAATAATAATAATAATAATAATAATATTGAATTCATAAATTTGATGGACTTACATCCATCACCCAAAGCGAGGGCTGATAGTATCAGGAATGGTGCCGATTTACCAACGAATTCGTACATAACACCACCAAATGGTGGTCCAATCAGTACACCTAATGCTAACCCACCCAATGCGATACCCATAGCATTACCACGTTCTTTATCATCAGGATAACGTTCAGCCAACATTCCCATACCGGATACACTGGAACACGATGATCCAACACCTTGTAAGGCTCGTGCTAAGAATAAGACACTGTAGCTTCGACCAAATGCAAATACTGGAAAATTAAACAGAAAAAAAAGGAAAAATATAGGAATTCTTATTAATTTATTAATGTAATTAAATTTTTAAATTATTTCAAGATTTTTTTTTCTATTATTTCATGTAGATAGCTAACAGTACAGAGTATCTCTCCATTAGACTTGAAGCGTCGTCCTGTTAGCGCAACTGCCAATAGTGATTTAATTAGAACCACTTACACGTTCAGCTATTACAAAGTATCTTTAGATGTGTATAGGGGACAAGGGGAGGCTTTTAAGCTAATCAGTTTATCAATGAAATGTGCCTAATCAAACCATCTGGACGTTGCTATATTTGATTCGTTTCAAATTTAAAATATCGCTCATAGATTAAATTTTAAATGTAACCAAGTTGATTGAAACTCTTCTACAAAGTGGATCTATAACGGGTAATTTTTTTTCTCTGAGCTTGTGTCGATTATTAATTAAAAATAACCATAGGAAATTCCAATTAAAAAAAAAGTTTACTCTTTGATTTAGTAAGGAAAAGAATAAAAAGAACCGTCCGGAATTTACAATTAAAATATCGATTACGTCATGATTTTTTTTTTAATTTTATGAATCGGTGTAAATTAATGTTTACTTACTTATTGTTGATAGGAACATTATAACGAACCCTGCAAACATGGGGATGCTGTACCCTATTCTGTAATTACACCGGCCCCAAAAAAAATCAATTAGAATAAAAGTTTAATTTTTAATCAAAGGGTATACTTGTGAGTTAAAGGTCCAACGAAAGGATTCGCCAATAACTGCACAAATGCCTTCGAAGCGAACATCATCCCCACTTGCACAGTCTCCTGTACGAGATCTTTATGTCGGGCTTCTTTTTCTTCCAATTCAGGATCAATTGTTGTTAAATTATCTAAATTAATAAAAATTATAATTTCTTTATTTTAATAATAAGATTTGTGTAATTATATTTACCGAATTCATTAGGTGATATGGTGGTGGTAAAGTTGATATCTTGATTCTTCATATATTTTGCACATGGATTTGTTGTTGTTGTGGTAGTTTGAGTTGTTCTAGTTTCATCTAAGCGATCTAGTGGTGCATTTGGATGATTGATGTCGTATAAGAATTCCGGTATAATCGGCACTATTTGAATAAGAGAAAAATATAAGTTTATCATTTCTATAATACGTAGAAAATATTATTACTAGTATAGCGAAAAGTTCTTAAAACGACTCTCATTATTTGGCGAATAATTTGAAAACTATTTCAAGGATTTGTAGGCGAATCCCAGCAGATCATTTTGGCAAAGTTAGAACCTCGTAGCTCATTTGAAGGTAAATCAAAAAACGCTTGTTTTGCGTCTTTAATTCGTTTTAAAAAATGAGCTACGAGGTTCTAATTTTGCTAAAATGATCTTCAGCTACCCTTATATAAAGTCTTTGAAATATTTTTTCGAATCGCTCACCAAATAATAGGAATTGCCATAAGAACTTTTCACCGTACGTGAATAATCCTGTAGTATCGTTTAATCGTAAAGTAGACAGTTGGAACTTAATTATATAGAACGTAATTTACTTATAATCAACTTTACAATCAATCTCAGTGTTGATCAGTCCCCTAGCTTGTCCCTATGCTGTCGGCAATTTAAACTCATTATACGGTGCATATACTCATTTCCTTCAACAATTTCCAAATCCTTTCAAACTAATGCTAGATTTTTATTTGTTCAATATTAAAAGTATCAATGAGAACACGACAAAGATCAATAACGTTATTATGATGGATAAACCTGCGATGAATTTAGAGCATTGTTGAAACGTACATTTACAGATGGTATCTATTCAAAGTAATTATTACATCGAAGTTATAGAAGAAAACACGGTTGGAACTTTCAATCGTTAATTAAACTTGAAATCTTTCAGATGTTGAAAGCATTAAGGTAAAATTCTTTGGCGCAATTATGCAGACAAAATGTTTAGGAAACAGACGTTGAAAGATAGCAACAAAAAAAAAACAACAGGAAAATAAAAAAAGAATATTTTCATTGAATTAATTTAAATCAAAGCGACCAACATATTAAAAGAAGAAGAGATTGGTGCTTGATATAATTGTTGATTTCAATATATAGAATTCATTATATTTAATCGTTGTTTAGTAGTGGATTTCAGTTTTTGCCACATCAATTCACTATTGTGTAATCATTACAATAATGACTAGTGTTGCAACCGCATCCATTGCAAATGTTATCGTGACCAAGTGGTTGGAATTGTCGAATTTATTCCCGAATACGATTAGTATTTCTTATCAAGGTAATGGTTTTAGTTAACCGACGGGTATAGGAGAGTTAACAAATGCCCTCATCCATTTTTAAACAGGCCGTCAACAAACAGTAACAACACCACCTTTTCCATTCAATCACATGAAATAGATTTGTGTGTAAATCTTTAATACATTTAGTACTTACCACACTATATATCAATTCGATAAACACATATCAATATCGATTTATTGAATTATTATCAGACAATGAAAGTATAGGCTAATATGAATTGATAATTTCTATTAGATTTGCTATTCGATTTATGTTTGTGTAGTCGGTAAGAAGAGATTTCTTGGTAGCCAACCACTTCTTTCGGTTGATTGCTCGGACCGATGTGCTGCATTATACATGAAAAGTTAGTGACGGCTTTCAGGAGTTATCCAGGCGATAAGTTTTCACACCTAGTGTTGTTATAGAAGCTTCCTAGGCATTACTTATTTGACTCTCTCAACCATCCAAAATAAAATAAAAGAATATGAGAAATCAGATTTTTGTCTAGTATAAAATTGAGGAAACATCAACTTATGGCTCATTAAACTGTGTCTCTTATAATCAAGGGAAACTTCACCATTTATAAAGTTATAGAAGAGAAATTCTTTAAAATGTACTCTTCTAACCGAAAAGTATTAGTGAGTGTAATTGTTTCAAAAAGGCATCCTCTCATTCTGTCCGATTTCAATATGAAATGAAAGTGTTTGAAGTGAAGTGAACGTTGATAACATAATAGCACCACAATTTACTGTGCGAAACATAAAGTGTCATAAAATTATAGAATTTTATTCACTCTTAAAAAAGAAATCTCCATTAAATGCTACTAGATTGAAATATAATGATCTTACTGTACATTAATCACAACTAACGAAAAATAAAGAAGAAAAATACAAAGGCGGACTTTTATTATGAATTTTATTAACACATAAAACTATAATAGAATGTGGATTGTTGGTAAAGAATGAAAATTCACATAAAATTTGATGGATTCTGATTGTTCAAAGCTAAAATAATCCGTAGAAATGAAAAAAATAATCGTATATTGTCTTCAATTTTAAGCAAAATATTATCCTTATAAAAGAACTAAATATAAAAGTTTACTTTGCGCGCAAAATGGTGGATGCGCCGGGCTATTATTATTATTATATTTCAAAATAAAGCATACCATCTTATAAATTATACATAAAAACACGCTTATAACGTTATCGTATACGATTCTAACAATAAAAATTTCTCTTAATTAAATGAACACATAGATGAAGATCGTACACTTCAATGCGTCAGTTATGAAGGGATGCCACTGATAAAATTCCTTTCAGTAAATATAATTCGGTCAATCCGCTTTTGTAACGATAAGCCACTTGACTTTTTCAATTTAAATCAAGTTCTCAGAACAATGAAATGATTACAGAGGGAATCGTGAACTTGGACTTAATTCTATATTATTATTATTATTATTATTTGAAATAATTAAAGATAAACTACCAATTTAATTGGGTAATAACCACCATATACTCATGGTGGTGGTTTGTAACATTATCGAAGAGAATCAGAGCTGTCGAGACATTCTTTATGGCCCTACCAATACTATAAAGATACATATACATATGTATAGAGCGGCTATTTCTACCAAAATAATCCAACAATTCGAATAATATCTTGAGAAATTAGAACCTCGTAGCTCATTGAGAAGTTGGTAAAAAAACGCTCGTTTTGGACAATGTTGCGATTTTCAAAAAAGACCTAAACACATAAAATGGCTTAGAATGACTCGAGGATCCTCCCAGCAATGATTTGGTTGTCATTTTAACTGTGCAGCTGGTCGGTAAATAATTCGACATCATTAAGAACAAGCGCTTTTTGAACGACATTCAAATGAGCTACGAGGTTCTAATTTTGCTATAATGTTCTCTAGCAACTGTCTAATAAATTGTTAAGATATTATTCAAATCGCTTTATTATTTTGATTAAAACGGCCAAATTGTACCACGTTGCTGCTCTAAATGTACCAAATTCGTATGGAACTCCTATTGATAGCTAATTTGAAATGTATTTCAAGGATTTGTGAGGGGATACCTGGAGATTATTTTAGCATAATTAGAACCTCGTAGTTCATTTATAAGTCGGTCCAAAAAATTAAATAAACACGCAAAACGAATAGGAATGACTCGGAGACCCTCCTAACATTGATTTTTTTTTTGTTTTTCTCTATTACATTCTAGAAAAAAATGCGAAACATTTTCTCCCATTGTAGAATGAAATGGAGAAAAACGTAAAGAATTAATATTGGGAGGATCCTCGAATAATTCGAAGCCGTTTCTTTATGACCAAATTTCAAATGAGCTACGAGGTTCTAATTTTGATACCCCCTTACAAATCCCTGTAATATTTTTCAAGTCGCCCACCAACTAATAGGAGTTTCATATGATTTTGGTAAGTACATTTAGAGCAGCAACGTGCTCTCAGACCGGACACTCTGTATGTAGGTAAAATTATATAAAAAAAGGTTTTTTGTATATTCTTGTTTTTCAACTGGGAATCTTTCAATCAACTTAAGGTTCAGATATGTGTTGGCCGAAATTCTAAAAAAAATTCTGGATCTTTGCGAGAAAATACTCCGTTCTGCCGGCTCTAGTCGGGTCTGAGGAGAAATGAACAATAGATTCAACCAATTATCTGTGGACATTTAAATCCAAGAACAACTTCTATATCTACAAGACAAGAGATTCTTATTATGTTAAATAACTGGATACTGAAGGTATTGTTCAGAGATACGTAATTGTCTTCAACTAATGAGAATGGCCACAAATGTGATACAATCAACTAGTAATTATATTGACTTTATAGTTTCTATTATTCTTTGCCGTATTTAGAAGGGATAACAAGTCGCTAACTAGCAAATAAAACTAATTTTGTTCACAACAATTGGATTCCTTTTGTGATTTTAAACGTTTTTAAGTGTAATTTTTTCTTCTGATTGTGACTTTAGGAGAAATTGCTAGAATTTTGTGATATATTCGATAGCTAATTGAAAATCTGTCGATTTATCCAGTGAATGCTTTGACTATCTATATATAGATATATATGTATATGTATATATAAATGTGACACAATCAAAGGACTCTTCACACATCACTGCAACGTACACCTGGTACGTCATTACCAGAGGCCCAAACACTTGACCCGGAAATTTGATTGGCCAATGGATCTGTTTATATTTGATATTCAACAACTACTATCTACTATTATTATATTAGATAGAACATATTTTAATTAAAATTTGAATTAATAGAATACTTACCGACAGTGGTTAGTAGCATGTTATCTAACAGGAGGGCTATGGCGACGATGACAAGGACGAGGCGGCGCGACTCCCGGCACCTTTGCACCCAACCGCCGAACCGTGTCCCTGCCACCCACTCGTTCACCACAGTCATGATGATTATATTTTATATTACTAGAATACATACGGAAAATTAACTAGAAATTACTGTAATTATAGCAATTTAACACAATTACTTTACAAGCTCAAACAGGCTTTGTTTCATGGGATTTAAGTCTTTTTTTTTAAATTGAAATCGGCCAGTGTAATTAGCCGCATTTAACTGTCGATTACAGATGATTGATTGGAGTTGATTTTAAAAATGGCTGGTTCTTTGACTCGCTCCTATTTTGTCTTTATATTTAATCTGCGTAAAATCCCAATTTACAATCTAATTAGTTATCTAATTAATTAATTAATTTAGATCATTTGGTTTTCGCCAATTTACAGGGTTATTCACGTCCGGCGAAAAGTTCTTATAGCAACTGTCATTATTTGGCGAGCAATTCGAAAAATATTTCAAGCTTTTATAAGGGGGTCCCCACAGAATAATTACTCAAAAACGCTTTATTCCATCAATGTTGCGCTTTTCACTAACCGGTTATACCCGTCAAAGGACTAAGAATGACTAGAAGATCCTCTTAAAATAGTGCGAAAATGGAAACACTGATTTTCCGACATCCTTATTAATGACGAGGTTATTTATTTTTAACTCGACGGAGGAGATTGTGTATGCAGATTAAGTTTTTTTTTAAAAAATGTTCTTGATATTGAAAACATTAGAAACAAATAAGGCTACATGACTTTTATTTTTACATTAAAGGAAACGAAAATAAGAACAATAAACACTACTGAATCAACATTAACAATCTTATCCTATCAATCTATGAGCCGCATTCTTAATCGTTTTGCGTGTTTAACTCGTTTTTCAAGACGGTAACTTTGTCCAAAACGAGCTTTTTTGACCAACTTACCAATAAGTTACAAGTCCCTAACTTTGCTTAAATGTTCTCTGGACACCTCCAAGCAAATCTTTGAAATATTTTTCGAATCGCTTGTCTAATAATGGAAGTTACAATAAAAGCTTTTCACAGGACGTGAATAACCCTGCATATTAAATTAGATTTGATGAAATTTAAAACGAAAACATTCTCCTTTCGGCTAACTTTCCCTCTCAATACCTTGCTCATCTTTCTATCTGCTAGTGATTATGTAAATGTTATCCATCAACAAAACAACATTATAGAAGATGTACCCACCACCATCTGTTGCGCTTATAATATAAGAAATTTCAACATTTATACCTTTATAATTTTATCACTAAACCTTCATCCAAATATTTAAGAAAAAAACATGAATCTATTAAATAGAGACGAATTGTTGGAAAATTTCGAAGAGATTACTCAACGTCTGTATTGGGATATATATGTGGAATATTGAACTGAATTTATCGTATTGTAGTTGAAACCGTCCCCAGGGTTTACAGATTTGAAAAATTCACCATTGATTTGAAATATAAGCTCTTTATTGTAGGTATCTAAGAAATTAACAATAGTATCGTTTACTTTAATTTCTATTCTCTTTACTGATGGAAATTTTACGATCAAAAGCATAATTGATCTGTGCTATTAAATGAATGGAAAGAAAATTGTTCAACAGGGATTTAAATTGTTAACAATTCATTCTTTGTTTCATTTCTGAGTTGTTGATTTTCACCGGCAATAAAGAATTGTGGTGGTGGTGGTGGTGGTGGTGTATTTCAATTCTTTATTTTTTCCATCATTGTCACAAAAGCTAAAAGCATATTATTGTACCTTATGATGAGCGAGAATGACGAATTGGTAAGATTAGAAATATAAAAGTACTAGTATGTAATAACAATAAATTTTCAGATTTACTAGACGAGTTGAAACACATGGGAAAATATCTATATTTTGAACGTTTCTCAGTGATTGTGTCCGTTGAGATGATGTCGTCTCGAATAGCCATCGGACGTGATATGAATAGATTTGGCATTTCTTTTGGAGAATTTGAAGGAAAAAAAACGCACATCGGCGTATTTCAATCATAGATCTAATAAATCTATAGATATCGCTTTATCTCGGACTAGTAAAACAACTCTAGATAGACAACCAAAATTTATATCTCTACTTATTCATTATTTTGACTGATAAGATAAGCATCAAAAAACACAAAAACGGTAAACACAAGTTGGGATATTTAAATATGACTTCAAATGATTAGCAATCTAGGCGCTATAGGCGAAATTAAGGAAAGCGCTATCCATATAAATACTAGATCTATGATTTCATTAATCGACTAATGAGATTAATTAGAATTTAGAGTCTCTTAATTTCTACAAATCAAATTATAGTCGATTTTTATTCGATATGAGAGAAGTAAAGGTGCAAATTAGCTTCAGTTTCCCCCCTAGTTATTTTTGTCGACTTTTAAAGAACGTGTCGCCTTGATTCTATAATTGAGATCAAAGCTATAGATCCCATAACTTGATTCAACCCAATTTGAATAATGCATAAAAATTAAATGAAGATAGTAACTATATGGACATACCAAAAATTGTTTATAAAAGTTTCGTTAAATTTATTTCGTCAAGGATAATAGAAGATGAGATTGAATCGAACATACAATTCTCATCAAATCACGTTAAGATTACATTTGACTCATTTTATTCACGCTTTATTAGATTTGCATGTCTTGAATGAGAAAAGCAGATGGCTTACACGAATACGGAACAGAAAATATATAGTCGTGTTTCACGATGAAATTAGTAGAAACATCATCGGTTTCCTATTCAAGCAACTAGTTCATCGCTTTTATAATCACATTTATCAGATAATTCTATTCTATATACATATATTTATCAATACGTACGTCTGTTTGAAAATCATATTTACTTTACGTTACAATTAAATCAATCCAAAAAAGAATTTTATAGTTGTAAATAAAGATGCATCATCTCTGTTGTTAAAATTTATGTCCGACGAATATTCATACGAAGATGTAAAGTTGAACAAAATAAAAGTGACTGGAATTGATAGCAGGAAATTAAAAGTTCAAACGTTTGTGCGTGAGACGAAATCCATTTTACACCCATTATTATATAAGGAATGAGATCAAAGACTATCAATCCAACTATACAAATTCAAACTTGAAATGAATAGATAATAATAGTGGTATAGTTTAAAGCCTCTTTATAATGAGTTGGTCATGAAAGAGATTAGGATTAAAATAGAGATTTACAGAAATAGATTCTACATAAAACTTTGATTAACGCCGACATTTTCTTTTTAATAATAAATAATACAAGTGAAAATTTTTTAGATAAATTACTCGAATATTCAAATAACAGTGCAGGGTCGGAGCGGGGCACCGAAATCGCTTATAATTTTCATTTTTGCGTCGTCAAAGTTTATAAACAGTTTTCGTGACGTTTCAACGTTTAAATGATGATAATTTAAACGTTGATATCAATCATTATCTACATGGCAAATATGACACATAATAATTACACTTAATCCGAACCACACGAACATAATCGTTGATTTTAAACAACATAACGTGAGCGTAATAATCGTAATACATTATTACGTATCATAATAATAAAATATAACAACAAAATAATCAATATCAACTGTAAATCCAATCGTAAAGTTGTTCGCTACCGACTTTACGCTTTACAGTATAGCTAAATCCCGCTATTTCTTCTAGCAGCCGTTACTTGTTTACGAATCTTTAAATCGTAATGAACCAAAATTCCGATTCAATTTTGTATGCTATTAAAATTTGGAGAGGATAATCCGGAGGGTTTCTACGATGAGCGCCCGGCGCCTCCACCATTTTTAATGCTACTTTAATTTATAATTTGATATTGTTGTAATTCGATTTTGAAAACTGAGTTGAATGTAAAACAGTCAAGTTTAATTACAGTATGTTGCGATGCAAGTATTCCACTTGTTGCTATAGTGAATCTCATTGAAATTGCAGTTAATTTGAGCGCGTTATCGTGGTAATTTGAGTGAGTTTAATTTGAAATGTTATCGGTAAACTAAACAAAATTCTTGATTATTTATCTATAATTTTCGGCATTTACTATGTAGATTTTGAAAATATTTGGAGGGTAGGAAGTCCTTGTAAGGTTATTAAAGTTGTTAAAGTTGATTAAATTTTATTTAAATGATAAACTTTGTAGAGTTTGTTTGAAAATTTCAATTTACAAAGGTTTAGAGATATGATAGTGTATTATAATAATGTTGGTACTTACATGCGGGTGGTCAGGAGCCCCAGGATCGGACTGGCGTATGGCTAGTCCATGGCAGTATAGGCTGCCAGGGGCCTGCCGCCTCGTCGTGCCCGTCGCCTTCAACTCGCGCCGTTGACTCGTCGTCACACTGTTAGTTCTACAGTTTTGGCGATTGCGCGCAAAATATCGCCTGCCACGCGCCAACTGGCATCTCACCAGGTCGCCGTCGTTGATATCATATCCCCGCCGGCCTACACACATACATAAAGACCATCATCTGATTCGTGGTGGTTGTTTTCACGCATGCCATCTTCTCCATAGGGGCCACTTGTTGGAGTTTCCATAGTCGATGTGGATGGTGACACTCACACTCCTATCATCACACATACATTCGCATAGTAACATCTTGAAGATGCTTTCCAATTGTTCCAAATACAAGCCGCATTTCGCTTGGATTTATTCATTAAGCCATCCACTTGACCCAACAGAATTTATGTATGGACGGCAATTTGTAATGCTTATATACTGTTAAGGTCAATTGATTCGAATCAAACTTTAGTTGGTGAAATTTTACTCGCATTCTCCACAAAACAACAAAAATCCTCCAAAACCATAAATTTTATCGTACTAATTTGTGAAAATTTTCCAAAATTACACATAATTAAATTATTGATTCTCTAACAATCTACCAATAAACAAGAATTAATAGTTTGAAATATTGAAGAGTGTACTTCAGCAAATGTTACAAGCAATGTGGAAAACGTGCGGAAAATATATTGTACGATAATACCAGTTGCTAGCAATAAGCAACGAAAAAAAAGTATGCTAGAAGAAAAAGATGCTACGTGTGTGAAACGTTCATTTCTCCATTGAGACACATGATCGACTACTAGAATTAAGGGATGATATCGAATATCAACTAACATGGAAAACCACTATTGCTACACAATTTTATAAACGAATAAAACTAACAATAATTAAATAGTTGATTTTCTTTATAAAATAAACGACAGATGAAAAAAGGGATTATAAAAAGAAAAATTGTAAAACAGGACGTGTTCTTAAAAGATTTCACCTAATATGTGAAGATAACGATGATAGCGTGCTCGAAGAAACGCTCAACTAATCAAAGATTCGTTTATTTTATGTTTTTCCACCCGGTTCAACTTTTAGCCTTGATAGATTTAAAACCAAATTATACCCATATACGTATACTGAATTGATTAATAATACGCTCTAGAATCAAATTACGTTATTACTGTGTATGTATCAGACTTTAATAAACGAAATTCAAAATGTGTACATATACAAAAATATACATCGTGTTGATGTATTGACATTTACCTGTGTGCCTTCATATAGTATAGAAAAGTCATTTATAGTCAACAGAATTCGGTCTGTATTTCAATTATTTGTGGAATTCGCAGACATGAGGCGCCTGAATTCAATAAAGAGACTCATCATCACCATCATCTTCAACAAGTCGAACGAGAGAATGCGTCTATGAAGAAGTGGAATTGTAGAAGGATAGTCGTTAATACGGCGAGATATTCCCATAGATGATGATGATAGAATCGTGACCTGGATTAAATACCGGATAGTTATGCGGTAGTTCGATTGAAATTAAAAATTATTGATTGTATATTCACCATAATAATTTTATATTCTAATCGATGGAATCTGTCCTTATATTGTATTTAGATATTTGGAGAAGCTCTTGTTAAAATTACCAAGTAATAAAAATAGTTCATATTTATTTTAAAAATAAATATTCATTCATAATAAATGACAGAAATAATGGAATTTCATCGTAAGGATAATTAGGTGGCCGTAACTGTCAGAGATGAGAAATGAATCATGTAATCAATCAAAACTACTCAACAATACGTATTTAATGATACAACTAATCTTTGTATTATATAATACCAATATCATGATGATTCTATTATCTTATAATATAGCGTACAATTTTCAAGTATAAAAACAATAAGAAAAAGATGAGTTAATTAACGTTTATCCAACAAAGACTACACAGAGATCAAACAGTTTCCCGTATCTTTTTTGTCCATGTTATTACAATACATCATCGTTGGAAATTTCCAACTTTTCACTCATGAATAAGTACGAAAAGTTCTAATAGCGATGAGATCGGCAATTTTTCTCCCATTTCCGATCGTATTCTGTATATTGGTTAGGGAGATGGATGGATGAAAAAATAGTGTTGAGATGGGGGGCGAAATCATTGTAGTCCAAATTGCCGCAATTTAGAACATCAAGAGAGCAGACACAACCACCTGACACTGAAGTGGTCCTTCATTGCAGAGAGTAAACGGGAATTCAACACGACGACTACAACAACTGCTGGAATTTATCTACAGCAATTTACTAGAAGGACTTGCACCAAATTAAATTGTCAAATCTCTCATTTTCTTCAATAACTACAGACAAGTAAAAACATAACACAAAACACACACACACACATACAATAGAAATCAATATTGTCTATATACCTATCTTCTAATAACAGCTAACATAGAAAAGAATGGAATGAAAAATTGAACGATGAAAGAGGAGGGAAAATAAGGCAAGATTCAAAAACGTATCATTTCGGTTGGTAAATACGAGAGAGTCGTTCTAGATTGGCCTTGATTTGAGAATCTTAATTATATTTTGATTTCAGGAGGAAATTTAATTGGAACGTAGCAACTGGGCCGCAGGCATAACAAATTTATCAACATGCCTAATTGAAAGTCTTTAAAATTTTAGAATTTAGACAACAAGTTAGGTAATTTCTTCCTATTGTAAGAATACCAACTATTACATTACACAAAACTTGGGAATTCTGCAAATTAATTGAAAGATAAAAAAAAAACTACTAATGAATCAATCTCTTGCACAGCTTGTTCGATAACTCAACTATTTTAAACTTAAATTATTTGCGTGAATAATTTAGATTTGTTAAGTTTGTTATTAAAACGTTCGAGTTTACCTAGTGTTTAATTAGAGATCTGTTGACAACCTAATTAAATCTCTACTGTAAGGATATTGTAACGTTTTCACTGTAACACAAATGAATGTCCTAGATTTTATAGAATCCATTCATTCATTGTCTCTTTTATTAAACGTCAATTATTGGAAATTAGTAAGATTATTGTAGATTTAATCCTCTTTTTGGTATAAAGCGGATTTCTCATTTTTTAATTAAGGAGAACTAGTTAGAAATTTTGATTAAAATTAGAAAAATTGAAGAATGACTCTGACACCCTCTCAACATTGATTTTTTTCGTTTATCTCTATTGCATTCTAGGAAAAATGAGAAACATTCCTACCTGTTCCCAAATAAAATGGAAAAAAATCAATGTTGTCATTCTAAATCGTTTTGGGTGGTTAGTTTGTTTTTGAAGCTCGCGACATCGTCAGAAACGAGCGTGTTTTGACCAACTTCAAAATGAGCTACGAGGTTCTAATTTCGATAAAATCATCTTCAGCTATCCTCTTATAAGCTTCTTAAAAGATTTTAGAATCGCTCCCCAAATAATGTAAGTTGCCATAAGGACTTTTAGTTCGACGTGAATAATCCTGTATATTTTTGACAGTTAGGACAGAATGATAGTATCTTATCACTGTTTTTAACACAGACCTTTTCACACGGGAATATTTAATTCAAAACTGTTTTCAAGAATTTGTAAGGTAGTCTGTGGAGAACATTGTAGCGAAATTGGGACCTCGTAGTTCATTGGAAGGTTGGTCAACAAAAGCTCGTTCCATACAATGTCGCGATTTTCAAAAACTAGCCAAAATGGTGGATGCGCTAGGGGTAAATACAGGGTTGCTGCTGTAAATATGCCAAATTTGTATGATACTTCCTATTAGTTCGTGAGCGATTCGAGAAATATTTCAAGGACTTATAGGAGAGTCCCTAGAGAATTGTTTAGCGAAATTTGAACCTCGTAGCTCATTTGGAAGTTGGTCAAAAAATGATCGCTTTGAACTAGGTTGGTATTTTCAAAAACGAGAAAAAGCACGCAATACGACTGAAAATGACTCGTAGACCCTTCTAACAGTGATTTTTTTCGTTTTTCTTCATTGCATTGTGGAAAATAGACGAAACATTTCCACTTGTTCCAGAATAACGGAGAAACGAGAAAAAAATCAATTTTTGGTGAGAAATGGTGGATGCGCTATGCGAAAATAAACTTTAAATTTAATAACTTTGACAATTTTTAAGATATTTCAATAAATCTAGTGTCATTTAAAAGCTCTTTTATTCTATTATTAATTAGTGTTCACTAGAAAATTGTAATTCAATTATACATTACATTATCTAGAAATATAGCACGATGTAATATAGCACAAATGGTGGATGCCCGGACAAAAAAAATTAAGCTTTAAATTGCAATAACTTACACAATTTTTTAGATATTTTAATGAATTTAATGTTATTTCAAAGTACTTTTATTTTATTATTAATGAAAGTCTACCAGAAAACTGTAATTCAAGTATACAAGGTGATCCATAAGTCTCGCACAATCTCTTAGGGACAGATAGGGAATGAAATTCGAAGACGAAAAGTTCTATACAATTTTTTCATCTGACGCACAGATAATAATAAGTTATTAATTAAATCATGTAGTCAATCAGGTGCTCGCTATAGCGATAAAAAGAGAGAAGGAAAGAGGTTGACGCTGTGATGTTCAGACGTTCAAACTAAGGGAGCACCTGATGGTATAGGACATTTCGTCTTGGAATTTCATCCCGTATCTGCCCTTAAGAGATTGTTTGAGACTTATGGGTCACCTTGTAGATTACATTATTGAGAAATAAGGCGAAAATTGACAAATGGTGGATGCACCGGGAGAAAAATAAACTTCAAAATTCAAAAACTTTGATAATTCTTAAGAGATTTCAATGAATATAGTGTTATTTAAAAGCCCTTTTATTCTACTATTGATTAGTGTTTATCAGAAAAATGAATTTCAAGTATGATTACATTGATTACATTATCGAGAAATATAGCCCGAAAAATGTGGTCCAAGATTTTTCTCTGTAATTCAGAAATTCTTCAAATTTTTGCACAAAGGAAAATAGCCTCGAATATACCCTTGTAAAGGTGGTTTATGCATTTTAATGTATTACAAGCAGAAAATAAGCGAAATATGAATTTTCATTTGAACATCGACATCGGGCCCTAAACGCCCGCTTACTCAACTTACTGCATAATCCGATACTGATGATCATTAAAAGATTATTAGAAATTATTTGTGTCTTACGACTAGAAAATATGTTAATTATTTTATGGGGTAGAAATCTTTAGTGATCAATTTAAGAGCCTACCCCTGCATTACATTCTTTTAGATTCGGCGACCGAAAAAGTACCAATCATGAATCGTGTCTCGCTTGTTTTCTTAGATATAGAAAAACTATGATCAACGTTGAATCCGGTATTTCGCGTTGCATTCGACAAGGTTTTCTGTTTTGGAAAATTTTGACCAAATTTTGAATTGCAGAGGAAAATCTTAAGAGCATTTTTTGTGCAATTTTAAAGAGACAAAATCGTACGATATCTTGTTTGAGAGGTTTTCTATGAAGAAATTCAAAGAAAATCAACAAAAAAAATTAATGAAAATTCTTAAAACTCGATTTTTCGTTAAAATTGCAAGCAAAGCGTTGTTTCGCATTTTTTGACATGCTCCAAAATTTTCCTACGTAATTTAAAATGTCGTCAAAATTTGCCAAAATGTAAAATACCGGCAGATGCAACGCGAAATGCCCGATTTAACGCTCGTTACAGAATTTCAATATTTCAGATAACGAACGAAATATCGATGATTTGAAGTTTGCATTTTTTCAATCACCAAATTTAAAAAGATGTAATGCAGTATCCCTTGAATAAAACACAAAATCCATAACATATTTTATTTATAAGTGATTGTTAATAATCAAAAACATAAAATCGATATAAAAATCATAAAATAAAATCATTTAACAATTGCAATTTCACCTTTTTTATCATAATATTCTCTAAATCATTCTTGTCCGATACTCTTTTTTTTAACAAAAAGAAACAGTTAAACAAGAATGTTTAGAAATAATGTTTCGACATAAAAATAAACATCAAACAATTTCAACAGAGAAATAGTGTGATGTACACATGCATATATGTATAAAAAATAATAATTATAATAAGAATAATAAATCAAAAAAGCAATAGCAAAAACAACAATTATTAGAATATGTTGTTTGTGTAGGGGGTTGGAGGAAATATGAGATCAAATAAACTACGGCACAATTAACTGAAGAACAATAAGGGTGTCTATTTCTTTCTTTAGATGCTTAGTAGAGGATCTACTATAGAATTTAATACAAATTCAGTTAAATAAAAATATTTTTTAATTTACTTTAATCAATTAATTATTACCTAAAGCGACGTTTAATCTCTACAGTATAAAGCTTATTTTATAAAAAAGCCGAAATCTCTATGATAAGCATAGTTTAACACTGAAAAAACGCTCCCACATTTACAAAAATAATACTAAATACTCCATAGTAGAAATAAAATTAAAATAAAAAGAATAACCACCACTTGTTATTATCACACACACACACACACACACACACACACACACACAGATACACAACACTATTTTTTCAGTTTGTGTGTATACGAAATTATCGAAAGAAGTTTATCTACAAAATAGGGGAAGAACTACAAAATTAAATATAGCAGAAAAAGCCGTTTATTTCTTAAATATTAAGAAACACATACAATAATTAAAGAGTAATTGTTATTATTATTTTTTTGTGCAATTCAATGCAGTAGTTTAATCAATAAAAAATAGAATTATGTGCTCCCGCTCCCGTTACTTTTTCTTTCTTATTAAACAAAACAACAAAAAACTATAAAGAAGGTAAAGATGTTACAAAAATGCAAATAAACTAAACAGAAAAAATAAAAGGAAACAACTCTCTCCACAATTTCATTTATATATAATAATGTCTATATATATATATATATTTTTCAAATAATATAACATATTTATCTGCAGTCAATTAAAAGCACTTTCTCGATAAAATATAATTTTTCTGTATATTAATTTACATATATTCTAATACAAAAAATAAAATCGAAGAAACAATCGTAATTATAAAACAAACATTGCAATAAACACACAAAATTCAGAATAAACAAAAAGTGATGTCGAGTTCTATAAGGAAATTATCGTTAAAAAATAAAATCGCAATTTATTGTCGATGAAAACTACCAGACAAGTGATGATGATGACGATGTGTATGTGTGAAAATTCAATAATTGGCTATCGTCGACTTCCAAAGGAAGATTAAATCACAGCCAAACGAAATAATGTTTTTTTTTGTTCTTGTAAATATTGCGACAATTACTAAAAAAATTTATAATATTTTGGTCTCAGGCTATATTTGTTTATTCTAAATTTAACATTATTTTAAATAGAATTACTCACTCTCCACCTTTCCTAAACTGTACATACATAAAAGCTACATTGTTTTTCATTATTATCATTATAATTATTATAATTTTTTACGAAATTAAACCAAATAAATCAAAAAAATTGTCATTATTTGGATCGTGCAGCGCTACGAATTATTAAAATATTTGTTGAAAATGCAAAATCGTTAAGGGAAAGATAACAAAAAACACAAAAATAATGAGTAGGCTCTGGCAGTCTCAATGGAGGCATTTTCTTATCAATAATTTTATAAAAAATTTCAGAGGCAGTGCCTAGAATGACAATATTTGTGTATTTTTTTTGAACAATTTTTTTTTGTTTGTTTAAATTTATTTTATGTTCAATTTGTTAAAATGAAACTACCTATGCTTCTCTAGATTTCTTATCTTTCTTCTTATTTCTAAGGAACGATGGTGTCCGTAAACCTTTTTTCTTTTTCTTATCTTTCTTTGGAGACCCTTCAGAGATCGAGCGATCCTTCAAATTTAATAATAATTAATCAAAATCAAATAAAAATAATTAAAAATTCACCTCTTTACTACTCTGCGATAATGTGCTGATAGGAGCATCTGATTGGTCTCCATTCACCGTATTTTCACCTAAATTAATTTAATTAATTAGTAAGATTCTTAAAATTCAAATCAATTGGACAAGACAATTAGACGAACACAAACACAAATTGAAAACAAGAAAAATTAATACCTGTTAGAAGCTCCAATCCAATTCGTGTTTTATTTTTTAATTTTTATTTTTTAATAATTAAAATCTCTTACACCATCTTATAAGAACGAAAATTTTATTTTAAACATTGAGAAAAATACAAAATAATCAAAATTTAGCAGATTCATAACCCATCCAGTCTCCCTCATCATTATCATTTGAAAAATCTTCATCAATCGGTTCAAGACTGCGATTAAACATGATTGTAGTCTTACTTACATAAGGTTTCGTTTCGTAATTTGTACGATAAAAAGACACACTATCAATAAATTGATAATTTTCATCTTTATTGATTTTAATAGAATCACCACTATCATTCAAATCATCAAAATTAATATAAGTGAAATCATTGAGTTTAGTACAATCATCATCACCACCTCCACCATTAACAATCAATTTATCATTTAATGATAATTCATTATCGGCTCGTTGTATTAAATCATCAGGTATTGGTAATGGTATTTCATCAACATTAATAATTCTACGTGAAACTTTTGGCTTTTTTTCTACATCATTAACAACTGGTGAACTGGTTATAGCAAACCAATATGATTCACTTTTATTTTTTGTATCTTTTTTAAAACTAGTTACTAATTCTTGATTTTGTTGCTTTATTTTATTCAAATTTGGTGTAGAATGATGGATTTCTGTATTATTCAATTTATTAAAGAATCTATCAAGTAGATCAAATAGAAATTCAGTAATACAGAATAATTTATCTGAAATTTCTGATTCTGATGAATCACTAATTGATTGTTGTGTAAAATTATTATTAAAGTCGATTAAATCTAAAACATATCGACATATTGATAATCTTAATTCATTTAACTGTTCATTATTTAGATTATTTTCATAAATTTCATTGTACATTGTTGTTAATTTTATTAATAATTTGTCAACGTTTATATCACGATCTAATTCAGGAAATACTAATAATTCTTTATTATTGTAACATTGTTCTGATATATAATCGACAATAATTTTACTAAATTTCATTACATTTTCATCAATTTCAATAATTTCATTATCGATAGATGTTGATTTTATTACATCTTCAAAACCTTCATCAATTATTGTATGGTTTTTTTCTACAATATCGTGACTATTTTCTAATGAATCAAAGAATTTAGTACTATTCTGTTTATTATCATTATTTTTATCATGAATTTGAGCCATAGATTCATTCTCAACAAAACTATCAATCTCACCAAAATCATAAATATCATCACTGTTATCTTTAGTTAAATCCTCAACTAAATTCTGATGAAGTTTTTCCATAATTTCCTTTTCAGATGAATTTTGAGAGTCTTCATTTTCAGTATTATAAGAAGTTTGGCACGCTTGATGTTTTAATAGTGGTAAATTCAATAAATTTAAAATACTCGCAAACGGTTGTATAAAATCAATTAATGTATGTAATGACATTGATAGAGAGACTGTTTGGATATCACCAATATTAATAATAACATTTGTATGTTGATGATGTGTATAATTAATATTGAATCGATTAAACAAATAATGGGATGATTTTTTAAATGTTCCATTTTTAATTAGTATAGGTCGTATAGGTTGTGCTATTTCTTTACGCTGTACAATATGAAAGTGTTGAGGATTAGGATTTAAATAGGATCCTTTAGGTAAACCAGCATGACTATTTGTACGATAATAATTTACATGATTATTAATGATTTTCTTATACTCCGTCACCATATGAATACCTGAAAGGATGTATTGAATATAAAAAAAAATTCTTTAAATATTCATTGTTTAAAACCGAATCGGAATTCTGTCACAAACTAGAAGAAACCCATGAAGAAATAAGCATTGGTAACAAGGAAGGAATAAAGCAAATAAAGCATCCCATTGTTGTTATTTTAGCAAAACAAATACAAATTGTTTACACTATAAATAACTTACTTTTATATTCACTAGACATAGAAACTCTTTCCGCTCTCAGGAACTGCGCTGTTGGAGAAGTCTCAACTAATATCATGCAAAAATAATACAAAAGACCCAATTATCTACTCGTGCATTACAATAAACCATGCTAATAATAATTTACAATATAACATTTCTTCAATTCTAACAAAAATAATAAATGGACGATGATTACTAAGAATCGGTTAGTGTCTATCTCAAACAGTATTGTCTTTCTCTAAATGAGAATGAATCACTGTAGTGATGAACACTTACCCCTTGTCCATCACTTTTCTTTATCGAAAAAAATAAATTATAAGAAGATAAAGCATATTTATTTTCATATTATTTACTACGAGCTTCTACGTATTATTACTAAATTAAAAAATGATTCTCACCATCACTTAGAACAACTTCAGGTTGGCTGGGTCGTGGCGCTTGTTTTGTTTCTATTCGTAATACTTGAGGTTCTGCAATTAAAATAAGCACTAATTATAGAATTAGAGCGTAAAATATGTGTCGGACAATTTATTCAACTATAAATTCTGATAAATTTAATTAAAAAAAAAAAATTAAATAAACGAACCGTCTCTACTTTCTTCCTCAGTTTCACTAGTAATCGATGTTGGTGATCTTAAATTATCACGTTTATTTATTTGAGCTGATGATAAGCCTTCTGATTCACTAAAATCTGTATCATCTACAAAACAACAATAATTAAAATTGTAATTTTATTATTAAATTAAAAGATACAAACATTCTCCTTTAGTTTTCTTCTCGACAACTTTCTTATATTCATCTAATTCTTCATCAGTAATTGAATCAAATGGATTTTTAGCATATGGTGATTTATAAACCATAGCATTATGTTGATGACCACGTTGTATAATACCTTTAGATGCTGCACCCATTAATACAACTTGATCACCAGTTTGTGTAACAGTAGCATCTTGCATTTTACGTGCCTCTTCCCATGTTACACCTTCTAATATATGCGATTGTGGTCCAGCTGATATTTTATCAGCACGACGATAATCTTTAATCTTTAAAATTAAATGACGAAAAATATTAATAATTTCAACATAAATAGAATATGAAATAAAAAGACTTACTTGTTGTTGTTTTTGTTTGAATTCTTTTGGATTTGTACCTTTTGGGACGAATTGTAAAGCTGAATCAATTTTCACTGGTGTACTGGTATGTGTTGGTGAATTTTCTGTTACCCACTGAAAAGACAAAACCAGCACATTTATTAATTACATGAAAAAAGAATTTTATTAGATCAAAGCCTATTTACATATATGTTTGTGCCATTATTATTAATCCTAATATTGGTTATAAATGTAATTGTAATGCACTGGTTTTGCCACCAAATTGCAGGCACACATTTACATTCCCTCTGAACAAAAAAATAAAAATAAAGCGCCTGCAACTGTTAGGATTTTAAACATGCAGGTTTGGTAAATTAATTAATACACTCATCATTTATATTTTATTTTATTATTTTTAATTGGCAATATAAGCTAAGAACAATGACTAAATAATAAATCGTCAATTGTTATTATGATATTAAAATGGGAATAAATAAAATTTGAAACTATAATTTCTAGAATATTGTGCGCACATTTACCCGACCTCTATTGGAATTTATGTATTTCTTTTATTATAATGCTAAATTAAATGTTAAAGCATACAGAATTAAAGAAGCAGCTAATAATAATGGCACTCACGACTTATACGAGATAAACACCTCAATTTTATAATAATTATGATTGCACAATAAAAAGTGCTAAATTAAATAATAAAAGGAATGTTTTAGAAGGATATAGATGTTTTCTATATATTCAAAAATAAACACTATATCCATCTAATTTGAGATTTATTTATCCTCAAATTTAATATATTCTACCTTTGTAATTTTCTTGGGATCAGGTGTGCCAGTTTCTAAAATTTCAACTTTCTGGTAAACATTTGGTGAATTCAACCAACGACTACGATCATGTCCTTTCTTACCACCTTCAATTTTTTTCCATAATCTACAAAATTAATTAAATTTAATCATTATTATTATTATTATTATTATTAAATCACAAGTGTAAAATTATTTACCCTTGTCGATATAATTCTTCTTCTTCAAGTAGATAACCAAGTGATGAAACAGCTGGGGGTACTTCAACATCATTCTTTGGTCGTGGTGGATCACCTTTAACTAATGGATGTCGATAAATATAACCAGTACGGAAACCAGCATTATCTAACATTCTCATTAATGCTTCAAATTCAACACCACCAATACGCCATTTTCTTTCAACTTTACCCTCTAATATTGATGGTTGATCAGGTCTTGGTGTACTTTCTGGTGCTTTATGTGCACCATCATAAATTTTCTTTTTTTGTTCATCATTTAATAAAATTAAATTATCAATACCGATTGGTAATAATTTTAATTGTGATTCACATGCTAGGACGGTATTACGTGCATTATAAAATGCTTCTTCAATTGTTTCACCACAACATAATGCACCTTGATTTGATAATAATAAAACTTTATTATTCGGTCCTAAATTTCGAGCTAATTTATCTTTTTCATCTGTATCTAATAAACCACCATAATATTGATGTGTACTAACATCACCAATAACAACAGATTCTTGACTTAATGGTAATAGACCATGTTTTAATGCTGATATAGCAACAACTGATGGTGTATGAACATTAATAATACATTTTATATCTGGACGTGCTGCATGTACAGCAGCATGTAATGAGAATGCTGTTATATTAACAGAAAAATTCGTTGTTCCTTGTTCAATAATATTGCCTTGCATTGCAACTTTTATTAAACTTGATGCTGTTATTTCATGATACATCATACCATATGGATTTACCAAAAAATGTTCTTCATCTTGATTTAATCTTGCTGTAACTAAACCTTGTGTACCTTGTGTCCAACCATATAAATCAATTAAACGAAATACAGCTGCTAATTTACAACGTAATATTTTTTCACCTTTACCATAACCCATTGCCTCAATACCACGTATATCATTTATTGGTATAACACAATTTGAACTTTTAAATAAATTACCAGCTTGTTTATTAACACCCATCATATCAGAGATTTGTTGCATTAAACCAGTTGTACCAGAACCTTCTTTTAATTGTTGTTCAATAATACGTTCCAATTCTTCACGGAACATTTTACTATTCATTATAACTTCAACACGTTTACGACGTTCCATTTCTTTAACATCAGCATCAATATCGGCTGGTCGAATTTTTGATCGATCCTCTTCATCCATACCGTCAGATATACCATTTGTTTGGGGTGTTGATTGTTGTGGTGGTGTTTCACTAATAATTGTATCCGTCATTGTTTATCTGTAAATAATAAACAACACAAATATTATCAATAAAAGAAATAAATGATAATTCTATTTACTTTAGATAGTACATATATAATATTATCGTTTTATTTACAGACATTTCTGATTCATTCATATTTATTTTAAAATAATTAACGCATTCTTTGATCAATTTGAAAAATAACTTATCTATCACTTATCACGAAAAATTCAATAAAATTTATGCTGTAAAATAGGTTCATTGTTAAATATAGACCTTCAACAGGAGTCATTATATCTTACGTCATCGACAATAGTTCATTTATGTTAATAAACCGAACAATAATCATCAATGTAAATTGTACATCAGTTGTTATTTTACTCAACTATTAATAATGTTGAAATTTTTCTGTTTAATCATAGTATAAAGAGAGATAATTCAATAGAAAATTTTTAGTTATAAACCCTATAATTATTATTGAATTTTATAGATCTATAGATAAAAATGATGCAGCACAACAGTATTATTTATTATCAATCGGTGAATGATAATAATAACAGTATACATATAATCAAAAATAATAAATTTAATTACTATAGAATAATTAAACAGATATGGGAAGAAAGTAATAAAAAGTGAAGATTTTTGATGAATTGAAACTGTTGTAGTTTGAGAAATCTTCTTATAAAACGACAATTAGTCACCAATTAGTTACTTTGACTGAAGGTTATTTCGAATGCTGGTGAAATTTTGCTGAAAAAGTACGGCGATTTAGCATGTTTTAGCTCGCTTTGTACCACCATTCTTGGATTTTAACTACTAATTTGGATTTTTAACTTCAAAAATTGTGGATTTTTTTATTAATTTTCTCATAAAAGGACAATTATTAATCACCAATTTGTTGCCTTAACTGAAAGTTGCATTGAATTTTCGTGAAATCTTGCTGAGAAGGTACGTCAATTTAGCTGGTTTGAAAGATTTATCGCTTATAAAAGTTAATTATCGTTAAATATTGTTCAATCAATATAATTACAAACAACAAGACCACACATTCTAATAAAAACAAACTATAATCTTACTTACGCTTCACTTATTTTCTTGAATGAGAATTAAATTCTAAGAAGACAAAACAAATAGGTCACTATTGTATCTATTATATTTTGAAGAAGAAAAAATCATTCATAATCACTGAAACCATTGACAAAAATTTGCAAGAGAACATTGACAAAAAATCACTGAAGAATGTGAGAAAATGTCAAAATTCTTTTATGATTAAAGGACACATACACACCAAACAACAGATGTTTCTCAAGGGAAGTTAATGACGTAAGCGTCGATCGATAAAGGGCGCCGTCGCCTGACGTGTTGCCCAGGAAACCTTGGTGCTGTCATCACTGCCGCCACGACGATCGGCGTCGCCAGCGTCACTACTAACTATTACACATAGGTAATTTTATAATGGAATCACCAATTTAATTTTTAGGGCAATCAATCAATAACAAAACAAAAAGTAGAATAGGAAATAATTATTTTGTCATTTAGAAAAATGATGCAAATTTTAATTTATTTAAACAATGAGCAAAAATCATAATAAACTACATGTGAGGAAGAAAAGGTTGTCAGTTTTCTCAGAATTAGACTTAAGTAATAAAAGAAGCTGATTCAATTTTTTCATAGTTATTATTTTTTAGATGAAATACTATAATAGATACTTAAACCGGTACATATGGAAAAGTTGTGAAATTAGTTAAGGTGTCGAAGTTTCAACACAATAAAAATTTACCGTAATATCTTACAACTTATTATTTTTTTTGCAAAAGCAGCCTGCACAAAGACAAAAAAAAATCAAAATTTTAATTTACCTAGGTCAATGACCTATGCATAAGGTTTCCCAACACATCGATTATTTCATAATGGAATATAGTCGTAATAATTAGAAGTCCATCTGATAATTAGTAAGGTGTGTTTATTGTTTAGAAGTATTTCGAGAATTTATTGATGTTTTTTTTTGTTCTAATTGAAATTAATTTTTTTTATGTTAAATTCAATTTTATACTTGTCAATTTAGAGAAACAATACAATTTACTTTCTCTTTTACTACGTTTCAATCAATTTATCTCAAGATATAATTGTCTTTTTCTCAAACTTTGATCATTAGAGGAAATAATAGTGTCTAGCAAGAAATATTAATAAAATAATAATTTGTGATAGTACAGAAATAAGAAATTAATGAAGGAATGTCTGCCGGAAGTGTAACGTGTTGCATATAAAGATAAAATTGTATAAAAAGAAAAACAAATAACCACACAGATAGCAAACTAATTGTTGTAAATTAGTAGTTGTTATTACAGTATTTAGTACCAGAAGCATTTTATAAATTACAATTATTTTCAAATAAACTTGTTACAACTTCAAGTACATTGATGTATCATAATCATAACTTTAAACTCTATATAATCAAGTTTACTGTAAAATGAATAAATAAAAAAAAAAAATGAAAAAAGTAATAACAAATTAGTTTAAAATGTAATGGTTGTCGTATTTAACAATAAATTAAATCAATCATAATATCTAGATCAATAATAATAATAATAATAATAACAAGAACAACAAATCAATCAAATGGAACAAACTGATAGATAGGGGACATAATTACCGGAGGCTTAAATATAGTTACAATGACCCTTTCGTTGTGTTTAAACGTCCTAATTAATTACAAGAATAATTTTCTAATAATTGATAAAAACCGAAGTAACAAATTAGGGGGCAAAAAATACAAGGTTTTGTGGTATTTAATAATAATCCTAATGATCTATGTTCAAATAACTACATATAACACATACTGCTATTTATTACTCCTAGTTGCTAAATTGATAAGATAGATTAACTACATATTTATATCAATGAGAAAATAATTATAAGAGCAATCTAATCATACAGGATGGAAGAAAAGTAACGCATACTATACATAACTTTGTTGTTTACGAAAATTATTATTTTTTAATTGTAATGAGCCAAAGCGACTCTATTAGCTAAATTGCAAAAAAATGTCATCATTCTTTTATTGCATTTTCAAGTAGGACGTGCTTTTTTAGAAATTCAGACGTGTGAAAAATTGCGGGTGGTTATAAATTAATTTTTCTTTCGAGTTTGTAACATTTTTCTGTCACTATAATATCCATGCATCAGCATAGTATATGAAAAACACAACAGCTTTGATTAATGTTAGCTTTACAAGCCACAGATTAGTTATTATTTAGCAATCGGATTTGTGTAGCTAATTTTTGCCCCGAAAGTCACATATGTCTATGGGATGCGCTGACGATAATCGCACAACAATCTAAAATGAATTCACGATCCCGCTGCTAAGTCATTTTCTAAATTTTTATATCTAAATAAAAAAGTTATAAGTTATAAGGATTGTGTTACTTTTTATTCAGCCTGTATAATAATGTTCCATATATTTATAATTTCTATATGGCTAGGTCAATAAGTGCATAATAGTCAATTATATACTCAGCAAATATTTTTTTCAATATTCATTCAAGGTTAAATTCAAAATTTATATGATAATTATACAACGAATTATTTTTAGATACTATGTCAGCACTAAAAAATATTATATTTCATTTATAAAAATAAGAATAATTGTTATTGTAATTTTAAAATAAATTCCATGAAACGGGAAATTTATCATGTCAATCTTTTTTTAAATAACAATTATGCACGGAGGGCACTGTATTGTATTCAATTTTTTCTTCAATAAACTAAAATAACAGTTAAGTGGCCTTAATTGATTTCCATGCACAGATCGGTCGAAAATATAAGTAGACACCTTTACTTTGAAATTGTGTTACTATGTGAAATTGAGTTATGTATTTGTTCCTAAAAAAAAATATAGAAATATTACGTAATTATACATATACAGGAGAAAAAAAATTATTTGATTTGTTTCTTCAAAATGATGTGTAGAGAAAATTGAATACACAAAATCTAACCAGTTATATATTTTTTTTCTTATAAATTTCTATTTTTGTGTTCCTTTCAAAATTAAATGATTCATAATTTTATGATGAGGTAATTGAATAAAAAATTTTAAGATAAAACCACGACCAGACAGGATTTAATCATTTTGAACGAATTTGCGGAAGAGAACATGGACTATGTAGATGTGTCAAGGTTTTAAACTGAAAAATCCGAACAAATAAAATATAATCATCTAATTTAAGCAAATGTTGATTTTCTTCAATATTTCAACAGTTTCAAGTTTTATTTATACACAGAATAAACAAGACTTTTCTACTTCACTAATAGGGCAAGATAAAACAATAACCTTTAGATATACCGTGTGTCCCACTAAACTATGGCCATTTATATGACAGCGAGATTCCAAAAACATTTCAAGAATCTGTAGGGCAGTCCCTGGAAATCATTTTAGCAAGATTAGAACGAACCTCATAGCTCATTTGCAAGTTTGTGAAAAAACGCTCGTTTCTGACGATGTTGCAATTTTCACAAACTAACTGTACACGTAAAACGACTTAAAATGACTTGAGGGTCCTCCCAACATTGATTTTTTTCGCTTTTCTCTTAATATTCTGGAATAGGTGGGAATGCTTTATTAAAATACAATGGAGAAAAACGAAAAGAATTAATGTTGGGAGGACCCTCAAGTCATTTTAAGTCGTTTTACGTGTACAGTTAGTTTGTGAAAATTGCAACATCGTCAGAAACGAGCGTTTTTTCACAAACTTGCAAATGAGCTACGTGGTTCTAATTTTGCTAAAATGATCATCAGCTACCCTCCTATAAGATCTTTTGAATATTTTTCGAGCCGCTCGCCAAATAATAGAAGTTGTCATAGGGTCTGGCCATAGTTAAATGAGATACACAGTATAGGTCAAAATATGCTAATCATTAACTAGATCTCATGAAAATTGATCGAAGAATTTTAAGAGCATTACGTAATTATTTAAATCATAGTTTTGTACAATAATCAATCAATAATGATTATAATAAAAATAAACTTGCACGAAACTAATTTATTTTAATAAATAGTAAAATAGAAACGTGAAATGAAACATTCAATTTCAATACAGTGTTTCTTTCAAAAGCTATATGCAAAGATTACGAATTTTTTCTAACACTCCCATATTTGTAATTCAACGAACAAAAAATCTTAAATAAACTTTTACTTTTTATTTTTATGTGTATAATAGGATGTAATTCAAGATTATTTTCTATTTCAGTCATGATTGGATACGAAACTAAATAACAACAGAAAAATTAATCAACTGAAATAACAAATTTTCTATTTTAGTACTATGTATCAGTTAAGTTTTGCAAATTTATCTAGTTTTTGTTTTGTTATGTGTCTTTTGTTGATTGAATCAATCATTGAACTGAAAGTGTATTTTATTTTAAGATACATGTCATCATTGATAACATGATAACATACAAATATTAAGGTTAACATTAAATTTTATCATAATAATTTTGTAATAATAACAGAGAGATGATAGATTAATAAATAACAAATTACAATAAAAATACGGGAAATTTTCACATTAATTTACAATTCATTATTACTATGTATTTCGTATTTTTCTCATATTTGTAAATATAATTGTTGATTTCTCCTATTATTATAATTATTATTTTTATTAAAATTATTACACAACTGTGCTAATTTCTCTAAACAAATGTAAATCTGTACTTTTTTTAAATTGCATTAAACAAATTAAATCGATTTTTCTATTTTGCGTCTATAATAGCGTTGTTAATATAACAAAAGGGGTGTTTTAATACCTGTTAACGCACTCCTTTTGGGTATTTTAATAGCTAATATATTTTCTCAAGGTTGGCAGAACAATTGAACAATTTTAAAATGTCTCTCTAGTTAATACCAACTGCCGCAAAATTCTCTAAATTTCAAGGGTTCAACTTTTATTAAAAATGGGGGGCAAAATGGTGCAAAATCGAAAAAACAGTATAAAAAACTCGTTTCAGAAGTCGACAATTCCTGTACTCGACCATTAAAAAACTCGCGCTGGGGCGCTCGTTTTTAAAACTTAGTCTTTTGAAGGAATTGTCGACTTCTGAAACTCATTTTTTTGTACTATGTTTACAGGGTTGTATGCAGAAAAATTGAAATATATTTAAAAAATTTTACTCGCCACACAAATAGACCACCACATTTAAAACAAAAAATCTACTAGCTATCAGACTATTACATATAAAAATTCCCGATAATTACAATAAACTGTATAATAAGGTCATGTCAATTAAATTAAGTAATAATAGTAACAATAAAGATGAATTAAAACCATTTACTTGAAGAAACAATAATGTAGAAATATGTTCAAGTTGAGCCATTTTCTATTTTATAACTGTAATAATCTCAAATCACTAACTCATTTTTTAAAATTCAAATATTCATAATTTTATACAATTTTTTTAGGTTTTTGTACGTACAGTGGTGGGATGATTCAATTTTACGACTAAAATTATTCACATACAACCTTGTAATGTTGGATAATTGCCAATTATTCCGTACTAAATTTCAATTTTTATTATTTTATCAAATTTCAATCATTTATAATTTTCATGATTCATTAAATATGTCTTCTTCTTCTTTTTCAATGGTGAATTTATAAAAATATAATTATTCATGAAGTAATAACAATAGCCCTATGATTATAGTCACGCAAACCAGGTACATTGAACTCTAACGAATATTTTATTGTTGGAATACTGTTGGGGTTGGTTTTAATATTAGAGGAAATAGGATTGTATTTTCTACAAATAGACACTAGTTTGGTTGGGTTTATATTAGTTTTGAACCTGAAGGGAGAAAAATAAATAAATATATTGAGAGGGTGCAACAGACACATGAAAATGTTAAAAGTCGATGGAGTAGGGTTTTCGTCACGATAATCCTATTTTAACATATACTTAAGTAACAAAAAAAAACTGTCTGGTAATAGTTAATATTATCAGTCTAAAAATGAAATAACACTAAATTATTAGTTGTAATGGATTGTTATTTTCTAATCTTCCTCAAATTATAATTATAATATTTAAATGCTATCAAACTTTTTTTTATTAGTTTAAGAGATCTGTCAAATATCCTATATGTTCTTTCAAGGAAACAAACACCTACTTTATTGTATAAAATTTTTAGTTGAAATGATGTCAGTTCTATAAATTTGATTTAAAATCTTGCTGAGTTGATGAAGTCACAAATTAAATAACTAACGATAAGAATTAAGAAAATAGGTAATTTATAATAATTCTCATTATAATCGATGTCTAATTATAAACACAATGATGTATGAGTTAGTCTATTGTGAAGAGAAATACATTGTTTACAATGGGCAAAGAATTCTGAACAGATGCCAAAAAAAGAAAAGAATGTTAATCAATATAAATTGCACATTTATGCTAATTAATTAACAAATGTTTTTCAAGATACCTAACGTAAAATAGCAAATTAGAAAGTTAAAGCAGATATTTGATACAAATAGTTATAACTTATTGTTAGCAGCGGAATCGTGAATGTATTTTAGATTGTCGCGTAATTATCGTCAGCGCACGCTGTAGACATACATGACTCGATTATTTTTATAATCGTAATTTATATGTGTGTATTTCCCTAATTGTAAGTACTTGCTGCGTTTAAGAAAATATGTAGGTATAGCAAGAGGTTGGGATAGAGTAAATATCAGCTACAGTAGACCGCCTGTTTATTGGAAAGTCGATTGAGATTGAGTGTGATTGGAGAACGCTAACTTATAAGATAGTTCAGAGCAGTGACGTCACCTTCACGCAAATGCGGGCAAATCCCACTTCTAAGTTAAAACTAATCTGATGTTTTAGTCAACTAGATTACATAATTTTTATACTAATTTAATTACATGTTTCTACTGAAAAAAAATAAGATCAATTTGTTTATCTTGGTAAAAATAAATACAAAAATTACTTAAGCGGTTGAATCTTGATAGAACTAATAAAAAATATTAATAAACAATGATTAATCAAAATGCAACTGCTGTTATTCTTCCACTTGAAGAAATACAAAATAAATAAATACATAATAATGAAAAATATTTGTTAAAATCTGACTAGAATTGTGAATAAGAATCTTTAAAATTAACAACCAATTAGAAGATATACCCGACTTTAGATCTTAATCACCACTATACTGTATATTTTCCTTATAATAAAAATTATTGATACAGTAAAAATATAATTGTTAAAGTTTGACCTTTGTCATTCGTCTCGTTTTAAACGAACTTTTTAAGAATCTTGATATTTGTAGTTATGATAAAGAAAAATTCCAAATTACTAAAACATCTACACATATAAAGAGAGAGAAATTAATTAGTTTTTTCTACGTAAAATACAAGTTTTCATATATGGCAAATAAATCACAAACTAGGTCACACTTTAAATAAAATCATTATTTATAGAACAATTATTATCTAAATAGTTTACATTTAAATAATGGAAAATCTAACAGTATTATTATTATTATTATTATTACACATGTGTAATAAGAAAATTAAATAAAAATTAACCAATGCTCGTTTCCTATACAGAATAAATGGATGTAATATTTAGCTTGTTATATAAACAACTTGCATAAGATAAAGATGAGATCATCCAGCCTCTCTATATTACTGTATCCATAATAATAATGATGATAATAATACTGGTTTGATTGTGTGGTCAGAGAATATTTACAATGTTTCGTTGTTGTATATGCACTCAACTCTTTAATATGTGTGGACCTATATGTATACAGACAGACATTGGCTTTTTTTACCAATTTTATTTTTGTTTAAAGATACATAAATGTATGGTGGTATGTGCTTGTTGTCATAATGGCGGCCAATTCTTTATCCACATATACACACATTTTATAGGAGTGCAACTATACGGAAAATAATTTCCTGGAAATATATTAATCGACATGAAAAAAAAAACGGTTAATTTTTTACTAGTGAAACAAGAATGACAGTAATCAAAGTGAAATTTCTTACAGGAAAATAACTGTTATGAAAATGTAATTGAATTATTTTTAGAAATCGTTTAGTTCAACTGATATTATTTTGATACAGAAAATTCGATATTTCAACACTAGATAAATTACGATACACTTATAAAGTACCTATAGTTGTAGACTGGAAATTGGAAATAGTTAATCTTAACTTAAGGAAAGTTAATTTGCAATATGGTTGGGGCACAAAAGCCTACTGTAAATTGTGTGAATGGACACAGATAATGTAAATGCAGCTAGTTTTACTTTTACACTATAATCACAGAATTCACAGTGGACAATTTCCTTCGTGGGCCTCAACCATAAAGTAACTTGAGTTTTATTATAAGATTCACTATTATAAGGTCTAGACTTTATACCGTATAAAGCGATTTTTTACCCTATTTATGAAAATAACGGAACCAACCAAAAACTGTTGGTATAAACCACGTAATCCCATGCGTGCTTGAGCCAATATAGCGGATATCGATTAGCTGATCTTACTGTTAATAGCGGTGATCTTAATGTGTCTCATTTGTCATTACAAATCTTTTACGTAAATCGAAAATACCTTTCCGCTATAATCTGAACTATACATATACATATAAGACTATAAAGTAGCATATTGGTAGCGGGCGAAAACTCTCTAATACCTGATTTCAAAGAAATGTAAACTGTCCATTGCTAATCAGAAAAATTACGATACTGTTTACTTTATGCATCCCAACCATAAAGTAATTTGACTTATAAGTCGAAATTCTCAGAACGTAGATGACAATTACACATATCTATATTGTAGTTTTCTAATGTTATCAAGTTATCAAACAATATTTAAAAATGTGAGTCTTTTACTTGATTATGATAAGCTGTAATTATTTAAACCGATAATGATAATTGTTAAAAGTAAGTTAAACACCTACACACAACCGACAATAATGGGAAATTACAATTTAAAAAAATGCTATTTAAAAAGACTCAATAAGTTGTTAAAAAAATACTTTCACAAAAGACAAAAATATCGAACAAAACTTAAAAATATTCATTTCGAATTTTGTAGATGAGTAGCTATAAATTATATAAATATGTATGTATATTTTGAAAAAAAAACCTTCACTGAAAACATAATTAAATTAATTACATTCCCCTTCACAACACTATTCTACCCTTTTATCTTTATAAAGAATAAACAAAGAAACCTTTCAATTTTGAAAACACAATATCAATAGTTATACAGTAGGTAGAGAAGAGAAACGAACAAAAAGAACATGTCATCCTATATAGAAACCGCAACATAAAACAAAACATTATTTTAGCTCTAGTATTAATATTCAATGAGTTATTACATTTAACAAAAGGTTAATGACAGATAAAGTGACAAGACATAGGGGAACGGGGGGCACAGTAAAACAAAAATCTCTTTATTTCCAATATCTCCCAAACTATAAAAGTAATCAAAGCAAACTAAATGGCTCTATAATAGTTGGAGTTTCTCCTACACAACATTATTTTTCCGTTTGTAGGTATATCTGCAAGATAATAAGTCATATTATTTGTTGAAAAAAATGTCTAAACGTTTCACAGTACCCCTATGGTTGAGGTAAAGTGAAACACATTAAGAGGCACAGTGAAACATTTATTAAACTACATAAGAACACAAACAAAAAGAGGTACAAATTAAGGTAGATTGTATAAAACAACATAAACATTAACTTTCTTCCCTCCGGGGCTCGTAACCTTTTATTAGTTTTCTTTTCATAAAACCTTTGAACCAGTCAATACCAGCCTTTTTTTAGTCTGCCAATTGGCAGGGCATATGATGTTATTGGTTTTGGCCATTTCATATGCCAAAGTTCTGGTCGCTTCAGCGGTAAGTCCAATAAAATAATGTTTCACTCTGCCCCATCTCGGTTTGTTTCACTGTGCCCCATCCCTACATGTTCGGATATTTAAGGTTCTTTTTCAAAGTTTTTACAACCACATGTAAGAGTTAATTCGATAAAAGTAGGTTAATATAATAAGAGTTATTTGACCAAAGTCAAATCAGTGATTTGAATTGTATAATAGATTTTATTGTACATTATCTTACTTATCAAAAATTTACTTTTACACTTCAAAATGTTACAAATGCAATTTGCTCTAGACACATTGACAGAAACACGCTATAAATACAGGAACTAATAGGCATTGATATTAACATGATCTCAGAAATGGTAAATATACCATTAAATTGTATTTTTTCAAAGGTTATTTAGGATGTTTTACTGTGCCTCATGTTTCACTGTGCCCCCCTTTCCCCTATCCATAATCTACTGTTGAAATCACCACCTTACGTTACATTTTATTGATTTTAAAATGGTTGATAATAAACTTGACACTATCATTGTTTTAATTATGATGATGACAACATATAAAACTATTCCTGTAACCTCATTCTCATTACATTACGATAAAGAAATTATTAATAACACATATAAAGAAATTATCTACATACTTTGAACAATTTTTTTAAAACCATTAGAATTGTTTTCATAAACAACACAATATTTTGTAACTATTTAAATATACTACGTTCAGTATAGGCACCTGGAACTTCTCATGATTACAACAAGTAATAGTTTTCAAAACATAAACAGAAGAAATGTTAAATTTAGATATTCTTTATTGGTTTATTTGTTGAATAATCAACTCTATTCAATTGATTATTATTCCTTTAAGACGTCAAATTTACTAATTGAAAGACAAAAGGAAATGAGTGTCATGATTATTGAGACAACAGGAAGACTTACAATTAGCCAAAGAAATTTTACAGGGTACATTCCACATTTTTATAGTATGTTTCACTAAAAATAGTGACGAAAAAATTGAAGAATTAGTTATAAAATTGTCTTGACCATACACAAAATAATAATTGAAATAATTGGTCGATATAAAATCGTTATAATAATATAAGCATTTTCAACGTAACTTTAGATAAAATAAACCAAAATGTGATGGTAAAAATTAAAGTAAACATAATTAGGCAACAGACCAGTTGAAATATTTATACACGAATGGAGAAAAATCTTCAAATTTGTGATATTTTCAAAAAAAAAAAAAAAACGATCAATAAATAGTAAAATAAAATAGTATTTTGGAGTATTTCCATAATAATCATCGATATTTAAAAAGATGACTAAGATGCTAGAATTTGGATATTTATGTAATTTTACAAGCACATTATAGGCGATTTTAAATAATTTGAAAATTTCTTTACTCTATAGTGTTTTAAAGAACAAAATCGTTTTCGGTTCGTTTATTGCTTACAATTAGCCTAATTGCTTCAAATTCAATTTCTTACCCGTTTTTAGCTATACAATAAAGAACAAAGGGGAGAAAATAATTAAAAAAACGATTCAATATTTTCAATGGTTCAAAAATCAAACAATTCTAAGAACTTTTGTTTAATGTTCTTTTTTTTTTGGACTTACACATACGAAAAATTCGGCCATTACTAACAGAATAATAGTCGAGGGATTTGAATAATATTCTTAGGATTTGTAGGGAAGTCCTCAGAGAACATTTTGTCAAAAATTGAACCTCGTAGTTCAATTGTACATTGGTTAAAAAACGCTCGTTTTGGACAATGTCACTATTTCAAAAACTAGCGGCACACGTAAAACGATTTAGATTTTAGAATGATTCAAAGAACTACCCCTAATATTGATTTTTTCGTTTTTCTTCACTGCATTCTAGGGAAAAAAAATTCAAAAAATTAAAACGTTTCCACTATTTACATTAATAAATTCATCCCTACAAACCTTCAGACAGGTAATTAAAGGGGAAAAAATGCTCTTATAAGAAAAAAGCACGAACAAACTGGTTAAAATAGACAATAGAATACTACAATGAAACTTATTTGGTTAGTCGTTCATCATTAAACTGGTAGTCATGCAATAAATACTAACTTTCGCTATATTAATTTGTAATTTTACTGCTTTTTGTGTGTTCCTTTGAATATCGTTATAATTGAGTTGTCAAGCGTATAGGATGGTCAAGGGTAATGCTCCACAATTCCTGCACTCTGTTGCTAATTTTCGATATACACATTGCGGATATTCACATAAAAAAAAATACAGTAATTGTTAACATAACAATACGGTTGTTATAAATTTAGTTGAAATTGGCAGGCGGACAACAATTTGATTTAAATGGCAAAGATCGATTTTGACCTCACTAACGTCAACAAAAAAAAAACGAGAGAAATAAAACAATAACAGAATCACTCATTAGAACTCGTAAAAGACCACAATGTTGCTTTTTTTCTTGTCTTTTTATTGTGTCATCATCAACATCATCAAAGGTATAGAACAAGAGGCAGGAAATAACTGGTTGTGTAGTTGTGGAGAGAAGATGCCGGTCATCGCCCGGTTTTCGTTGATTGCTGTCCATCAATCTGTTCTCTAATAAACAAAGAAATCTGTTTTTTTCCCTTCTTCTATATTCGAATATTCGAACAAATCGTTGAGGACTTTCGTAATAATTCAAGATAAAACGTAATGTAAAGATAATAAAAGTCTAAACTCTATTCTGATATCAATTGAAGTTATTTCATGGAAAACGTTACGATTGTAACTAAAATAGACACACCCCTATTATTTGTGTGTGTAAAAAAGACTTGGCGAATTTTAATCGATTCCTGAACCAAAAATAAAAAACGAATTTTAATATAAAAAAAAATAAACTTACCCTTTGTAATTTATCAATTTAAATTCTCTACCAAACTGTATAATGTTCGAATTGTTGAAATTTGTTACACTTCCCTATTTTAATTAATTACAGGATGACGAAAATTGTTTCCTATTTAAAATGACACCACTAAAGCCGCCAGCAATCGAGCATACGCCCCATCGATAATTCTCAAAAAAACCGTTCACGTCCAACCCGAATCCCGGATAAATTTCAACACAAATTTCTCACGGACGAAAAAAATTAGGGGTGGTTTGTATTTTTTATAATTGTTGTTGATTTGTATATCGGAAAGGGAAGAAAATTTAATTCTTTTCACGTACCCTCAACGGTTTCAATCGCAACTCATACCGACACCTCTTCTTCACGAAAATTCACAGCTCATGCGCACAAGTCACAACGATTACGCACAAGATTTTTCGACTTAGGGGGAAAGAAATATGCAAAGAATTTTCAACCTTATTGACATATAACAATAAGTATCAAAATGACGTAAATTAATATTGAAACACTAGCGACATTCTACGTAAAAAATTGCAACTAAAATTGATGTTTTTCTATTATCGATTGAGTACTTGTCAAAATTTTTTGGTTTTTTGGATTTTTTCAATAAAAAATTTGTGGGAAAAAAAGTGATTTTTTGATAATTTTTCAAAAATTTTCACCTAAAAAAATCGTAATTACCCAATTGTTCGTTGTAAGTACAGTTTATTTAAAAAAATTCAGTTTAATTCCAAGTTGACGAAACGTTAGGTTAACGTTTGCAGTTTTTTTTAAATTTTTCTCCAATTTATTTTTGGTTTTAGTGTTGAATGGGTCGCCGCAGCCGCTCCAGATCCCCATACACCAGCAGTTCCCGTCGTCGTGATAGAGAACGCAGCGAGAAGGATCGCGACAGGGACCGGGATCGTGATCGCCATCGCAGGAAACGTTCGAAAGAACGCAGCCGGGACCGCGAATCTCGTCGCCGTGGTCGTGATTCCCATGAACGTGAATCCCGTCGTCGATACTCACGTTCATTATCACGATCACGTTCTCATAGTTTAGATAATAAACGTAATTCGAATAAAACAATCCAAACGGAACGACCGATTGTTACACAGGCCGATTTAGAAGGGAAGAGTGCCGATGAACAGGAGATGATGAAATTGATGGGTTTTTGTAGTTTTGATTCAACGAAAGGGAAGAAAGTTGAAGGGAATGATGTAGGTGGTGTTCATGTGATTTTAAAACGGAAATATCGACAATATATGAATAGGAAGGGTGGTTTTAATCGACCATTGGATTTTGTTGCATAATCTCTGTGGACAACCATTCAATTTACCTCATAATATCGGGTGAATAGTTAATAATTATCGAAGATACCTCAGATTGATAAGGGAAAATGATAAATATCGTTATATTGTTGATTGAAGACTATGGATTTGTGTTACGGGTTGTTCAACAATATTTTGACATGGTTAAGTTTAAGACTCCACAATAGCTATTTGTAAATATTGATAGAACTTTTTTATAAACTTTTTAAAAATAAAATAAAAATCAATTATTGTTTAGTTTTCTTAGCAGGTGGAGGAGATTCTTCATCCGTCTGTTGATTACTATCATCCAAAACACTCGAATCACTTTGTGTAACTGGTGGTAAATTTTCAGCTTGTTCCAATACTTCTTTTAGATTGAAAATACGAAAATCACGAACTGTACCAGAACCAACAAATTTCGATAGATCAATTTTCGTCTTTTTCGACAATTGTATTACAAATTTACTAAATTGTTCAATTTCATAAACAACCTTTGGTATAAGACGCGTCTCTTTCAACACTTTACTCTTCAATGCTATCGTATCAACATTTTTTTTCTTATTATTTTGTTGTGAAACATTTTCCTGTTTTTGACTGTCTTCAATGTATGTTATCAATTTGTATACAATTGGTGATAATTGTTTCCCAGTCAATCGAACCAGTCGCTCAAATCTATAATAAAAATGCTCAATTATTACAAAATTTCAAGTATAATTTTATAGAGAAACAAAAAAAAACCTTGCTGCTTGAAAAGCTGGATTAATTTTCGATGAACGCAACACGAAATATTTTGCAAGTGAACCCAATATATTGTAAAGAAGTGATAAATCTTTTAAGACTGCTTCGGTAAGATTACCAGCCGGTATACAACAATTACACAAATTTGTTAGAATTGTTACCAGAAAACATAATTGACAACAAACACCGCGTTCTTTACTTTTTAACAATTCCCTTTCTGTAAAAATGTTAATAAATATTAACAATTAAATAAATCAATAAATAAATACACACTTCGTTCAGTTCGTTCTTCGCCTGGGTACGTTATCATATTATATTCAGCACGTAATCTTGCAACCATCCAATCAACATCTTCAAGTATTGTCTTTAGATGATTACACAAACATATAAATATATTTGGTGTTGTTATTTTTGTTATAATTTTAAATTTTTCAATATCACTATTATCTTCCTAAAATAATCTATAAATTAATCAAAAATTTGTAAATTTAATTTATAATAAAATACAACCTCAATAATTTCACCTGTAACTTTACTCAATTGTATTGCAATATTCTCGAATAAAGTTAAACTAATTTTAAATTTGATATGAGCATCAAAGAATAAATTGGTAAAACTATTCACTATAGTCTTACTTTTTATAGTATTGTTAATTGAGATATTCTTCAACCACTCTAAAATCTACCACAAAATATTTATTTAATTGAGAAAATTAATCAAAATTTCTTACATATGCTTGTGTGTTAACACTACTAGAATCGATCGGTACTTGATTTACAATAAAATGTAAAGTATTGATAACAATAGGGGTTAATTTTTTTATCTCTGCATCTTCTCCAACATCATCATCATCAATTTCGAATAATTTCTGATAGACTTTGAATAATTCCAAGAGATTATCCGAAATATCCACATCTTTGTTTTTGTCTACTATAATTTTAGAATCATATGTTATTGTCAACAATATTATAAGAGATACATACGAATTTTACATAGGAATGATTTAAAATTTGCTTGAAATTGATTTGTAATTAAATTTAAAATAATTAAGAAACATTCAACAACTAGTATCGATGTCTTACAATCGAATTCCATGAAAGTTTTCAATGTTTTTATAATTTCTTGATAGAGAATCACTGATATATCACATAAATAACCATAAATTCGTTTCAAATATTCAATGTCAATCATTTTCTTATGTTTCAAATGATTTATCAGCGATAATGTAGAATTGATGATGTATTGATGGAATTCTTTTTTCGTTCGTAAATTTTCAGTATTTTTAACATTTGTCCTGAAATTTGAATTTTTAACAAGAAATATTTTTATATACAGGATGATTCACGTCGGACGAAAAGTTCTTAGAGCAACTCCCATTATTTGGCAAGCGATTCGAAAAATATTTCAATTACATATTTATAAAGGGGTCTTCAGAGAACATTGTAGCAAAATTAGAGCCTTGTAGCTCATTTGGAAGTTGGTCAAAAAACCCTTATTTTGGACAAAGTGGTGATTTTTAAAAACGAGTTAAAGACGCAAAACGACTAAGAATGACTCGGAGACCCTCCCAAAATTGATTTCGAGGACTTAAACGCTATATACCAAATTTCATCAACTTTTAATGGCTCATCGTCTTGAACCACCCTGTATACACAATACCAATGACAATACTCACCCATAAAGGAGATTTAAAGCTTTTATAACAACTTGAAAATCAAGAATTGTTGTATCATTTCGACTTTTTGTTACTCCTTTTTTTATTGTTGTTGAATTATCCGATTGTGTTGATGTATCAATCTTCTTTTTTTTAGTCTTTGATAGATTCTAAAATTTTACAAATTTATAATTCGATTCATTCAAATACAAAAAAACAACAACAATACTTTTGATAAGTGTTTCAATCTAGAGAAGCCTTGAAACAAACTATTGATTTGTTGAGAATTATTCTCATTTTGTTGAAATGTAAATATTTTATAACCGATTAAAGCTTCGTAAATATTAATTGATTCTTTAAGAATATAGAATTTCTGTTGTGCCTCTGGTGTTATATCAAGTAAATCAGTACCATCATCCTGAAAATTATTAAATTTTCACCATAAAACTTTGAATATAAAAAAAAAGAAATACCAGTGTAAAGTGGACAAGTTCACAGTTCACCATACGTTTACATAACGATTCCAGTATATTTTCACATTTATCAACAATCCCAGTTGTGCTATCATTATCAATTCGAACAATTTTCGTTGTTATCAAACTTATTGTAAAAATTAACATTCCTAACGGTTCTTGTAATGTAACTGAAATATCTTTTGTGATTGTGATTTTGTCGAATTTTAACGGTGGTAGAGTTTCTTCATCGATTTCATAATAATTATTAAAATGCGACAATAGAACATCTACAATTGGCACACCTAGATCTGGATTACAACAAAAAGCTTGATATAATCCTAAAAATTTTGTAAATTATTTTGATAATTTGCTAAAAATTTAAATAAAAAAATACCATTATAGAATTCATTTCGAACATCAAATTGTTGTACGAAACAACGCTTTAAAATACTTAAAATTTCTAAACATAATGCCTCATTACTATAAATCGAACTATTTTGTGTTGATGTAGCAATTCGACTAACTGAAATTTGTGTAAATAACGAATGACCAGATGAAAATGATCCATTAAAACTTGATTGACTTAATGGTGTTAAATTTGAAATTTTTATCATTGTTAATAGTTTTAAATAACCATTAACAGCCATTTGACGAGTTTCTATTACTCTACAAACATTTTTAAGATAATTAATCATTATTAATACAGGGTGTACAAAGCTATTTTATCTCGGTTTGGTTACGTATGTCGGTAGCTTGATTCGGTCGCTTATATTTCATTGGATAAGCTAACAAATATCAAGTAAAGTATGAATCAAGCTACGACTTAAAATAGTGTGGCACACACTCTCTCTGTGTACCGAGTGTACCACGGTATTTACTCTCGCAGTTGGTTGTGATTCCAAAATCACACGTAATATTGTATTTGAAAAATACGTTAAAAAATGTAAAGTGTGAATCAAGTTACGACACTATATGTAGTATCCGATACCAAAGGCACAGCCACCTGTGAGAAGAAATACTGTGGTATGTGATTGTGATTAAATTAAAATTGTACTTTGAATATAAAGCCTTCCTCAACAGTAGAATTAAATGATCACGAATTGTTGGTGAAACTTTCGTTAAAATTATCAAACAATCCAACAATTGACTTGCATTATTAGCCGGCATTTGAACTAAACCATCCATTAATTGGATAATAATATTTCTATTTTCTAACATTAATAATTGCAAATTTTTACACAACATATATAAACATTCTACAATCGATAAATTAATTTAAAAAATCAATAATTAATTATCAATTTATTACCTATATATTGTGTAATATTGTGTCCTGTAATGATGTTATTACTTAAATTTTGTATAATTATCGGTGCTATATGCCGTTTTCTTTTAATAATCTTGTATAGAATCAAAGTGCCCAATCGCCATTGTTTCTCAGCAATTGGATCTCTACCTAAAGCTGAACCAACATTCAACAATACAAATGCGAAATTTACTAAACCTTGAAAGACTAAATCACGATTTTGTGAACTGTAAAACAATCAGTCACTATATCAATTATTTTAATTATTGTAGGTATAATTCACCTGAAATTGATAATTTGTGAAAATATTTGTTCAATATCACAAAAGATTGGTATCATATCACGACACCATGCAGAATGTTTACATTTTTGTTTCTCTGAATAATTTCTAGTTATACTCGAACGTATTATTTCAAAGACACGTTCCTCATAATGATTAATTGTTGATATTGTAAATAGAACATTCAATTGAAATGGATGTAGAATAAATTCAGGTGATTTCAACATATTTTTTAATGATAATAGATAATCTTTGATTGATTCATGACCTAAAGATGCCGATGTATGTATATGATATAAAATTGTACTTTCTGCATCGATAAGATCGTCATTATCTGTACTTTCTACAAGAAAATCAATAAATTTAATATAAGCAAATTTATAATTTAAAAATAATACCAATTATATCAAAGATTGGGGTTTCAGAATTACTCTCAAATGTTGCATTTTCGTAAACTTTACAACCGAAATAATTTTGTAATCTTAAGAAAATCGAACGACTATTGGCTTTGTTTGATAATCGTAAAAGTTGATAGATGAACGATGGTAATTCTTGTGGTGTTAACTTATCAATATCTTGCCCTAATTTATTGATAATTTGCAAATGTTCCTCTTTCGTTAATGTTGTATCTCTATAATTACTCTAATTTAGATTTTTTATTATTTAAATTATAAGAAAGCCTTACATAAACATTGCAGCAATTGATGTAACGATATTCGGTGATAATTGTAGCATACAAATCGAATTAATTAAATGATGTTTATATTCAATTCCTGTCATTTCTTCATCATTGTATTCAATAAGATCTCGTTCAATAATCACATTTAAAATCTCTGGTAGTAAATCTTTCCAACTGCAATACAAAGAACAATGATACAGAAAAAAGGCGCTTAAATTATGAATTCTACCACATCTGTGCGACTTGATTTGATTGTATACAACCCAAACAGAAATCACACAGTCCGATTAAGTGTTTCGATTTGAATTTAACTAATTCCATACATAATCGATGCACAATTGAATTACATTGTGTCGTTGATATTTCATTCGTTTGTAATTCTTTTAAAACATCCTGAACTAAATTGAAACGTTTCTGATGTGATGTTGATGAATCATTGAAACCTTTCAATATATGATTCCAATAATTAAGGAAACTCGGATTCGATAGTTTTAATTTAACGAAATCAGTAAGCTTAAAATAACATTAAATTGAGGTTAGAATTTATTGTTATTGTATTGTTCCTTTTTTACCTCATCGCCAGGTAAATTTTCAATGAAATTCTGTAAATTTTCACAATCACGCTCCTGGCCGTAATCATTCAGTTTTTCTTCAATGTTTTTCATGTTTTTATCACTTGAGTAAAATCTTGAAAATAACCGCCAATTTCCCGAGAAATTTGAATTTCGTTTGACTGTTTGACATATGTGTAGGATGTTGCCAAATTTAAATATCTTAAGAAAAGTTTTTATCATAAGGATGTCAAGAATTATATTCTAGATAAATAAGTAAACAATATGAGAAACATAATCAGTTGACAACTCAAAAATAATTCTCAAAAGAATATTATTTATATAGGAATTCTGTATTTTTTTTTTGAAAAGTGTCTGTAGTAATATTTGTTTGAATTTTTTCTTCAAAATGTATAGCAAAGTGTCTTAAAAGTTACCAAACAGCAAGCAAATAGCAAATAGTCTTCATCTTTATTTGTCTTTAAAGTTTTCATTACTTAATGTTTACTCAATTATCGTTGAAACATCCTTAATTTGAAGATTTATGTTAAGTGTGACAACGCTGCAGTATAGTAATGGCCGCGTCCGCCATGATATGTTGCGGAGGGAAATTCAAAATTTCTCGACTACAAAAAAGTTGGAAAAGTGTCGTTTACAATTTATCTTTACTTTAATCTTGATCAGGTCTTGACGCTTTTTTTTTCTATTAGTTATTTTGCTCTTTTTAAATCACCTTAAGAGGCTGTAGATTCGCTGGGGTCAGGTCAGGTACTTCCAACCAAACTTCATAAATATGTGGCGACACCAACTAAAATCGCAGTTGGTAACAAAAATATCAGTTGGCAAGACTGAAGCGGTTAGGCCAGATTCGCGCTCTCGAAACTCTTCTTCATCTCTTCCATCACCAACTACCGAACGGAACGGATGTGTCTACTGTCTACCTGACGCCAGTACATCTTTGATCATTTATTATTAAATCGAAATATTTAAATTATGGTTATATCCGTGTAAATAAACATCAATCAAACTTCAAATTCGTGTTATTTAACCGGATCCCAACCAAAGTGGTGACCCCGACTAAAAACAAAGTGAAACCGCGCGCATAAACAAAAGGTGAACACGTGTTTCCCCGATGCCGCGAGTCCACAGTTCTGCTGGTGATGGTCTAAGAGCAACGCAACCGCGAAAACCAACAGAGATCCTGTGCAACGCGTACAAGATGCCAAACAGCGACTCCCACAACGACAAATAGCACAAACACAGCATGTACAACACGTGCAGCAGCAACAACAACAACGGCAACCGCCACGACCGCAACGGCAACCGCCACGACTGCAACGGCGACCGCCACGACTGCAACGGCAACCGCCACGACCGCAACGGCAACCGCCACGACTGCAACGGCAACAGCCACGACCACAACGGCAACCGTCACGACTGAAACGGCAACAGCTACGACCACAACGACAACCGCCACGACTGCAACGGCAACAGCCACGACCGCAACGGCAACCGCCACGACCACAACGGCAACCGCCACGACTGCAACGGCAACAGCCACAACCCCAACAACAAACAAAACAACGGCATACCACCCGAAAGCGAAAGGTATGATCCGTATGATCGAACGGTTTCACAGAAGTTGAAAACCGCCTTAATCGCATCATCGAGGAACTGGTCAGAATCACCTCCTCTAATCATGCTAGCACCGAGAAACGTCATCAAAGAAGACATTGGTCGCACACCGGCTGAAATGGTATTCGGCAAATCAACATCACGTTCGCTTCAACATTTGAATGTCCCGCTCACTGGGAGGGGAGTGCTGTGGCGACACCAACTAAAATCGCAGTTGGTAACAAAAATATCAGTTGGCAAGACTGAAGCGGTTAGGCCAGATTCGCGCTCTCGAAACTCTTCTCCACTCTTCTCCATCTCTTCCATCACCAACTACCGAACGGAACGGATGTGTCTACTGTCTACCTGACGCCAGTACATCTTTGATCATTTATTATTAAATCGAAATATTTAAATTATGGTTATATCCGTGTAAATAAACATCAATCAAACTTCAAATTCGTGTTATTTAACCGGATCCCAACCAAAAATATAAGATACACTTGTTGAGTGAGTAACGTATTATTCACTCACTCAACTACATGGCTTCCATATTGGAGAGTTACTTCGTATTATTATTTAGTATTGGTACAGAAATCATAATTCAAATTCGGTGTGAATCGATGATTTGTAGATTTTGTAATTGAAAGTCTAAGCGAAAATGAAAAACAATCTTTTAGTAATTTATGCAGCTCCCAATTATAAATTTTCTTTTCTTCTTCCACTGGAAAAAAGAGACAAATTTCGGTCTATATTGAAATTGGTTTTTCTTCGGCTTGGAAATAGAGAGAAACCTGCGGATATTTGGAAGAGATAATAATAATAACAAAAAAAGCCAATCTCCGTTTCCAATAATTAAGATAATGTTTATTGTTTATTTTTCTTGAGAGACGAAAGATAAACAATCCGTTCAACAGATAATATTTTTTTATTTTCAAGTTTAATTGGAGAAATTGAGAAAATCGCTTCAAAAGTGTACAAAATCGAGCTGACCTTTTATGGAAATAATTAGGTACTTTTTTCTTACTAATCAGGAGCTATTATTTTGCGACTTTGTCGATTTAATGAGCTCATTATTAGGTATAGAATTATCAAATGATTCATTCTTATGAGATGAGACTCATATTATTTAGTTGGCGAGCAATTGGAAAAATATTTCAAAGATTTGTAGAAGGACCCTGGAGACCATTTTAGCGATATTAGACCCTTGTGGCTCATCGTTCAAAAATCGCTCGCTAAACACTGAATACGATTAAAAATGACTCGAAGGCTTTTCCAACATTGATTTTTTCGTTTTTCCCCATTGCATTCTAGAAAAAATTAACATTTTTATTTATTCCAGAAAAAAAACTGTCGAAAAAGGAAAAATGTCGCAACTTTAGTCACTGTTTTTTGATCTGTTTAAACTTTTATGTTCTCACATTATTATCTTTCAGGACAATTCGGGACAAATGCTATAAATTCGAGACCAAAAAATTCGGGACGTACTTGTTACGGTCCTGATGGACTTCCGATGTTGTTGATGGTTTCTTTCATTCCTGAAATGAATTCAGTTTTTCCCTGACCTGTCATCGTGGAAATTCATCCTGGATTTTTTCTTCAATTCAATGGAAATTTGCGCAAGTACAAACATTTCGTTGTGAATCGTACATATCCGCCAGATCCGCATGCATGCTACCCGTTAAACATCCATGCAACGTGTATCCACCACTAGTTTTTAGTGTACAGTGAACAAGGACTGTTGTAGTTGGGATAAATTGTGCGATTGTTGTTCTAAAGTTGATTGGTTTCAATGTTGGTTACCATTAGTTATGGTAGAATTTCAAAGGTGAAACTCATAACACCTGTTCCGGAGATGTATGCGTGTGTGTCTGTGTCTTTATAATTTTTCAATCATGTGATTAAAAATGATCAACAATCGTTTTGTATTGATTTGAGATTAATTAATTAAAAGAATTTCGAGTATTTTTTTGTGATAGAAGAAAATGTTTAGAAGAATAATTATTGGCGAAGAATCGAAATGTGATTCCGGTTTGTGGTGGTGTTGTTGTTGGAAATTACAATGTTGTTGATGCAAGAGATCCAATGTGGTGTTGTGGTTGTGTTCACCTTTGCCATTGTCTACCTAACTGCATCACCGTTAGATCCATTACGGCATATGAAAGGTGATTAAATAAATTATTTAAGAAATCTAAAATCTTTCTAATATTACAACAAAAGTTTAAAATAAGTCGAGACAACAATTACGCAATCTTAAAGTGAATGGTTGTATTCCAACAAGAAATTACCAAATATGAAACTAATTAAATTAAACAATGAAAATAATAAAAGAACGATAAACATATGAGATATTCTGCATGAAAATTCATGTAAGAATCTTAAAATTTACACCCACATTACACGCCAATGACCAGAAAACTATATTGGCTGACTCACTCTTGACTCGAAATTATTCCGCTCTTTTTATTTGTTATTGACACTTTTCAAAGAAATCAGTTAGAGACAAACTGTTTGGGGAATTTTATGTTTCGATGACTCTAAAAGTCGTACATCAAGAAGTCGAAAAATCAGCCAAAGACCACTTCTTAGACGGCTAACATCCGTGTTCAAAAATAAAAATCCTACTTTCCAATTATCGGGATGAAGACGGTAACATTTATATGTATATACCTACTGTTCTGTAACCCTTCTATAATGGGGTGATATTGGGGATTGATTTTCCACCCTTACATATCTAATGTTCTTATTATACCAATAAAGTTTGATTCATGTACGATTTAGGAGGCCCTATTATAACCTAATATTCTGGACGTATGTACAGTACCTATATGTACCTCATTTTGGGTAACTAAGGTAATTTTGAGTTTATTGGGACGGAGTTTATTCTTGGACCCATTGCTAGGGGCAAAATTTGTGGGATATGAGTAAGATCTAACTTAATCAATGAGCTATGCATGCAAATGCAATTCACATATTATACATGAGAATCATCAATATCTGAAGGCGAAAAAGTGAACTTTCAATCTTGAGTCAATGTTTCGAGTTGTTCTTGAATAGATTTGACCAAAATAATAGCTGGGCTATATAGACCTTCATTAGTACACCTTACCTTACGTCTACCTTCGGGGGCCTCTGGTAGTGAACCCATGAATGAATTCCTTTTAAATTTTAGAGCTTTATTTAGATAAAAATTATAATATAAAAAAAACGAATCTAAATTATAATCTTGTCGGGAAGCCTTTAAAGGTCTTTATCTTGATTTCCAAAAAAAAATGTCAATTGATTTTGATAAAATGTGGAATTTTCTGGTACTGGTGGTTAAAATTCCTCGATTTACTAAATTAGATCGTTTAATTAAATTAATTAAATAACGCATAAAATACGAGTAAAATTTTCAAAAACTTGATCTCTTAGCTGACAAGTTGAATTATTGACGGACAGTGGAAATTTCCAAATTTCCACCTTTTCTAACAATATACAAAAGTATACGTTTTTTTTTTTTAATGTATTCAATATAAGACTCCTCTTAGTGGGCGAGCAATTCGACAAATATTTCAAAGAGCTTCATGGAGATCATTTTAGCGACATTAGAACCTTGTAGCTCATTTGGAAATAGGTCAAAAATCACTCGTTCCTGACGATGACGTGATTTTCAAAAAAATTAAAAAAAATTAGACCCGTAAAATCAACTGAAAGTGTCAGTTTCCTTTCCCCTACTTAAGCTCGCCTTAGCTAGACCTTGCCTTAAATCGACGTATATGTACATGGATTTGCAGACATTCGAGTGGGGACTGGTACATAGATGAACCCCATCTAAATGTGTGTAAATCTACCTGTAACACGATTTAATCCAAGGCTAAGGCGAACTTAAGTAAGCGACGAAAAACAGAAGCAAATCAAAGTATAGAAAAAAATTCAATAGTCTTTGATACGATAAGTTGTGTATATATGGGCCCAAAAAACTAAGCTGCTTGTTTTCAACAAAATAGGGGTTGAAAATTTCATCAACTAAACACGCAAAACGATCTAGAATGACTCGAGGATCTTCTCAATATTGATTGTTTTCGTTTTTCTTAATATTATTTTGGAACAGGTGGAAATATTTCACATTTTCTCTAGAATGCAATGGTGAAAAACGAAAAAAATCAATGTTGGAAAGGTCTCCGAGACATTTTTCACTCGTTTTTACTTTAGCTGGTTTTTGAAAATTGCGACTTTGTCCAAAACGAACGTTTTTTGACCAACTTCTAAATAATCTACGAGGTTCTAATTTTGTGAAAGTGTTTTCTGAGGAGCTCGTTGAAATATTATTCGAATCGCCTGTCAACTAATAGAGAGTTTTACAAGAATTGACCTTTAAAAAAACACCCTGTAATTATAAGAAAGCAATAAGAAACATGAATCAACTTGATAATCTTGGTGTGAAACCTTCAAAATTCCGCATCTTCATATCTGAGGTATGTTGTTTATTTGTTAATTAATTAATTAATTTGTTAGTTAATTTTGTTGACACATGGAAACTTTAACAAAATGCCGTATTGTTGGAACTCTGCTAGAAAATTTAATTTTAATTCAGATTTTAATGAATGGAATTCAATAGAAATATTTTGAATTTTATTTACAGTCAAATTTCAATAAGCTGAACTAATTCATATACGAGTAAGACAAATTCTAACATCACAGTACATGAAAAATTCCAGACAAAATTTCAAAAAAATCAATCAAACTCCATAAATTTTACATTATTCTTCTAATTAAATTAAATCAGCCTTTCATTATTTTTTTATTTATTCAAAGAAGAATTGAGTGGACCTTGACATTTTCTCTTAAAAAATTTAAATAGATTTTAATAAAAAGATGTATAAAAACGGTGATTATCAAAGTATAGAATAATCATAATTATTATTATTAATAATAAAGATTTTCTTCAATCCGATTGTAGTCGATAAAGATCATTTAATGAATCGGTGTAATTTTCTGTTATCCACCCCCCAAATGTCCATTCAATTATTAGTGGATAAAACAAATTAATTAATATTCATAATAACAATTTAGAGATAATAGAGAGATATAGAGAAATGGATTGTTTTATTGATAAATCGTTACACAATTATTGAAATTTGTAATAGTTACTAATTAAAATCATGGTAATAGTATTAATAATTGTTAATTAATTAATTAATTTGTGGATTTTAAGTAAGTAATTAAAAGAGAATTATGGGGTAAAAACAAAGTGAATTGAAGGTGAAATTTGGCTTCTTTTTCTCCTTCTTTTCAATGATTTAATTCCAATAATTTTATACATCAAGGTACAATTCATTATTATTGTTATAAACACCGGTATTATTCGTCCTTGTATTAAAATTTAGACAATACAAAATTTGAAATCATTTTTACGATTCTTCTATCAATTATTATAATTGTTCAACGATTTGTGGGTTAAATTTCAAAGAGATTGTGACACTATTATTTGTGCTAATAACGGTTGATATAATTGACCTTCGTTCGTATTTTTATCCATTTTAATTAAATCACAATAATTAGAAAGTCTAATTATTCTAAGTAGGATTTCTTTATAATCTTTTTAGTAGTTTAGCTATAAATAATTTAATATAAAATTCTAAATTCTAAATTGTTGGTATTGTTCCTATTTTGCAACAGGTTTTTCTTGTACGATAGAAATTGTCATCTTATAATTGTTTTAACAGTACAATTACTCAAAAGTTTTATTTTTTTTTAAACAAATACAAATTTTTTCAATATTTTGTTGAAATTCAATCTGTTGCAAATTATTATGCAGTGTTTATTGGGAAATAGACTGAATTAAAACACGATTTTGACATGGCGTTAATTAAACACGTACTACATACAATTGTTCATGGTGATTTCCTATATTTTATCCTATATCATTATTATTATTATTTGATATTATGCAATTTTTTCACGGTAAATATTTTCAATATAAATTAAAATTGATTTAATTAAAAACCCATATTTGAGAATGGATATTTGGTTTTCCAAAATTCTCTAGTATAGATCTTCTGTATGTTTGAGCGTTAAGTGAATGATCACAGAGATTTAGCGCCCAAGTCTTTTTTGAATCGAAAAAATGACCCCTAATGTTGTGAGTACTCCGACTACTAGATGACGACACTATCGACGTACTTCATGCAAGAGGAATACAATTTACAAGAACCATCAATACGTTTCTAAGAAAGGGAAATATTTTTTTTCTCTCAAAAACCAAAAATCAAATCATACGTGTTAATTCACTCAACATCAATATTGTATCATATTACATGCAGCCCAATAAATTAGACCTGAGAGGTAAAACCACTAGTCTATAATATCAAAAGAGTTCGTTTTTCTTGAAAAACACTGATAATGAGTTAGAATTATGATTCTTAACAAATAGATGGCAGCATCTGCAGAGCAAACTTTTCGATTACAAATCTCCCATAAGGCTGAAATCTTTATGTTATTATTCACTCAACGGTTTGAGTTTGGTTCTCTTTGAAGCTCTCGAACTCAGAAGTATGCACTTTTAATACTCTTTCTCAAGGGATTGTAATGTTTAAATTTTACCTCTAGTGTTGTTATTGTTTTATTTGACTCTATAAAAGAATGTACTTGAAAATTTTTCAATAATTATCAAAGTACTGGAAACAATTTGAATGTTATTCGAATTTTACGGAACACCCTTATTACTTGACTTATCCATAAGTAAACTAGATATCTATGGTCAATACAAGTGGACGAAATTTGTTTTAGAATTGTACGGATCACTCTCATTACTTTATCTATCAATAGGTAAAGTATCTATCGTCAATACAAGTGGGTGAAATTTGTTTTACTACAAAGAAGTGATATGTATTTAGCAGATTTCCTTCGTTTATAATCTATCGTCCCCTCTATGTGGCCATTGAATCAAGTTGATTTCATTGGTGAATGTGTGTTTGATACGATGGACCTAAGGGTCCAAATCCAAATATCGAACTGTTGATTTCTCTTTTACTGTATGTGTGTGTGTGTGTGTGTGTGTGTGTGTGGTATGTATCTACTCTTAAAAGATAGAGTGCCAGAAATACGGTAACCATAGCAACAAGAGTACAAGATGAAATAGAGAGAAAGAGCAAAGTGTGTATCGTATTAAGGCACGATCTTCGTTGGGATACAATTTGGGAATTTATAGGAGTTGTTGTATTCTCTCCATATATTCCTACTATGCTAATTGATGTTAATTGTTATTTGGGTTGTCAGAAGTGCATGGCTTTGTTAATATTAATACCAAACAATGTATGTACATGTATGTTAGGTGTACTTGTATAAATTCGAAATTAACTCCCATTATGTTTAGATATTGAAAATTTCATTAATATTAATTATACAATAATTTTAAATAGATTGTGAAAATTGTGCCAAGGTGAATAAGTTGAAAATCTTCGGTTTTTCCGGGCAATTACAAACAAGCTGCATTGCAGTTTTCCAACTGTTGTATACAATTTTTGAAAGGTTACAATTCTTTTTTTTATATATGTATGTGTGTGTGTGTGTGAGTGTATTGTTGCTCGTTTTCAAAGTAGTTCAACAAATAAACCTCATTTGTTTGCAAAACTGGGACAAGATAAACTACTTAGTGTTGTAATTTGTTTCCGTTGTGTTTTCCCTTCAAGTCAAGGGATTTATAAATAACATTTTCCAACTTATATAAACATACTATACCTACTATAAAATCTTTATGGTTAGTTTTCTAACTTTTAAACACAACCATTATAATAGAACGACAATATGGTGAATTATTAGTCGATACTACAATTTCAAATTATTTAAGATTTAATTAAATGTTCAACAAGCCCACAATTGGTAAAAGAGAACCTTTATAATCCAAACTTAGTAGTTAGGATTGAGTGATTTTGGGGGTAAATTGTAGACAGTTGATGTAATGAGATGGCAAACAAAATCTCTATTCCGCAATTTCAAACAAGGATTAGTATCAAATTATAGTCCCTTGGGTCGTACCTAGATGCTTTATGATTAACATCACTAATGTCGTCCTCTTTGTATCAAATTTCTCAAATCTCTTTTGATTATGGTGCTGTTGTTTTTTAATTGTAAGTCTTACGATAATGGTCGATAACAGGACCCTATTTTGTTATATTTTGTTAACTTAACTTGTGTCCATGTTGATGATGTTTTGTTGTTATGAAAAAGTCATTGTTTTTGTTTCTTGTTTGTCAGCTTTTGAATTCGGTTAAATTTTAATACAGCTTTGGTTGTGCGATGAGTTTTTGTTAAAATTTTATTCTAAATGCGTTCTTTTTCTTTCTGTCATCGCTTTAGCACAAAACTATCCACTAAATCATATATGTGAAACAGAAAATCGGAACAATAAATATCGTCGAGAACCTATAAATTTGTTTAAGAATTTTTCTATTTTCGCCACGAATTTTTTTGTGTGACACATGCACAGAAAAAAAAACAACCAGGCCAGTAGTGTAAAGTACAAGTAAAGGTGTGTGCGATAGGCGGAAAGATGCGTCGTTACTCAGGTGGCTCATTAATCATTGTAAAAACTTAACCTTTACTTTTAAGCCGTTCGCTTTCGCCATCCTTTATCTTCCCGTAAAGCAGTTCATCTTTTAGTTGAAGCGTGAATTGGCGAACAAAACATAGCAGGCGTCCATTATATCCATACGACCTCAAATACACACACCACCACTACCACCACCATCACCATAGCCACCCTTCTTGCTATAGCTACCACGATCAATGCATATTTTATGCTGACAAGTTACAATGAGTTCTCATAGTGGCTGTGGCAATTTACGGTTAAATCTGATCGATCTCGAATCTCAACAAGTCTTTCTTCCCTCCCGCTGTGCTTATTTATTTTTTCTCTACTGCTACTGTTGTGGTAATGGTGGTGGTGGTGGTTTTATCCAACTTCCTCCCTATACAACACCCGAAAAAAATCAACTTGACTAAATGTTAAGAGACACTGTTGACATCATGTCGCAAAACTAATTATCTCTGACGTTTTCTAAATTAAATGTGTTACGTTATATTATGTAACAAACACCAATGAGTTTCAAGATGAGGGAAAATGAGCCAATTTACACAAAATGTGTAACTGTATGTTGTCACGTTATCATCCATATAATATCACTGTCGTCTAAATGTATCTAATAAAAGGGTGTCTATGTCTGTGTGTGTGTGTGTGTGTGTGTGTCTATATATGAAAATTGAATATGACATCTAGCTAGAATAGGAGCAGAAGATTTCCCATAGGAATTCTATCAATCAATAATAAGAAAAAATCTGCACCCTAAGACGCTTTTTCTATTGATAACAAGCAAAAAAACGAAATAATATTGTTTAACTCAACCACATATACCGGGTGATTCACCTAAAACGAAAAGTTCTAAGGTAACTCCCGTTATTTGACGAGAGGTTCGAAAAAAATTTCAAAGATTTATAGGAGGATAGCTGAAGATCATTTTAGCAAAATTAGAACGAAAAAAATCAATGTTAGGAGGTTCTCCGAGTCATTCTTAGTTGTTTTATGTCTTTAGCTCGTTTTAGCGAATTTTTTTAAAAAAAATTAGCTAATGACGAGATCCTCACATTTGAATTTCCGAAAAATTTTTGCACAGAAGTTCGTTTTGGGACCTCAGGAACCCATATCCACCGTTCGTTAAAATTTTTATATATATATATATATATATATATATATATATATATATATATATATATATATGTATACCCACGATAACTGCCGTAAAAATAGTCCAATCTGAATGAAACTTGGTACAAAAATCGGTCTTTGGGATAGCTTGGATGAGTTCGTTGGCCAGACTGGTAGGGCCAACACTTTTGGAATAAGAGCTGAAGAAATGTTAAAAAAAATCATTTTCAATATTAAATTTGCTTAGATTTTGATGAAAATTAAAATAACAATAGAGCCGTCGATCCTCTATGACCCAGAAAAAAAATCATCAAAATCGGTTCATTGGATCGCAAGAAAAATGCAAAAATTTTTTTTCTGAGTATAAGCAGTAAAATCCATTATCTCAGGTGGCTATGTGTTCTGACAATTGATATTAGAAAAAAAATTGAATATCGCGGGGTGGTGACTAATTTTGACAGTTAATATTAGACGCAAGGCCTGCTAGAGAATTTCGCTTGAAAAAATCAAGCAGGCCTTGATTGGACGTATTAGACAAACAGTAAACCAGGGTATGCGCACTCTCGCTATTCATAGATAATATTGTCTTAGTTCGAACCCCAGTCGATATGGGCGCTGTTAGCACTTGAAATATCATACACAAATCACATATACATAGAAAAGCATCGTGAGCATGTAGAGATTGGTAGAGATAGTCACAGATCACATCTTTATTATAATGGACAATATGTGAATATATTTGTAATTAATAAATATTTTTTATATAAAAGATAATGTACAATCTTATTTATTTAATAATAAATTAATTAAAAGCATTAAGCATTTATTAAAGTCTTTTTATTTCATTATGTATATTCGCACATTATTTTAATTATGATTTTTTATTAATCAAGTAATAAAAAACTTCACATCAAAAACTTGTCAAGAAAAGTTTTTGAATATTTTGGCTATATTTAATTGGTTTTTCTCTTTGTATTTATATTTAATTTGAGTATTACAATTTTTGTTAATAATTTGGTGAGTGAGATATTCTGTTTGTTTTGGATCTTACGTTAATTTACCTTATCCATTAATTTTAGATCTTTTGTGAAGCCCCTACGCTCTCTATTAATTTGATTGGTTTATTGTTTTATTAATCACATATTTTACCATTTATATATATTATTCTATTCTGATTGTTATAAGCATGCTCTCGCGGTGTTCCGTGCACTCGTGCTCGGCCAAAAGCATGATGCATAGATTTCCACAAAATGCAGAGGTTTGTAGACAAAACTACAGGGCCATGGTCAGAAAACTATTCTAGGTGAAGCACAATTGAATTTGCAATTGTTGGGGCTCAGCCCTATTTACCCTCCTTATAACTACGGCCCTGGAAAGCTATTTGTCCATTTCAATGATCTATTACTATAATATGTATTCTATAGCTATTTAAAAGTTGGTGTCGTGCTATTGATCGAGAAGATTTGATTGAGAAAGGTGTTAGCTTCGTTCGAAATAACTACCGAGTTTGTGATGCTCATTTTGATCAAGATGCAAAGTTTCCAACATATCATAACCGCAGCAATTTGAAAGTCGGCAGTATTCCATCTATAAATTTACCTGGTAAATGAACTGTTATAGGTTTTGGAAAGATAAAAGATAACATTTTTGTTTCTTATTAAAGCTCATCAAGTTGAATCTTGGACTTTAAGGCAGAGCGTTGTTGATGAGCAAAAACCTGCTATTGCAAATAAAGTTATTGTCAAGAAATCGAGATCAAAAGTAATAGATATATTGCAGATGAAAAAAAGAAATTTGCTGCTTGAAGTCAAACTGAGAAAAAAAGCTCAATTAACTCCAAAAGCTGCTAAACTGTATGAAATAGCTAACGAGTATAGAAAATTAGCCCAAGAATTACATTCTAAAACTGAAAAATATAAAGATGTTATAAAAAAATGCATTGAACTGACAGAAAATGGTAAACTTTTCCAGAGTAAACTAAATGACATCACGTTTAAGTTCCTACAGTCCCAGATTAGCCAACAATGTAAAAAACCCAAAGGTCGACGTTTCACTAAAGAAGATAAAATATTATCACTGGCTTTATTAAAACAAAGTCCAAAGGCATATAAACTGTTAAAAAAAATATTTGCATTGCCATCTAGAAAAACACTCATGGCAATGATGGCAAAAATCCCATTCGGGTGTGGCATCAACCAACCTATCTTTCAAAGCTTAGAAGAAAGTATAAAAAGTTTCAAGCCTCAAGATAAGCACTGCATTTTAATGTTTGATGAGATGACTCTGCAGCCATTATTGTCTTACAATAAATCACAAGACTATATTGATGGGTTTCAAGATAATGGACCAGAAAGTCATTCTCAAAAGATTGCTGATCATGCAATGGTTTTTATGATCAAAGGGTTGGGCAGAAATTGGAAACAACCAGTGGCATATTTTTTTAATCAAAATGGAATGAACAGTGCTGAAATTGCCAAGAATGTGAAAGAGATAATTACGAAATTATCAAATTATGGAATAGTTGTTGATGCCACTGTGTGTGATCAGTACAATAAACCGGCTATAAATTTATTGGTCGAAGAAACAAAAATAAATGCTGGAAGAAGGGGACAGCAGCACGAATCATACACATTTTATGTTGAGGAACAAGAAATTTTTCCCCTTTTCGATTTTCCTCACCTTCTAAAGGGAATTAGAAACAACATGTTGAAACATGATGTTAAATTTATTTGGAAAAATGGACAAGAGACTGCGCATCTTGGCAACATATAGAAAACCTATATAACCTAGATGATGGAGATGATGACTTTCGTATGCTAGAAAAATTAACTGACGAACATGTAAAACGTGATAAAATTAAAAAAATGAATTTTTACAAAAACTATTAAAAACTAAAAATGTCCAAAAATACAAACCAAAATTAACTGAATTCAAACTAAACGATTGTAAAAATTACAAATTTGGCACCACTGATTATTGGTATTATGGTATTGTGCATTAAAATATTTAACAACAACAGCATATCATCCAGTTGGTACAACAAAAATGGGTCCATCAAATGATCCAGATGCTGTAGTTGATCCAAGATTAAAAGTGTATGGTATTAAAAATTTACGTGTTGCTGATGCATCAATTATGCCAAATATTATCAGTGGTAATACGCATGCACCAACAATGATGATTGGTATGAAAGCTGCTATGATGATTATGGAAGATCAATCAAATTATCGTGATGAATTATAAACGATTATGCTTGTGCAGTACAAATGACGTTGCAATTAATGTTAGTTGCATTTTGTGAAAAGTCTTACAAAGTAGCGTTTTGTGAATTTTGACTGTATTTGGATGCTTTTTTTACATTTTAGTGTGTATCAACATGTTTTTTTTTCTTCATCAAATGCACATAATAAAGTTTAAAAAAACACGAATATTGCGTATCAGTTACCTTTGATCGTCAAGATTTTTATTAAATACTATTTTATATACATATACATATACATACTTTCAAATTTGGCGCCAAACGTTGTTGCCGCTATCGAAGCGCAGTTAGCGACTGGGGTATGAACTAATATGAAATGTGACAGAAAAGGATCGAGTGTCCTATCTATATAATATAGTATATCTTTAATCTGTGCAGTAAACTTCAAACGAATGTATTAGTGTTTCTTATTGTTTGTGGATTAAAAGTATTTTTCAATAAAAATCAGAAATATTAAAATAACATCGGGAAATGAATTTATTAGTTGATTCAATTAAAATATATTAATTGTCAGTATCATAAGAATGTTTTGCAATTAATATTTCAGTATGTAGATACATAAAAAAATTCGCTATATAAGGTACTTGCTGCCTTTGGAGATTTTTTTAAAATCGCAACCTTGCCCAAAACGAACATTTTAACCAACTTCCAAATGAGCTACGAGGTTCTAATTTTGTGAAAATGTTTTCTGAGGAGCTTCCTACAAATCCTTGAAATATTTTTTAAAGCGCTCGCCAAATAATAAGAATTGTTCGTTTTAGGTGAATCACCCAATATATATTTGTATAGATTGTAATTTAGAAAATGGACTTGGGCCATCTCCAATTCCAATACAATATATCGGAACGAATGAATCGTCGAACCCAAGATTACGTAACAGACAGTTCAGTTTAATAAACTGATATGGGGATCGATGATAAATCAATCAAATCCATTTGTGGGTTGTATCCGGGAGAAAGTCGTTAAAGCTTTTGTAGGAGCTTTGTTATACCTACCATACATACATGTACATACACATTAATAATGCTGATGATTATACTATAAAAGCTATTTAATCTGTTGAATAGTTAACAAGGAATCGATGATAATTCATTTTCATTATTGTTATGTTTCTCGCTATCTAGGAAAAGGGGTTGTGTTTTTATTTAGCTTCGATTATATTTGTAAAGGATTTTTCATTAGCTCTCAACTAGGACAAGGTTAATTTTTACATCAAAACTGACCCTTAACGTTCTAGTAGTTGTTTTTTTTTTTGCATAAATCAATAGAATCCTTACACAACAACTACAGGTGTTTATTGAGACGGTATATTAAAGTTAATCTCTTCAATTTTAATGTTTTAATTAAAAAAAAATTAGAAGGATTTCCTGATGTTATTTCGCAATCAATAAATAAATCTTGTTTGTGAACAAATAAAATAACAATTATAATAATTAATGTAATGTTTTCCAGTTGGTTGAAATTGGGGTTTAATTATCCTTTCACTCGTTACAAATAATTGATACTGGCAAATTATAATTAAACTCACTCATTCAGCTTATATATTCCATAGATATACAGGCACTGGACACTGAAATAGATATGTTTAATCATCTGTTTCATTTTCGTATAAGTTAGAAAGAGATAGATAGGAAATAGGTGGTTTAAACATTAATTTCTTTTATTACAAAAAATTTATTTATAATTTTACAATGAACAAATGCTTACGGTTTGATATCTTTATTATGATCAATAACAATTAAAAGTGTTGGCCACCATTAAATTCGTATGAGATATTTAATGTGTTGCCGAAATGGTTAGGCAAAGCGCTATCCATATAAATACTAGATCTATGTGATATATTCCATTTAATAAAAATCCTGATATCTGCGTCTCTTCTTGGCCGTATTCTACGTACAAACTATCAAAAGTTTCAACTTAATAAAAGTGTCAGTACGTTCTTCAAACATTTAACGTCATGCATCCAAATTAATCTAAACGTCGTCTTCAATTAATGATGATCTCTTAGCACGTCTTCGTTAAAACTACAATGTTGAACTTTACTAGAGCGAATTCAGAAAGTCAATTTTATTTTATTCTTGCTGATTTTCATTAATTTCACGTATAACATTTCAGTATCAGTTATACCTAGTTTTGCTAACGAAACAATTTTGAATGACAGTTAACAATAAACTTCCATTATTATATATAGATTTGATTAAGGGTTGATGTTAGTTAGTTAATGTTGGTGGTGTTGTTTGTGAAAGTGTCATCAACATATGTTGGCTAACAATAAATAGCTCTTATACAGTTGAGGGTGAGCAAAAATTTCTTGTATTAAATTGAAGAAACTTTTGTTTATTATTTGTAATACTGTTAGGTTGTATGTTTTAACATCAATTGATGATTCCATCTTGTTATGTGAAGATTAAAGTAATTTTAATTTAGTATATTGTTTAAAGTCAAACCATTTTACAATTATATTAATACATCATGTTGGCACGCAACATTATTCCCTTAGTTTTTGTTGTTGTATTCGCCCCTTTTTATTCATTCCATCTTTACAAATATTCATATCGTGTTTTTCTTCTAGTGTTGTTTCATGCTATTTAAAGGAGTCTTTGTGGTCCTTTAAGACATCTTTCTATTATTGATTGTCTAATGTTGACTCTACCCCTCCTCTATCTCCGTTCTTTCACCATTTCTTTAAACACGCACCGTTCCCAGGAAGGAAGTGATGATTTGCTTGACTTTCCTCCAAAGAAAAAATACCAACCATCTTCAATATGCTTGATTATGGATATTTACATAGACTAATTATACGACGATTAATTATTGCAATTAGTTAGAATTCATATCTGTGTGGATTATTTTCCGTAATCAAACGTTGAATAGGGAGATTAGAATCATCCCTAAATACTATATGAGCATTATTGTTAATTAATCTAAAGTCAACTGGGTGGTTTCGTTATTATCTTTCACATGTGTCACTTTCTGTTGACTGTAGTATATTCTATGGGGGAGTTTTATCTATGGTTTTACTACCTACCCCTATTTTTGTTGTGTCGAGATTTAATTTATACAAGAGAAAATGTTTGAGAAATTTCCCAGTAGACGCCTTTTTATAAGTGAAGACCGGAATGAATGTGGTCTCTACATTTTAATACAATATCGTGTTATTGAGTTGGAAAACTTTTGCAATAAATACTTGTATATATGAAGATGTACAATACGTGTATGTATTTACTTACTCACCAGTAGTCGGTTTTAGGTTTATGCGGTTTCATAAGTTTTGATATCAGAACCATCTATCCCTTAGGAATAATTCGTTGAAAATGGCGACGGAAAGAAAAGCGCATGATGGTGTAATGTTACCATTGAAAAGTCTTCTTGCCTCTACACTTTTAGACGATTATTATTATTATTATTATTATTATTATTATTATTGCTTCAATAATTCAGAATATTTCTATCAATTTTCCTGGTTGTGGTTCGGTGTTTTTACTTCCGCTTCCGCGTCTTTTTTGTCGTATAGAAAACAAATAATATTTTATTTATGTGTTTGATTGGATGTGTTTCAGTGTTTGTAGCTTACAAGTGCTTGTTGTTTCTAAACCGTTAAATTGAATCACTTTACTTTATAAAACAAAAATGAAATATAAATGAATTCTCTTTTTTTTTTTGATATTCCAGTACATCTTCAAATAGAATTTACAACTTCAATTTGTTCAAAATTAGATCTGTAACGAAGCGTGCTATACTGTTTTTTTTTCATATGTAAATTCCTTAATAAATATTTAATGATTCTTTTGATGTTGTTCAATTTTGCTTTTTTTATTTTGCCTGATAATTGTCGGTAAAAAATCATCACCAATATTCAGTTACCGTTTTGAATACATTTAAAAAATCTCATTTCTCCTCCTTTGTTCTTTGCTACTATTCAATTCAATCGTTGATGTTTACTTTTCACATTTGAATATTTATACAGAATATCGTTCTTCGTTTAGTGATTTGATCGTTTCAAAATTCTACCACTGAAAAAATAATTTTTTTTTTTTTGGGTTTCGCTACATCTTCACGCATAGGATAATGGAATATAGATGTTGAGGGCCTCTACAGATTCACTTCTAACTTTTGTTGAGGTTGACAGTATAGTTCCCTTGAGACTATATAAAATCCAAATTAAATTTCACAAACTTTTGTTAAATTTAGATAAAAAGTTTAACACAACAACTACCTTTATTTCGTGGAATTTAAATGAAGAATTGTTACATTTACAATACATACGAAATATTAACTTTGGTTATTATAATCTAAAATATTGAACAACAATCATATACGAAAGGCTTTCTAAAGCTTAAATTTAAAGTACAAACGTTGTTTCATTGTAAAAGATAGTCATTTAGATAAGACAAACCCTGAAAGGGAGTTTCATTTAGCTAGATAGATTGGCAACTGTTCATTCTTACCATATCTACTGAATAGACATCATTTTTCTGCTAATAAATTTAGAATTTGGACACATTAATTGCGACATTATTGTATTCGCTAAAAATTACAATTAATCAAATCATTAATGTCGTAAAATTGTCGTTTGACGTTGGATCATTTTTTCTAAACGAGATGAATGAAAAAATTTAGGTTTATATTGCACCACCAAGCAACCAACTGATCGATATATTGATTTATCATTTAATATTCATGCGTCAAATAGAAAGAAGGATGACAATTTGAGGCAAATATTTTTATCTTTTTTTTTGCGAAACAAATAGAATGGCACGAATAAATATCAATATTCGAGGGCATTGTCTGTTTACATACTAGATGCATATGATCAGAGATTCAAATTCATTTTCTCTTTAGATTTGCTGGCGCTTACTCAGATTATCGCCGTCATAGATCTAGTATATCTATGGATAGCTCTTTGGCCTAGAATAGTCAGTAATAAGTGTCATAACTGATGAGCATGAGCATCAAAAAACACAAGAACTGTGGGATATTTAATGTGCCGCCTAAATGGTTAGCACGCTAGCAATTAGATAAAGCGTTATCCATGTAAATGCTAGATCTATACGCCATGATAGTAGATGTGGCGATAATTTCTCGTTTGCTTTTTGGACGAAGGATAAAAACGCTAGGATTGACACTTTCAAAAAAAGAAAAACGTGCAAAGTGGCTCATTTCCAGTGAAGCAAACAAAATCAATAGGTTTTTTTCACCATTTCACACTTAAAAACGTTATTTAGCAGGCAGTTTTTTAAGTATTTTTTAAACAGCAACAGTGATGTCTACATAAGAATTCCATCTACTTACTCAATAGAATTAAATGTACCACTAATACTTAATTTGTTTCAGATTTCGACTTGAACTCTTGGATAGGCCATTATGAACCAGCCGATTACGATCCGAATTCGTTGGTTAACCAACATAAACGTATCCAACGTAGTATTATTGGTCAACAACGGCAACACCACGTTAAATTGAACATAAAAGGACACAATCGGTAAGTCGATCTTTATGTACGTTCGAACCAATAACGAACACATGTCACCGTTAAACCATTTGTAATTTAACAAAAAAAAAAAAGACGAACGTGTCTTTATCTCTGTATGTGTGTGTGCACATTGCTTTCAGAATTGTTCTAATTGTTCAACTTATCCTATCAATAATCTACGTGTTTTCGAACTTTTCACAATAATTTAATCTCATCAACGAATATAAAATTACATTGGATTTGTATAAAGAAATCGATTCGATTCTAAACACGATTTGGTATTTTCATCTTGTTTTATGTTGTTTTGTCAGATTTGCCTCGCAAGTTGTGATAATCTCTAAATTTGATCGGATAATAAACAAAACATCGAGACATTCGTTATTACAAATGATGTTTTGTCATTAAATATTTTCTATTCGTAACAGTCGGTATTTACAAATAAATAAATCCTCAGATCTTAGACACAAAAAGCAGATTGAAGATATTTCTTTTTTTATGGCAGTAAGACGCCTTTAGCCTCTGTCATTTCATTACGATTTAATTTGAACAAATCAAATATAAATAAGAATAGATTGCCTGTTTCTTATTGAACGTGCTCATTCTACAATATGAAACCTTGAATAATTTTTTTTCATTTTGCAGTAAATACAAATAGCTGCAATATATAAAAAGTAAATTATAAATTTTTGTATTTACAATAGAATTGTCTCTTGATATTTGAGAGTCCCCTTGTTCATTTACAATGAGAACAAACAACAACTGGCTAGTTTCTCTCAACTAACTAAATTGTAAATATTGCAGATGTGACGGTAATGCTGCAATAATGCAGTTGCAAAAGTCCCATAACCCTTTTAACATGAATATTAAACCCGGCGCATCCACCAATTTTACATCTATAAATACGTATACTAGAATTGTTTTTTAGGATAGGAAATTAACAAATTTTCAATGTTTCCATGTGTTTCCTGAATATGTTCAAGTAAAGGTCTTGTTTTTTTTTTTTATAATTTTATTTTATTCTATAAGATAGCGTGTTAGTAACAATGTTATCTATCGAATACTAGTTTCAAAACTGACATGAAGATAAAAATTTTAAAGAGGAAATATTCATGATTTTCATGGCTTTGTTCGTGAGTGTAATTTATCCAGATATCAACGAGTATTTGTAGATTTATTGTATGCTTTAATGATAGTACTTGAAATTGAATTTAAAAATCGATGCATTTCTGCTTCAATACGTACACAATATGCTGCCTGTAAATTAATTTTTCTATTTTCCGTCTATAATAGCATTGTTAACATAACAAAAGGAATGCTTTAATACCTGTTAACGCACTCCTTTTTTTTAATTTTCTTGAGGTTGCGCATGCATCTTTCATCTTCTACATATGTGATTGATGTTGCGCTAAACAAACGTCAACATTGACAATATTTTGTTTCGATAAATGTGCAATTATTATAAACGTTAACGATTACATAAGATGTAACGTTAGAATTGATCGTAATTTCAGATACGTTATTTGTTGATACAACATTTTTACTGAATTTATTATTGCCACTCACATTTGTGATGGTTTCTGAATCGAGGAAGTGCAGAAGAAAAAACAATTGGACAATTTTAAAAATGTCGTTGTAGTTAGTACCAACTGCCGCAAAATTCCCTAAATTTCAACGAACAAAGGGTTCAGTTTTTATTAAAAAGGGTACAAAAGAGTGCAAAATAAAAAGAATAGTATAAAAAACTCGTTTTAGAAGTCAATTCCTGCACTCGTCTAATAAAAAACTCGCTCTGGGGCGCTCATTTTTTAAACTAACTAAGGAATTCTCAAAACTTCTTTTTTAAGGTTTAGATAGACCCGGAACCACACTCGTTAGATGGAGCTTGCTCCACCACGTCTCTTATATCTATATACTTATGAATATTTACAGATTTCTTTATTTTTTTTCGAGAGAAATATGGCGGAATTTTTAACTTAAAATTTTAAATTGCGTTTTTGGAGAAAAGATTGATGTTCACGTTAAATAATCTTGTTTATATCAATTTTCGTCATCCACAAAAATCCAGAAGCTAAATAAAACTAACTCGGATATGATAAAAAAGTTTAAACAAAATCTATCCTCTCATTTTCGAGATAAAAAATAAAATAGTGCAAAAAACATGGTTTTTTCACTTTTTTTCAAAACCTTAAGGACAGATTTACTTAAAATTTGGTATAAGTAAAGCTTAGACTAATACTAAGCTCTGGTAATTTTTTCAAAATTTTTTAACCTCACGTTTATATTTTGATCCACTAGAGTTCCACCTTAATATAATATTATTTATACAGATTTTGTTGAACTTTGTTGATTGTTGAGTTGAAAAGAAGGAACATATGAGTGGTGTAGTTATTAAATTACAAAATAAACATCATCGTATTGATTTAATGTTGCATCTCTCTACTATCATTGTGTCTGATTATTACATAAAAGAAAAAACCGATAAAAATAAAAACAGTGGACGTATAACGAATACAAATAAACATCGTACTTTTAGATTATAATATTTTACGTTACATTCTCTCGAATATACGTACAGATACATTTTTATTTTATTTCCGATTACATTGATGTGTATACATGGAGAAAATGAAGGTGGAGAGAATATATAAAGGCGAAGCGGAAAAACTCATCTGTGACCTAATTTGATCCTATAGTAACAGTAGCAGCATATATATATTGCTTAACATCTACCATTCCTCTGTATTCCAACATACGTGTATCATTATTTAAGAATGAATTCGATCAAGTTTGATTTAGTTTCATTTATTAGATACTACATTGAGAAATCTTAACTGATATTAAAATATATAATTAGAGCATGGTAAAATTAATGAGTCTTAATCTAATTACTTCCTCGACACATTTTGTATGGACGATACAAAATTTTCAACAAGCGTTAAATAGATTATGAGGACGCAAAAAAAATTTAGTTGTTACAAGTATGAAATGGCTGGAATTTTAATCGATAACGAGTTGTCAGCTTGTATTCTTTCTCATCAATTAACACAACGATTGTAGAACACGACAATTTCTTGTTAAATCGCATATCTATCATCAATAATGATTTAATTGAATCGAAAAACGCATTAACAAAATACTGGGTGATATTCAATAATTTTGTGTAACTATTGAGGAAATTATAAATTGTGGAAACTTTATGCTAACGGTTCTTATTCAATATTGGGTGGAAAAAAATTTTTTTTTTTTCATTGATTGATTTTGCATTCATGGAAAATTCTTTAAGTAATAAAATCTTGTGTTTTTTTTTTGGTGATAGAAGCGGAGGCTGTGGAATTAAAAGACGTTGTGGGTAGAATTTTATAAATCAGAATTATCGTTGAATTTAATTAAAATTTTGACATCAACAACTCTTTTATAAGAGTCTTGTAAACAACATTTTCAGTGGTGGAAAGGGGTCGCCAAGTTGGTTAGGGGTGTAATAAGTAAGTTTTATTAAAAAGCAAAAATGCTTTTTTACCTTATTTTAGTTTAAAGTGATTTTATTTTTTATTTGAACGTTTTATCTGCACCAATCCACATGGGAGTGTGTATCACTTTCATCAATAGCGTGTCAGGGTGGTATTTAACCCATTACCCCAATAGAAATTATTAGTTATATTAGCACCCTCTATAATTTAGATCACTCTTTCAATGACCTAATTAGGCTGAATTAACGAAAACAAAAATCCAGTTGTAGATCATATTACAAACGGTTGTAATAAAAGAAGGGTCTCGTAAAATTTGTGCGTAAATCTAGGGGCGTTGTTAGTTTCCATAATATAAAATTCGATCCTTTAAGATTCACATACACAATTCCAATGAGATTTGTTAAATTCACGGAATTGTTTTGAATGTTTGCTAAATAAAATGAAAAAAATTACAATTTTTTATTCTCTGTTTATTTTTTTCGTGGAAATCTTCCGTGTTTGTTTAAATCATTCACCTTGTCAGAAAGTTAATGTACTATAATTATTGTTTTGTTGAAAATATAACAAAACAGGTATATGGTTTGTTAATGCTAAAAATTGAGTCACCATGACTTCATTTATATCCACTCACACACAAAAAACACCGAAGCTCTAACCGATATATTACAGTGCAATATAATTCTCATTAATGTAATTAGTAAATCATTAGTTTGCTTGATGGAAATTTTAATCAAATAATGTGTGACTACCCACTGTTCTCCTCTCATCGTATAACGATAACCACGTAGTTGTCTATAGGACAATTTCACCAGCTTCAGTTAAACTTAATGAACTGTTAAAAACAATCGTTTTATAAAAATGGTTTCTATCACTTATTTGTTCGTTAGAATTTAATAGACATTGGTGAAATCGATCCTATATGAATTTATGTACGTATGTAGGTCCATCCAAGCCGAACTCTATTCGAATTCAGCTTCAACTCGAATGAACCTCAACATGAATCCAGCTTCATTCGAATGGAATTTGACCGAGTCCAACTATATATGAGCCTAAATTCATGAACTACTACATGGTTATCCTTATACGTACGTTAAACTAACTACCGATTCTTTTATTATAAATTGTTTTGTGTGAGGTTCCTTTTCCGCCGCCCCTCACACACGAACTGTGGTTCGTTCCCCACTGTAGCTCGGCCTTTAAGGCTTTTTGTACACCTATCACCTCCTGATTTGGGTAAGCTGTCCTCCCCCAATGGTCCCGTCTTTTTAGTAAAGTCCAGGATACTGTTTAAGGGAGTTTTTTTTTAACGTATCTCTGTACCTTGAAGGTTGACTCCATCCTAATCCTGAGAGGTTTCGAGGATTTCTCCTTCCCCTCTTCATCCACGGCCATCTACTCTATTTTGTCCTTGCCTTTCTTCCCCACTTTCCTATACCTGGTGCTGGCGAAGTTCAACTAAGGACGGCAATCGAGCTCCTGAATCTTATTTCAGGAGCTACGTCACCAAAGGCACATCTAACTGCGAGAATAAATACCGTGGTATACTCGGTATTAAGGTGAATTAATAAAAATAAAATAGCCGAATGAGCATATTATGAGATGTGTGAAGGTCTCTACAAGTCAGTCACCGTAACCTGCGTAAACTCACCAGGGTCATATAAAGGTTGACTAATTACTAATTGACTCATCCACCGTGACTGTGCACTTTGATGGAACAATTTTTATCAGCAACACATAAAGAAAATTGACCGGGCAAAAAGCAGTAAACTTACTATTTGTTTCGAATATTCCAAAAGTTTTTTTGTTTCTTTTTCTAAACGAGATACGTTTTTTACAAAGCTTTCACTGTTAGAAAATTAACAATAAAACGCAGTGGAAAATACAAAGAGATTGAAAGAAAATCGGTTTTAAAAAGAACGAAGAAATTAAAATCTCGATAAAGACGTGATTCAAATACTTTTTATTCAAATTCACGTAGAGAAAATATAAAACGAAGACGAGTGCTAATCATTAGACAAACTTTTATCTCGAATCCCTTCTAAATTTTCTTAAATCGATAACAATTCTATTTTGATGGAAATTAATCTGCAAGATAATTTACACGAAAATTGGTAAATTAACGAAAGATTTTCTGTCAATATTTGTCAATTCAGTGGAAAATTTCGTATCACTTTAAATTTTGTAAATTGTAATAACAACAATAGCACGTCAAACACTCATAAATTTTCATGTATAACAATGAAAAATTTCCAAACAAATTCTCGTTCAGCAAAGTTGAATTCTTTCGGGAAATATGTGTTTGGTTTGTTTGATGTTTGAATATTAGACTGTCTTGTATAAGTAGATGAATGAATAATGTCTATATTTTATGTTTCTCTTGTCAGACATTAAAGTTATTTGATTCTGTATACATTGTAAATCAGTAATAAACAATGAAGATCCTGTAGAAAAACTTGAGCATTAATTAGTTTTACTTTTGCGTATAATACAGAAGCAAAAGAAGACCTTGTATTCTATAAAGTTTACATAATTTATTCTAAAGAAAGTTGTTTCTTGCTTCAGATTAATGATAAATTCTTGAACGTTCCTGTAGGACAGTTCAGACTGTTGTTATTATTGAGAGATCACAACAACAGCCGTTTAGTTTTTATCGTTCACTCTCCTCGTGTATATCTTGATCGAGAAAAGTGATATACGGACATAATAACGAGAAAAAACTTTCGACTTTTCATTTCCAGTTTTGTGACGACTAGAAGAAAAAAAATGATACTATTGCAAACATCTTTGAAGATTTCTAAACAAACTTTCCTTGATCGTTCAAAAATACAATAATTTATTCCGTAATTAATTGAATTCACTTGAACTTCTTTCATCAAGACAAGTTACAATCATGACTTTGTAAGGTTTACCAATAGGTCAATCTATATTAAGTCTGGGACAATTTACATGAGATTAAAATTGATTATTCCTCAACAATCGATAAAGTAATCTGTAAATATGGATAAAAATACACATATAAAAAAGTGGAGCTATAGCACCATCTAACGGTTGAGAAACTTAATATCCGCAGGTATTATTCAATCTTAATTTACATTTCATTTAATTTCAACGCTCCAAAGGTAATCTTTTTCGTTCAAGACGAATAAATCTTCAACGAAACACTCAACATGTAATAGAAACTTAAGCGATAGTTTCAATCATATACTTGGTAATTATCTCAAATAGCTTAATTTAGCGGGATACACGTAGACAAATTATCATTAACCTAATTAATTCGAATTGTATTCAGATAAACAAAACTGTTATCATCAATTTTAGAGGCGAATACGATAACAAATAGAACAACAAATCAACATAATTTTATCATTTTCCTCTCTGACAATACGTTTTCCTTTCATACGTGATGTTGCTCTGTGCATCAACTTTTTCTGGTAGCAGTAGTAATATCAAAGATATTCCCTATACATATGTGTATAGACTTATTCAAATATCTGCAGTCTTGTGTGACACGTGTCCTTCGTTGTAGAATTTCCATTTTTTTGTTTTGGAAAGAGAAAAATAACTTTAAAACTCTATTATACGAACAGCATTTAAGCATATTTACCACATTCAGGACAATATTTCAGTCGGTGAAACGTGTCGCAAGTCAGACGAGAAAAATAAGACGAAAACAACAAGAATCAATGAATCTCTCTCTAGATTAGCCTGCTGCTTAAGGACAAGCAAACGTAAAAAAACTGTAATTTATTTGCCTCTTATAGTCGAAAATTTGGTTTTAAGCAAGCAAGAAAACTTGCTATCAGTTTAATGGTGTTTTTTTTTCCTATTATAAATTGTCCATATTATTTCTGTTCCAATTGTTGCTTTTTCTTTACTATTCTCTCTCTCTATTTTTTCTCCCTCCCCTCTCTCTTAATACAACAAGGTTGAAATGGGACCGTCAAATTTAATTTCGAAAAATTCCGACATGATTGATCGATTGAATCGTTTTTCTTTTTACGCAAAGGTGTTTCATTTCGATGATAAATTACTTTTTGCAGTCATAATCTTGTTGCAACTACTCTTGTATATTCCTTATCGCATAATCTTTATCTGTACCTATTTCATAAAAATTTAAAGCTCTAAAGCTCCTTTTTTATTTTACTATATTCTCATTACTCTACGTTGTAATATTTTCTGTTAAAGACAACCAATCCGCTGATTCTTTATGTAAATACTATCAGTGACTGAGGAATATCACATTTTTCGATTCGTGTAAATCGGACTGTTTCTCTTGTTGAGGTGAGACGGTGGTTAGGTGGGAGGTATTAGAACAAATTTCTAACACATCAGATTTGTCAAACCACCTTTTAATAGAAAATATTTGTATCTTTAAGGAACTATACGAAAAGTCTATTTTACACAGCTCTAGAAAAATAAGTTACTTTTTTCTGAGACTGATAGTACATGCTGAAATAATAAGAAAGTAAAAAACAACCATATAATTCTCGAAAGTTATTTTCCACATCACTATTGAGATGAATTGTTGAAGGGTTAGTATTAGGAGGTAATTTAGACCAGTGTAAATGGCTAGGATGTAGTCAAGCAATTTATCCAATCCGCTTTGTAATTACAGTTGTTGTATAACTATAAAAGAGGGTTAGTAGTTTCTCTCTTTCATGTTCTCCTTTAAATTTTTCAGTCTATATTCCACATACTGAAAGCTTTATTTTAGTTTTATATTACTAGTAGTTATTATTATGGATAATAGGAACTCTCTATTTTCTCTTAGCCAATGGGAGAAGTTTGTTAAAAAGTAGCCAGGTGTATGCCGAGATCTAATATAATATAAAGAGAAAATTGTGGACCGTGGAATTTAATGCAGGATTTTCTCGTTTGTATAGAACAGATGGTTGTGTAGGGATTTCAATTTCAAAATATGATCTCCTATATGATGATGATGATGATGATGATGATGATGATGATAGTAGTAGTAGTTGTGGTGAGGATTCAATAGTAAATACTTTGATTAAATTTTTCTATCGTGATAAAAATTGAGGGTAGTCAAATTGGACGTTTGAATACTGAAAATTTCCTTAAAAGGTTAAATAATCAACTGTTGTAGCTTGTAATTTTCAAATAAAATGAATTGCATTCATTTATATTCTCGATGCCTTTAATAATTTCGCCTTTGAACATTAGAAATATGTAAATTTCTTGAAAAATATACAAAGTAATCATTATTAACAAAAATTTGAAATTTCTTTTGAGAAACGAATACAAAAAGACATAAAAATTTGTTGTGTTATTTCAAAGAAATTCTCATAAAATGATTTAAGCGTCGTTTTTTCTTCTTCCCTTGTTGTCTTGTAATTCAATTAAATAATAAAAGTAAATTAATAATCAATTGTCTTATTTACATACATAGCTTTGTAGTTCCATGTATATATTATGCTTTTATCCTCGAAAATTTCTTGAAAATTCATAAATTTGTAATCAAAACAAGGATTCTGTCATCTCTTATTCTTCTATTTTCAGATTATTTAAACTAAGACTGACACCAGACAGGGACGTATTCGCCGATGATGTTGTATTCGAATCAACTAATGGACGTGTTAATTTAGAGCCAACATTTGCTTATACGGGAAGTCTAGAAGGTAAGTCAACGATCAAAATTATTTGTTATTAGCGAATTTTTTTAAAAAAAATTAGCTTATGACGAGATCCTCACCTTTGAATTTCCGAAAATTTTTTGCACAGAAGTTCGTTTTGGGACCTCAGGAACCCATATCCACCGTTCGTTAAAATTTTTATTTATATATATATATATATATATATGTATATATATATGTATATCCACGATAACTGCCGTAAAAATACACCAATCTTAATGAAACTTGGTACAAAAATCGGTCTTTGGGATAGCTTGGATGAGTTCGTTGGCCAGACTGGTAGGGCCAACACTTTTGGAATAAGAGCTGAAGAAATGTTAGAAAAAATCATTTTCAATATTACATTTGCTTAGATTTTGATGAAAATTAAAATAACAGTAGAGCCGACCATTCTCTATGACCCAGAAAAAAAAATCATCAAAATCGGTTCATTGGATCGCAAGAAAAATGCAAAAATGTTTTTATTGAGTATTAACAGTAAAATCGAATATCTCAGGTGGCTGTGTTCTGACAATTGATATTAGAAAAAAAAATTGATAATCGCAGAGGCCAGCTAATTTTGACAGTTTAGACAAACATAGGTAGATCTAGTATGTTAATATTAACATACTAGATCTATGTAGACAAACGACAAATTTCAAACCAGTGAAATTTTATTAGTGTTTCTTATTGTTTGTGAATTAATAATATTTCAGCATGTAGATACATAAAAAAATTCGCTATATAAGGCACTTGCTGCTTTTGGAGATCTTTTTTTTTCTCCTAGTAAAAATATTGCTTGCAGTGTTCATGCATACGTAATAAAATCCTGGAGAAAAAACTTTTTCCGAACAAAACTTTCAACCAAATCCCTATAGTGCCTCGATGTGGACAACGATGAACCAAAACTTACCAATACAACTTTTCTCAATGGTCAATACAATAATTAGAAAGTTTCCAAAGCACTCTTGTCCCTTGCTACATAATTGTTTTGTTGTTGTTGTTGTTGTTCTTGTTCTACTCTCAAGAGGACGAGCTTAAATGAGAATAGTTTTGTATGTGTTTGTGTTTTTTAAGGGATACTTACTTTTTGTAGCATTTTAGAAATGCACAGACAAATAAAATAATAAGAGGATATCGAGTGTCCTTAAGGAATACGAATGCGGTCAGAATTTCTCATTACCTAATTATTTATTCGGCTTCCCTTCAAAGAAAAATCCTACTAAAAGAATCTAATAAATACAGGGTGTAATAGAAATTCCTTACAATCTTTAAACCATGTGTAGAATCCTAAAAATTGAGAGAGTCGGTATACATATAGAGACCCGTTTTCTAGAAAAAGTGGGTTGAAAAATTCGTCAAGATTTTTGGACCTACTGGAGTAGAACAAACTTAAGTATAAATGTGTTTAGTTGCGAGTGAACAAGAGGGTTGATTGTGGATGATTGCGAGCTTATTATTTTTTGTCTATTAAATTTCGAATTTTTGTCATTTTTCTGTGGGACCACGCGAAACAATTAGTGCCGGTCAGAAATGTCGAACAGTTGTAGACCCGGATTTCTTAACCTACAGACAAGATTCGGAAACTGCCGAGACTGAGTGAGGCTTGAATATTGTAAGTGATTTAGATTACACCCTGTATAATAAGTAATGGCGATTTTTCGATTTTCAAATCGATGGATGTTAAAAGGAATACTTTTTTCAGTGGGAAATTTTCAAGTGAAAATCCAACATTAACTTTTTGCAAGTTTCTTAACAAAAATACCTACCATTGGTAATCTATTGTTGGCTTTTATGTACAATTTTATATACAAGATGCAAAAAGCTCGATATTGTTAAGCTTGGTTAGGAACCTGAAAGGAGAACGTTGATTGAAGAATCGAATGCTTTCAAACTATCCAAATTTAGATTATTATTATTATTCTATTTCTGGTTAATGTTTGAAAAAATAATGTTTGATTCGTCTATTGTCGAATTCCTGCTCGTAACCCTTGAAAAATGTTTCATGGTAAAGTTACAACCTGAAGCAATTTGACTTTGCCGTCTATTCATTCTATTTTATGTCCCGTATACGTTCTTTTTAATCTTTTCGTCTGCCTCCATCCCCAACGGCTGCTGATGGTCGGTCGTCTACTCGAAAGTAATTGGCATGAATTGCGGTTCTTATAGTATCAAAAATTGCATTTGCATTCCATTTTTGACGTCATTTCCAAACAAAATTCCATCTTTACAATATTATGTCAGTTTACAAAAGATAGACATGTATAGTATGTATTTTATTCATGATTTTTTGTTTTGTTTTCGGGATGAAATTTGAATTTTATTTGACAACAAATTACAGTGTTCCGGCTGCATTATTTCCGACCAGTGTCGTATTTAATTTTAACGCAAGTTTCTTGTTTCTTTAGTTTAAAGTTGGAGCGGTAAATTTCCTTATGGTATAATGAATTTAAATGCTCCGCGCTCGCTTGTCCTTTTTGTTGAACTTTGTATCTGTTCGTTTTCACCGTTTCTAAAAAAGATTTTCACTCTATAAATACTAATTAAGCTTAAGCTTCAAATTTATAAATTTACGCGACGTTTTCTTTTCCGTCACACCACACCAATATGGACAAAGAAATTTGGGGCAATTGTCGTCGTTCTAAGATCGGAAATAATCCGGACGATTTTGTCAGTGGTGTTAGTGGTGGTGGTGGTGGTGAGTGATACATTGTTGGATTGCTGGAGGCGCTACTACGATCGTAAATTACAGCTAAACTCATTTCCGCTGGGTTGAATTCAACAAACTCACTGAAACTGTCGCGGAATGCCGGGTGGCTGGCCATCAACACCCATCACAATTGCCACTATACACGCACACTAAAAGCTTATTTTTGTACGATCGTAAACGAGTGGTGGAAAAAAAAACACACACCCTTTCTAGATTAGAAACTTGTCCAGTATATTGTTCCATAATAAAGAGTTTAGTGATGTGTGTAGGATTAATATTCAACTTCCTGATAATTTCCTTCACATACAATTATTTTAAATGTAATTTTGGGGGATGCAACTTCTAGTTTGGGTTAGGAATAAATTTGGAAACTCTTTTTTTTCCCTCCTGTCTCTGTGTCGTTAAGATATAACGGATATATCCACATTGAAATTCAGCAAATTTCAAATTATATTTACAGTCCGGAAAGTAGTGGCAGGAAAGTCGTTAAAGCTCATACATATCCTTGTTATAACACAGACTGTTGGTAGTGGTGGTAGTAGTAGTAGTTACATTTCCATTTTATACATTGATGTCAACTGTAATGCTGGAAGGCCAAGTTAAGCGGGAACAATTAAAACTCGAGCAATCGTTGATCAAATAAGAAAGCCCCCCTATGGGCAACTAGTAACTTTTATACAAGTTTTCTACTGTTATCTTGCCCCTTTGGTTTGATTATCGAATATTTATATTCCATTGATCTCTTAATCGGTAAAGTTTCATTTTTGGCTTTGCAAAAATTTAAATAAAAAACTCTCTGTAAAATGCAACCGAACCAACAAAGAAAATATGAAATTATCTTGCAGCTTTGTTAATAATAAACTGAAATAATTTAATAGAATTTCAAATATACATGCATTCGTTTCTAATTAAATGAAAACTTGTAAATTTATGGATTAATCGATAAGCTAGATGTAAATGGAAATTGGTCCTTTTAACGTAAATTGGGTCCTTTCATGCAAAATTAAATACTCTAAAGGGCCATTCTCAAGCTAGCACGTTGACAGCAATACAACAACACAAATTAACATAGAAATTATCAAATAATACCAGTCATCATCATTTGATTGAGAAATTATTGTAACCACCAATCGAAATTATATTTAACCTAACAGATTTGTTGATCAATTCATTCGAGTTGTATTGAGCAATTCTCAAGAGTAGAGCTTTAATATAACTGTACTTGACAATCTTTACAACGATATATTCATTTTCATTAGATATCTGTAAAGTTCAAGTGTAATTACACCACCACCACTATCAATAGATATTACCGACCAACTATCTTGTCAGACATCTAGTAATAACGTTGAGAGTATTCGATATAATAGTAGTGTTAAAGTTTCATGTCCTAGTTTTGTTCTTTATCTTGTTAAATACAAAACCAATCTTAACACATTGAAAATTTATGGATGAGCTTTCCTGTCTTGTAAAACTTATGGTCCGTTAAATTGAATACATTAATATAATCTTATCGTTTATGTTTATTGTATAAAACCGAAGAAAATTGTCGTTGAAAATAAGTAAAATCAATAATTCATTTACAATGGAACATAAAACAGAAAGAGTTGTAAACGTTTTTCAGAGAGATGAAATACAACAACGAAATAAAAATTGAAACAAAGAGAATTTGACTTTGTGATGGAGAGATCGAGTATTTTTAAAATTACTTTTCATTCATTAAAATTGATGAACTTTGTTGTTACAGTTTTAATATCGAAATAGATAGAAATTATATTATATCTTTGTCACACACATTGTGAGTTTTATAATTTTACCATGCATAATAATGAGTAAGACAAGGATCTAATTATATTCTACAGAACAACAATGAGGGGAAATTCCAGCAATCTCAAAATTAACAGTAATCACCACATGTTCTATACTACTGTTGAATAGACGAATTTATAAAGTTAAATTTAGCAACATTACACCACAAATTATCTTAAAATTAAATAATCCACTGTGTAGCATTGGTAGTTGATGGAAATATTACCAGTTTAATTACACCATGATATCTTACTTTTGTCTTCTCTCAACTTTTGTCTTTAAACATTGACTCTTTAGAATTGTCAGCGTTAGATGCAAGAGAGTAAGAGATAAAGTTTTAAAACAAAGTTTCACATATTGCCAGACAAAATGAAATAGTTTACTTACTGTCGTCTTAATTGAGATCTTAAATGAGAGAAGCTTTGAAATCTTGAAAATGTTATTATCATCAGATTGCCAACTGTGTTAACTTATACATCTTGTCTATTAGATGGATTATTATTCAACAGCTGGATTGTAAGTTTATCTTAGATTGTCGCACGATTATCGTTAGCGCACTTCATGGACACATGTGACTCTTGATTTTTACCATAACCTTAATTTGTATATTTGCATTTCATCAAGTATTTGAATCTAACCATTTGCTGTGCTGTAATGTATTTAGCCCGGGGTTACAACGGACTATTTCGCTATATGTTCAAAGCTAAGTACGTATCGGGAAAGAATCCTCCGGGTCGCCAAAGAGCCACTGTCAGAGATGTTCGGAGCAAGGAACGGATCGTGAAGGAATTCCCTCTAGGACCTGTCAGTCGGGTTTATATTGCCTCTGTTATCACTCCTACTCGCTGATCTTGCGTGCTGGCTGGCAGCGAGTTCCCCTACTACTTCGTAAGCTTCGTTACAGGGCTTACGAAAATGTAGCAAAAGGGCACAAAAATCAGCAGCAAATAAACTGAGAACTGATTGGAGAGCGCTAACATATAAGGTAGTTCAGAGCAGTGACGTCATCTGTACGCAAATGCGGGCAAATTCCGCTGTTAAATTATTACAGAGGCAAAAAAACCAACAACAAAACAGATATCAACAGTGTACGAGTGAATTAAATCTTAATTGGACACAAATTTTAATTATTTTGTAGCTTAAAATTAATTTAATATCTAAAATTAAGTTTCGTTTAAGGAATTTAACGCTTGCCTTATTTATGATAAAATTTATTAAACACAACAAAGACTAGAATCTAAATTCTTGTTTTATAAAAATGTAAACTTCTATTGAATACAAATACAATTCTTATCTATTGTTATAATTTATTCAGTTACTTCCAATTTAAACAATGAGCTTTGTTTGTTTCTAAAAACTACAATTTATCCATACATCTATTAAAAATCAATTGATATACGTAAACATAGAGAGAGAGGTTCGATTTTAGAAACTATTTAATGTATTGTACAATGTAATAGAAGGTGAATTCAAAAGCTTGTACTGTTATGATTTTGAATATAAAAGCTCAAAGCTTTCACTATAATACATATGTATACATGTATAAATGTCATGGATACTATGATACTATAAGTATAGGGTGGAGGAGGCTTTCAATATAGAATCACAAACATTCAATCTTGACATTGGATATGTTTCAACTTTATGACAATGGCTCGTAAAATGTATGACTTTGGCAAAGGGGGACATGGGGGAAGGCCATGTTTTACTGTTGTATTTCAATACACTGATATCGGGTCGATAATAGTCGCTTAACTTAATTCAGATTTAGAAAATTATCAGTGGACAGATCATTTTCAATCGACTCTCTTGCTTCTGAAAGAACCGAATAATTTAGACCCTTAACAAGACACTGCCTTCAAAGGATTGCCGAGGTTCTGAAAAAGTTTCTATTGCACTTTGTTCGAGTTTGAACCAAAACCTAATAGCACATCGTTGCTCGAAATTGGTGTCACTTATCTTTAGAACGCACTAGAAAAAATTGATTTCACTACCCTTTTTCACCTTACTAATTCCAAGTATTGACAGATGGAATGTCATTTTTGCTAGTCTCATTACTTAGCAGCGGGATTTTGCGCGCATTTGCATGCCGGTGATGTCAGTGCTCTGGGCGTTAGCGCTCTCCAATCGACATTCCAATGAAGTTATATATTTATTTGTTGCGATTGTAATACTACAATCATTAAACGTAGGTGATAAACTGAATGAGTGACAATAAATAGGCGGTCTACTGAAGCTGATTTTTGTCTCTCCAACTACAGTTTCATAAACGCAAGTCGGTAGGTTGAAGTACTTGGTGAAATAAAAACATATAAATTACGATTATAGTAAAATTTGAGTCACGCTGACGATAATCGCGCTACAATCTAAAATAAATTTACGATCCCTCTGCTACCTGATTACTTAATTAATTTACACACCTCGTATATTCGAATATCATACAGATTTTGTCAATTCAAATAAAGCCTTTAATCTGATCAATATGTAGTGTATAGAGATTTATACAAGCCTATAAAATATATTTTTTTCAAAAAGGGGAGGCAAAAATTGAAATTCCATTAAACAATAGATTTTATATTAGAGTATCATCATTAATCATGATTTCTCGTCCGTATCGCTGTTATAGAGAATTGATCAAATTGATAACAAGACAGATACGTCGATAAGCTGTTGAAAACATTCAACTATTGTTGTATTGGAACGCTGATTCGACACCGCTTCTATTTCTCAATAACAAACAAATCAAAAATTGTAAAGGCGCGTCCACATTAAGCCGAAACAGGTCGGTCGGCCTATGCCGGGCGGCACGTTCGGTTCGGCATGCGGTGTTCGGCAAGACGTCCACATTCTTCCAGTAATCTGGACATTTGCGATATAAGTCAATAAATGATAATGTCTGTTCATCAGTCAACTTTTCGCTCATTTTCGCACTCATGAAGCTAGACGATGAATTTTGATTCGGTTCGGTTCGGCTTTTTTTGTTCCGGACCGACTTGGATCGGTTTGGGTTCGACATCGTTCGGGTTGGCTTTTGGTAAGTCGGCGAGGCCTACTGGCACGTCTATATTAATTCGGCTTTGCAGATCAGCTTAAGCCGAATGATGGCGATCGGCATAATGTGAACGCGCCTTTATATTGACATTATGATTATCAAATTATCATACTTGTTTGAGTAGAGAGAAAAAAAATAAAGAATTCTTCTTTCCGTCATCCTCATATCAAAGTTAGCTGAAATTAACGTCAATATGTTCAAATGGAATCGTAAATATAACATATAACGAATAAACCACAATGGGGCGATATTTTTCAATTATTTTGTCCATTTTGTTATTATTTCTGACGGCTACCGGCAATAAAAAATAACCACTAAATAGTAATTTTGGGGGAAACAAGTCAACCCATTAGTTACCCCCCGAAAACAACAATACACGAATAGACTTGATTATAGATAGTGTCCGATCGAAACAGCACTTGGAGTTGAAACCGAAACCGAAACTTATTTAGACATTTTGAAATTTTAATTGTATACAGAAATCCAGTTTATTTTTTATATGTTATATAGTTAATTCGTGTGAAATCTAAAAAAAGATAACAAATAAAGTATGTAAGAATAAAACACATAACTTCAATTCCACATAATCTGGCGACCACTAGACACGAACTCACCCGAACGAAGTGCGACAATTCGCGAACACTGACGTTTCGGCTGATCTTTGGCCGAAACCGAAAACGAATCTACAATCGGTCATTAATGATAGAGGAAAAAGTTTATTTTAACCGGTTTCTTGTCAATATTTTTGTTGATAAGTTCGTGGTTCTATTATTGTAGCAAAACTATCAATAAGTATTTTGTGATTATTTTATCTTGGAATTGTTCGTAAATCGACTTCTTGAAACATTTTATCAGAATTTAGAGTATCGAATTTGGCATACAATATCACACAATACACTATGTATATCTTTCAGTGAATTATTACTATTGTTGCCTGGCAAAGTCTCTAGTTCAATTGTCTGCTTCTTTTTCTTCATCGTCTTTATTGTTATCTCTGTGATTTGCCTGCCAATCAGGTATTTGTTACAAAGTTGAAATGTCGAGAAACTCAATGAATGACAAGTTTAAGAATCATCCATTTCTAAAATGAATCGATGGACTCTAGTTTTGTAATGACAGAGACATGCTTTGAATCTTTTAATATTGTCATTTCTAATTTATCATTCAATAAGAGGACAAAGAACGAAGGAAAATCCACCACTTTTTCCTTCCGAACATTACAAGTAGATTTAGAGATTTATATTACGATGTTAATTATTGTAAATGGGAGTGACTTTAATGCTGTTATATCTTCAAAGATTAATCGATATCAAAGGGAGACGTTCTACTATTCCTATACTACTGGATTTAATTAAATTCACATTCGTGTTTATTTAACATTTTCGCGTGTTTTATATTCAAATGATTTTCCTTGCAGTAGTGAATCTATCGTAAAAACTTTGATTTGATGTTTGTTTTAAAAAAGGATCTAGTATACATATAGATAGCGCTTTCTCTAGTTTCCTGTATAGCGCCTAGCGTACTAACCATTTAGGGTACACGAAAAAATTGAAGGTTTTATGTAAATTGATAGAAATAATATTAAATATGGATTATTTGAATAAAGACCAATACTTCTATGTGTTTTTTGATACTCATCTCATTTTTCAAGTTAAACAATTAGTACCAGTAGAGATATTGGTTGTCTATCTATAGTTTCCTCAATATTCCGGAGTCAAGCGCTATCCATAGATATACTAGATCTACGGTTTTAAAACGTTATTAATTAACATAAAATCGACTCAATTTCTCTATTTTACTCGATAGTTACATAGATACCTGAAAAATGACTTTATTACAATAAAGTAGTATTAAAACGTAATCAAGAAGTGTTGTTTATTGTTTTTCGTTAACATTAGTGACTATTTCTTATTATTTTCTACAATTGTTATTGTTGCTGAAATTTCAGTTTAATTTGAAATTGTAATAGCTGTAATCAAGGGAGTAAATAACTGTAGATTCTCAGTGTTTAGAATTTTCCAAATGAAGGAGTCTATTGTTACAGCTCTGCCACTTTACATTTTCTTAGTGTTGGCCATTTCACTCTCATCTCAATATATTAAACTTATGTAGCTATTTCCACGCTTATACAATGCCACGTTTTTTTTTCTTCTCTCCACTTTATTTGAAGGATTTGTTGTATTCGTGTTAGTCAATGTTGAAATTGATCCACTGTGCTTATCTTTGATCAGATTTGAATTTGAAGTGACCTTTTCACTTTACCTATTTAAATACATCCAGGTTTTTATTCCAATCACATCGATAACATCTCCTATAATAGCAACATTCGTTCTTAAATAAAAACGAACATAGACGTAATCCTTAAAATGTTTGATCGAGATAACTGTAAGCTATAAGTAATCGTTTATATTCTCTTGATCTTTTCCATCTTTGTATACTGTTTTGTATTTCAATAATATTTGAAGACTTTTTGTAAAGAAACTATAAGAAATACCCCACTTCCTTTCCAGTGTTGGTGATTCCGGATAATCGGATATGTGTTTGATTTTTTCTCGTTTTTTTTTTATCAAAGAAAAAGGTAGACACAAAGAAAAAAGTCAGCATGAAAACCTATTGTTCCTCCAATTTATTTTCGTGTAATTGTTGAATTGTTAAATTGTGTGGTATACTTATACTTAAAATTAAGTAATTCAACTTATTTACCACAGTTAATTATAGTAATAATCCATAATTGATTATCATTGATATGACTTAGTGGTCATGGCATTGTCAGTCATTTTAACAACGGTATAGATGCTTAAATTCCTCTATAGAGAACAATTAAGACAAATTTACTGAATGTCAATCATAACAGATCAGTTGTTGAAGATGAATTCTGACTGTTAAGATCTAATCTTGTTAAAACAATTAACGTGTGAGACACGATTATACAGTTGAAGTGTCATCTGTACCTTTTCACCTTCAAAATGAGAATAAGCAATTTCAAATTGAGAATTAACAACTTCGAAATGGGAATGAGCAATTTCAAACTGAGAATTAACAACTTCAGAATGGGCATGAGCAATTTAAAATTGAGAATTAAGACCTTCAAAATGGGAATGAGCGATCTCAAACTGGGTATTAACAACTTCAGAATGAGAATAAGCAATTTTACATTGAGAATCAACAACTTCGAAATCGGAACAAGCAATTTCACATTGAGAATTAACAACTTCAAAATTGTAATAAGCAATTTCATAATTAAACTAAAATTGAGAAAAAAGATTTCAAATTAAGAGTAAACGATTTGATGATTAAATCATATCAAATTGACAGAAATGTGGCATCAAAAGCTACATTCATTTTAAAATAAAAGACATTTTATGGAATGGGAGGTTTTAATCTCGAAATGAAGAAATAATATTATTGAACAAAAATAGGAAAATATTAAGGATAATTTTTTGATTGAAATTACTCAAAATACAAATGTTTTAAATTTAATGTACAAGAGATTTTTAAAAAGTCATGTTGATCATCTTTAACGCATTTGATAAATATTTTTGAAATTGCTAATAAATTTTGTACAATTATTATAATTATTCTCAATTACAAATTGTTTATTCACAATTTGAAATTGCTTATTCCCATTTTGAAATTGACTATTCTCGTTATTGACTTCCTTTGCAATCATTTATTATAATGTTGACAATAATTAGAAAGCATGTATGAAATTGCAAATCTGATAAAAGTATTCATCCAACATCCGGCGTGTTTTTTTTTTATTATTCCATCCTCTCTCTATCCGTTTCTACTGTATTCAACCTTATCCAATTAGATATCTTCCTGTTTCTGGATGTTCTGGCAGTTTACGCTTCAATTCTAGGACATTTTACAACCACGGTTTTTAGTATACAAGTACAGACAGATGTGTAATATAATAAAAACATTTCAAGTTGTTTTGTTAAATATAACACTTTAAATTGAAACAAATTGTATCTGTGTAAATTCAGAGGAAATTATCGAGTAAATTTCAGGATAAATCACATATTTTTTCTTGTTATTTCTCGTATTTTCGCTCAATGAATTGGTAAAGAAAACAATAAATCTGTACGTTGGTTATTTGTATTATTGTTGTCCATGCAGTTATTTAATAATAATGTGACAACAATTTTTAATTAAGGATAAAATTCAAATTGATTCGTATACAAAAAAAAAAAAACAACATCCGTTAGTATTGTGTGTATGTGTATGTTTGAGAGAATTTCCATTAATTACGAACAATAATTGAGTTAGTATACCTGGCTGGCAAATCTTGTTTTGTTTAACGAAAATCGGATTGGAATCAAACTAATTAGTTTAGATTATTTGGTGTAGCTTCTACACACCTACACATTTGTGTTTTGTTATGTACCTACATTCAAGTCAACAAATATACGACAGTTCTGTATAGAAATTTTCCATTCATATAAATTTCAGTTACTGAAAGAGAACAAACAAATACGTAACGATTTAATCTAACTTGTATTTCCCCATTTATATTCAAATTTAAGTCAGAAAATTAATGTTTGAGTTTCATCTAAAGACAGAGAGATAGAAAATCTTTTTATTATAATTTTCAATTTTCCATCATTTATACCACAAATATTAAACTTAAATTAACTATAGCCATATATGAAGGGAAATAACACATTTCCCTCTTATGATAACTAATCCTTCAGCCTTGTCATCTTGGAATAGTGCAATTCTTCACTAAGGCTTGCCAGAGGCAAACCTATTTTCTTTTTTCTCGCCAACACAGACGCACACACACACACACACACAGAGATTGTGTATGGGTGGGTGTGATTTATGAATGTGATGAAAATTGCAATATAAAAACCCACCTAATATTAGATTCATTTCAGTTTTTTTTGACTAAAGTCGTAAATATTTCGCTGAATTTAATATAAGAGGGATTGGAAGAAAATCAATCTGTTAGTGCAGTTTTACATTGATAATAGTAGTAGCCGTTCTGTGTTGTAAACAAGGGTGATGATGAATTATTAGAGAAGGGTGAAACTTTTCAAACACGAAGAGGAAAAAATACAACAGTAAGTTTTTTCAATAAAAAATTGTATCATTTTTTATCATTTACAAAACGAACAATAATTTGATGTATTGTTAATTTATTATTTACCAATCGACAGTATTCTGTAGTTAGTGAACATATACAGGATGTCCCGTAAGTCGCGCATTTCCTGCTAAGGGGAAGATAGGGGATGAAATTCTAAGTTGAAAAGTCCTGCACCATTTTTTTCATCTGACGCACAGGAAATTAGTTATTAATTAAATTAAATTAAATTAAATTAAGATGCTCGATATAGCGATAAAAAGAGAGAAGGAAAGAGTCTTGACGGTAGAACGTGGGAAACGGGCCAGTTAGCAAGCTGGCGCGACAGCCGTTCAAAGAAAGAGACCACCTGATTGGCTACTTCATTTAATTAATTACTAATTACCTGTGCGTCAAATGAAAAAATGGTACGGGACTCTTTGTCTTAGAATTCCATCCCCTATCTGTCCTTTAGCAGGAAATGCGCGACTTATCGGACACCCTGTAGAATAGTTTCGCGTATATTTTATTCAGTTTATAATGTTGTACTCGAACAATTTCTACATATTTGTCTTGCCAATGGTAAGAAACAACGACTATTTACAACAGCTTAATTAAATTTTCACACATACACTCACATTATGAAGTAGCGTGTGTATTGTAAAGTTTTTATTGTGTAATTTGTAATTGTGGAAAATGAAGCTTGTTTCACTATTCTCCAATTATCCGACAATTGCTTCAATGCTACCGTTTGGTAATCTTTTAAATCGATTGATAGATAAAATACTTAAACTACCCTTAAGTGAAAAATCTAGTTAATTTCCATCATTGTGTTAAAATCAAGACTTTTATTGTCTCTAAATTCATACGTATAACTTTACATCAACGTAGAATATTATTGTTTTATGTGAATGTAAACATAACTTTTGTCTACGGAAGTGTATTCATTCGCAACATATATTTCCTAGCTAGTTTTATGTATTATATAAATGTCGGATATTTTTTGATAAAAGCATGTCAATGATAACGACCACCATTCACTAACTAGGACAGTAACATTGATAATTCTTCATATACAGAGTGTAATCTAAAGTCTTTACAATCGTCAAACTACGTGTAAAACCTGAAAAATTAAGCCAAATTTTATAATAAATTAGGTGTCGGTAAGGTCGCGCTTTAGAGAAAGCAGGGGTTGAAAAAGGCAAGATTTTCAGAGCCACTGAAATAGAACAACCTTAAGTATAAATAATTGTGTTCAGTCTTAAATTGCGAGTGCAACGGGAACGTTGATTGTGGATGATTGCAGGCTTTTTTGTCTATTAACTTCCATATTTTTGTAATTTTTTTGTGAGACTAGTCGAAAATGTCGAACAGTTGCAGACCCGACAATGGTTCAAAATTTGAGCAAATTTAGTAAATTTTTTCTTCTTCGATCCTTCAAAATATGTTTATTACACTCTATTTCACATAGGGATAGTAAGACTTAAGTATTGTAAGTGATTTTGATTACACCCTATATTTACCTTGCTCTTTTCAATATACCTACAACAATAAAATCGATGATAAATCTTGAATCAGAATCATTTCCTCTTGATCTTGCATTTAATTCAATCAAAAAATCATCCCCCAAACTAATATTTATTTGACTCGTTCCCCTCGACTTCCTGATTTTTAGGGGGATGAAATTGTATTCGAGACTTCAAACCTTTATCAAATCGTATCTCGAGATTTTTTTACCCTGTACATATATTAATCACGATGGTTAAATCTAATGTTGGTTTATTTTGGCTTCAAGTTATATAGCAAATATTCACACACACATATACACATAATTTCAGAGAGTAAAACATACAGGTTGATGTTGAGTTCTACCCGTGAGTATAGTCATATTACTATTGTGTACTTTTCCAACTGCATTTCACATAACTAATACCAGGTCGGGGGATTACAGTAAACCTTTAAATTCTAAGAAAACTAACACCAATGGGAACAATTCCGTGTTGTATTGTTTGCGGTATAAAGTTTTTCTTTTTTTTTTTTGATATATGCCAATTTGCATGTGTCGACAAGCGCTCAACTCGACTGAATTTATGTGTAAATAGGGTGAGAGGGAAAAAATGAACAGTTAAACAATGCGGGATTAAGGTGATTAGAATTTTCCGTCACATTATTACATCCGCACCCTACATCTCCTGTATATTTATAGACGGGAATCGATGTGTTTTTATTTTTTATTACGTTGCCGACTTTGGCTTCCATTGTTGAGATGTTTAAAATGCCTCCAGTTTAGAAGGATCAAGGAAATAACTCGAGAGGAAGAGTTGCTTTAAGGTTGTTTGCATAGACTCTCATCCCAATTTTAATGGTTAACTGAAAATATTTATTTAGAGTCTGTAAAGAAATATTTAAAAAGAGCAAGTTTCACTATTATCAAATTTCTCTCTATTTCGTATATTTCCCATTCAATTGAAATACGTTGGCTTTCATACTTTTTCAACTTTGATGACATTATCTCTCTTGTTCGCACCAATTCTACATGGAACTTGGTCACGTCTCTTGACGCTTTATTAAAAAATATTGACATCTCAATGTGAAGAATAGAAGACGGCAAACGGACGAAGAAAAAAATATTAAAGTTGACGAGGTAAACGACCTTTTAGTCGAGATTAAGTAAACAAATTGAAATTCAAACAATGTATACGATAGGGGAGGATGCTTAATTCAATGACATCGGTCGTTGGTTGGATTTCTGTCTGGATATCAAGGGTGTAGACATTCATTTCAACCACCATCTAAATCGATATTTGATTTTTTTTCCTTTGATTTGTTACAGATGATGATACATCAACAGTTCATGGGATTATCACGAATGATGGTCTATTCGAGGGTACAATTTCAACAAATATTGAAGAATATCACGTCGAACCAGTTAGTCGTTATTTAGTATCGAATATTACAACAACAACAACAACAACAGAACATCAACCATCAACATTTCATTCAATCATTTATAAAACATCAGATGTTCGAGATCCACGTCAAGGTGTACCGTGTGCTTCCCATTTGCTTTACGAAAAAAACCATTTAGATGTGAAACAACGCGAGAAACGTTGGTTATTAGAAGCTGAAGCAAAACTACCATACGATGACAATAATCATTGGTTGCCACCACAATCGACGATACGTTTTAATAAAACAATACGACAACAATATCCGTTTACACCGACATTCGATCTAAATCAACCGATCGATGAAGAATTGGATCTTATTACTAGTAATAATAATAATCGTACTATGGTCGATGTGTCCGGATTGATTTTCCGTAATGTTAATAAACGTGCAACTATTGATCCAAAGAAAACTACCTGTATGTTGTATCTACAAGCTGATCATCAATTCTATCAAAAATATGGCACTGAAGAGGCTTGTATTGAAGTTATGACGAGACATGTACAAAGAGTGAACTCGATCTATCGTGCTACAGGTAAATTTCTATTGTTAGATATTAGTTGAGAAATGGTGGATGCGCCAAGGCAATCATACAGAGGAGGATCCATTCGGTTACAAATATTTACTTTCGTCTGTTGTTTCTTTCAAAGTCGCCTTGAGTATAGTTAATCAAAGTTTTATTACAATTCATATTGACCCGATATGGAGGAGATTACGATTCTAGAGTGGATTTTAATTAAACAGAAAATTTGAATTTCAATAAATTCTCATTTGTTGTATCATAAATACTGAACAAAAAATAAAAAAAAAATTGTAGATACCGTCTAATAAATTACACTTTCATTTCGAAAATAAATATTGGCACTGAAAAAATTTAAATCTTTACAAGATCATCACTATTAGAATTATTTAGTGACATTTTGTAAATTAAATCTTTCAAAATATAAGCGTTTTGAATCTATTTTTAAGTTGAAAATTAGCCAAGCAACAAAATAGAATTTTCCTTTATATATAAGCCCCTTCATTTAATTCAATCTGATTTTAAAGTTAATTGTTTCCATTTTCACAGATTTTAATCAAGATGGAAAACCGGATAATATAACGTTTATGGTGAAACGTATTAAAGTACACACAACTGATGCCCTACGCGATCCATTGTATCGTTTTCCAAACAATTACGGTGTGGAAAAATTCCTTGAACTTTTCTCAGGTGAGTTACAAAGTGTTCTCATTTATAAACGTATACACAAAAGATCAATAAATTTATAATTAACGACTACAGCTACCTTTAAATTAGGGCAAGTCAATCAAACATCGACAGTAAGAGAGTAATTTTATTTAACTAACGATGTACGTTTACAAAAATCTTATCACTAGTTGAAAAAAACTAATATTTGATCAAGCTGTTTTTCCTCGCTGGTAGTTTGGCTGAAATTTTTGACGAATTACGGTCCGTACAGCAGTTTAATTGCTTTTTCAACCATTTTTTTCTCGACATTTAAACTTTAATTATAAAATTGTATGTTTAAGACTTGATGTTTGAAATTCGTGCATCTGTAATGAAATATTTCACAAAATAAAATCAGACAACTAATCAAGAACATAACGGTGTAAAAAATTAAAACACCAGTAACATGATCAAAAGTCACTTGTGGTATATCGACTTGGTTAAAATTTACAGTTTTATCTGGTATCACCCATTTATTTTCTAAACGTTTTACAATACCTGTCGTATAGATTCTGTGCATCCTAATAATTCAACAATAATTATATTAAAAAAAAGTATAAAAATAGTTTTGTCTCATCTTACATGCAATTTATCAATTTTTTATATTTGAAATTTTTCACCATTAAAAATGAGTTTTCTTTGATAAAGAGCCGATCTGAATGATTTATAATATGGCATGGTATACTGTAATATTTCAATATTATCTGCATAACAACACGACTCTCCAATATTACTAAATGATCATTGCACAAGATTCTTGCCAAGTTTGTTTGATTATTGATATCGAGACAATATCGACCGTTTATTAAACTCTTCCATTTCGGTAGTATTTCTCGATTTTTATCCTAAAAAAAAAATCAATTCTCAATATACTGTATTACCTATGGAATATGCGATTTTAAAGTGTAATTACAGTGAAATTATTGTAAACGAAACTGTTGGAGCGTACACACAATGAATGTGTACGTTTATTAGCAATATCGTCGAGTGAATGAAACGGAAATGTTATATCGAAAACAGCTAATTGTGCAACTAGAACTGCATTCATTGCTGAATATAAAACAACACCTAAAATTAATGCAAACATCACTTGTATCCGACCGGAATGACTACGTAATTTCAAATCGAAACCTGTAAAATCAAACAATATTAATCTACAAAGTTGCTGCCAAATTCATATGAAACTCCTATTAGTTGGTGGGCGATTTGAAGGATTCTTAGGGTGGTCTTCAGAAAATGTTTTAGCAAAAGTAAGACCACGTTACTCATTGGAAAATTGGTGAAATCAAAAGTGTTAAATATGTTCGTTCAAAAATTAAAAAAGCTGCAACCCGAGATTGACTGTAAAACATTAAAACGCAAAAATCCTTAGCCTCCCTGTGTCTATCATTGTTTTTCCTATTAGATTAATATCAACTTCCAAACCAGTGTTTCTCAACCGCCGGTCGGGGGCCGATATTATCCCACGCAAAAGAATTTTACACATCCCAAAAGGAACATTTCTTATCTACAATACAATAAATTATTTTTTGTAAAAATTATTGCACCTTAAAGGACTATCAAGAAATTTACAGGTTGACAATAAGAATAGAGTTTGAAAAGCACCGAAGTAGACTGTTGAAACTATTCAATGTTTATTTATACTTTTTGTCTTCTGTTTTTTTACATTAAAAGGGAGAAATGAAAAAAAATAAGTCATTTTACTCGTACAGCTGAGTGTTGAAAATTTCGACAGCGCTGGGAAAAAATCGTTTTTGACCAATTTGCAAATGACCTACGTGGTCCTACTTTTGCTAAAATGTTCCCTGGGTACAACCCTACAAATTCTTTAAGTTTTATGCGAATCGCTTGCCAACTAATAAGAGTTTCATACAAATTTGGTATATTTATTCATATTTACAGCAACTCTTGTAAAGTTGAATTGTTTAGGCTAAAAGCTGGAGTTAGGTCTCGTTTCTATGTCCGAAAAAATGCCAGTTTTTAATAATTTTTAATCACCGATTTCTCGGTTGTTTTCTGACATATTTAAACGCTGTGTAACCAGCCTCGAATTAGGTATCCGACACAGTTTCCTATTTTGTAAAATTTTCACTAAATTCTAAAATGCAGAGGAAAAAGTCGGAACACGTCAAAAAATTAAGAGCAACAAGAGCGAAAAATTCAAATTTGTAAAATCGAAAAAGTTGTCAAATTTTATTTAATTTGTTTCAATAACTTTTTAGCTCCGTCTACGCCCCGAACATGAAAAATTTTTCGGAAATTCAAAAGTGAGGATCTCGTCATAAGCTAATTTTTTTAAAAAAAAATTCGCTAATAAGCTTTTAAACAAGCTGCTGTGCGATTTTTGATATTGCAGAGATGTCGTGATTTATAAAATGTTGACATGCTGTGGCATTTTCCTCCGTACTTTAGAATTTAGTAAAATATTTCCAAAATGGAAAACTGTATCGGATGCACCTCAAAACGCCCAATTCAGTGCTGGTTACAACGTTTTAGTACATCAAGAAACAACTGAGATATCGATGATTACAAAGTGTCACTTTTTCAGGCACCGAAACGAGGTCTGACTCAAGCATAGCATTAAAGCCCCTTTACATTATTCGACTTTACATCCAATTTTTTGTTCCGAGCAAATCAAATAAGAAATTTGTGTTTTTACACCATTCGATTTCTTATCCAAGATATTTCATCCAATTTTTTCAAAATAGAACGGTCTCTAATTTCATCAGACTTTTCATCTGATTTGCCAAAAAGATGAAAATATCTGGGATTCAAGATGAATTGGGATATAAAATCGAATAGAAAAATCGGATACAATACTCGGACCATGTAAAGGGGCTTTTAAGTTATTCTTGTAAATATACCTTGATTAATAAAACCGGAGATTATGCCAAGAAAACAGGAAGGCAATGATATAGACGGTTCGATACGATACGCTGAATTTAAACATTTTATCGTCAACCATATGGTTATTGTTAATATTGTAAATACACTAAGCATCACTAACCATAATTTAGTATCGAATATTTTCAGATAGGATGATGATGAAGCCTTCGGTTTTGGATATTTTATATATAAATAATACCTGTAAAAATAAATTTAAAATTATCGAAAAACTCGTTACAATTCTATCGAATAAACGAAACATCCCTTCCATTTTCGTTAAGAATCTACTAGATCCATATTGATGGTAACGAATCAATGTAATAAGAGCTCTATCAGTATTTGTCGTTCATCAATTTATCAAATAGATTTAAACGTTAGTATAGAAAACGATAATAGCTACAGGGATGAATCAAACTTGAAATTCTCAATCAACTACATTAAATTATCTTGTTAGTTCAACTTGACTAATTTTCAATTGTAAGATTGATCCTTTTAAAATCAATCACTATACGTAAAATTTTCAAAAAAAACAAACATACACATACATACCAATTATATAAATATGGTTGTGAATAGTGTACATTCAATAATCCAGGCTTTCCGACAACAGCTGCTAACATAATATCAGCTTTACCTGATGCGATTATCTCCAAACCAGTCTCATAATGCACCGATTTTACAATACTTCTAAAACAAAAATCAATTAAATCACAACTAATTCAGTTTAAAACCAAAATTTTTACTTAAAACCATAATATTCCTCCATTAATTCCCAAATATTCCCTAAAAATCCATCTAATTCTTGTGTGTAGTTGCTGGAAACGATATAAGGTAACATCTGGAAATTAATCGAAATTTTTCTAAATTAAATATTTTTCACTACCCTTCTTATCTTACATTATCTGCAATAACTCGGACAGTTTCACCACGCATTGAATTGTAATCAATTATCTCATCATTTAGGGTTACATTCAATAAAGAATGGAATTGTTGTATTTTTGGATTCCAAACGTAAATCTTCTCGCAAATTTCTCGACGATATCGACTACCAATTTTACAAATATCGTAATATTTCCCATAAGATTCTGCAAACTATTTAGATTTACAGTTTTTTTTTCCTTCTCACTAATTAATTTTTAGAATAATTACAGTAATTGTAAATATAATTAAGAGGAGTGTTGGTATTGTTGCCATAATGATGGTAAGTTCTTGACTGAATCAATCATATGCTTGCTTTCTCACGTTTCTTCAAAATTTGGCTTATTAGTGATTATTTAGAATTCATTGAATAATTCATCAGCAATTCCTGCAATAAAATACAACATTTATTAGTTGTGTTTATTTTATTTTTTGTTAGTCCTCTAATGAATCAATATCAAGATTATAGTTGAACATAAAATAATCTTTCATGTCTACACTTTGTTGGATATTCATTAAAAAAATAATTAATGATGTTGTAGATGTTCTTCTTTACAAATACAACAATAAAACAAGAATTTAATGAGTAGAGTTCATAAATAAGTTTCTTGTTGCGTACTTAAATCGTTAATTTCAGACATTAGAAATTTCGATAATATTTTTAAATTATATTTATATGGGAGCCCAGAGATTTAATCCAACACTTGATACATCACTGTAATATATTCGTAATTATATCCCGATGGATGAATTTCGAAGCGATATTTTTCGAAATTGCGTACCCTCCAACATCATTCATCAATTTTTATAACATTCTGATTTTGACTTTTATACTTTAATTTAGATTCGTATTGTACATTTTTTCCATCGATAATATTTCATGAAATGTGCGCCATTTATACAGTTTTCATATATCTTTCTTTAATCGATAAATAACAAAATTGTAACTCGAATAATGTTACATTATAGGGGAATGATTAAATTTGTTTTTTAAATGCAATAAAAGCTCATATTGTTGATGGACTATGAAAATTAGGGAATGAAATACTCATTAATTGACTAATTCAACTGTGTAACAAATTGGCCAAATTGCATCATCACCGGTTGGTTTATTGTTTAATTACATTATATGGAGCATTTATATCGATAAGATAATATTCTTTGAATTATTAGAAAATTGCACATAAAACCTATATGTGAAATCGATTTTCTCAGCAATACTACCAACCATTATTCACTACTGTTGTACAATAATTTGTTATGGAATTCTAGAACTATAATGGAGAAATTAATGATATTTCCTTGCAATTACCCATATCGATCATTGTACCAGAAATATAGACCTTAGATACTCCCTAAATTTCAACTATTCTATTTACCAAGTGGTTTATAATGTGATTATATAAATTATATACAGGGGTCAATTTAATGACCTTATATATACAATGTTTAATTAGAAACTACCCCTTTTAAACCATTATAGGTTAGTACATATAGAAACAATTATAGTTTTATTAAACAATAGTATTTTCAGCTTATAGTTTAATTTACAAAGGAAACTCTGCTTGTTCTTTTTTTTAAATGTAATTTTAAGTGTTGAAAGTATTGTGAAAGAAAAACATAATCATTTATTTAAGTTACTCCTTCACCCTTATTTTCGACTTTTCTTCAAAATTAGGGCGATTAATTAACGTTTCAAATTCCAACACATTTATTACATTGTTGTCGGTGTATGTTTTAACCCGGCCCATCCACCATTTTTGCATTTTTTTCATCTAGTTTAGAAATAATCAATTTTTAAAGTTGCCACATTATAAAGCAAATCTAAATATTCAAATCTCTCTCCACAATAGATCAATCAATTAGTTTATTTCTAGGATTGTAATAAAATTAGAATACAAACGTTGAAAGTTTCAAAACTTTTTCACCCTTTACGAATTGTTTGTTTACGGCCGCTCGGGTAGATTGCTTTTAACTTTATTAGAGCTTTTTTTACTCCTAACTTGAAAATCTGAATATATTTCTGAATTAACAACACTTAAAAAATTGGCCTTTTTTTTACTTTCATTGTAGTCGGGATTTTTCAGACTTTCTCAAAATAATAAAGGCGCCACACCAGTTTTTCTTACTACAGGGTTGCTACTGTAAATACGCCTAATTTTTAGAAAACTTCCATTAGCTCGCGGGAGATTCGAATAATACTTAAAGGATTTTTCTGGGAATCATTGGAGAACATTTTAGCAAAATTAGAACCTCGTAGCTCATTTTGAAGTTGGTCAAACAACGATCATTTTGGACAATGTCGGAATTCTTAAAAATGATAAAAGCACGGAAAACGATCTAGAATGATTCGAGTATCTTCCCAACATTGATTTTTTCCGTTTTTCTTAATTTTATTCTGGAATAGGTGGGAATGTTTCGCATTTTTTCTAGAATACAATGGAGAGAAAACGTAAAAAATCAATGTTATGAGGGTCTGTGAGTTATTCTTAGTCGTTTTGCGTGCTTTTCTTGTTAATGAATATTCTAACATTATCCAAAACGATTAACTTTTGACCAACTTCGCGATGAGCTAGGAGGTTCTAATTTTGGTAAAATGTCCTCCAGGAACCACCCTAAGAATCCTCAAAGTAATATTCGAATCGGTCGCCAACTAATAAAAGTTTCTTATAAATTTGGCATATTTACAATAGCAATTCTGTATTTTAACCCGGCGCATCCACCATTTTTACAATTTTTCTTCTACTTTAAAAATAATATTTTAAAGCTGCCACAAATCTAAATATTCTTATATTTCTTCTCAGTAGATCAATCAATCAATTTATTTCTAGAATGGCAGTGAAATTAGAATACAAACGTTGAAAATTTTCAAACTTTTTCACCTTTTACGAATTGTTTGTTTACGGCCGCTCGGTTAGATTGCTTCTAACTTTATTAGCGCTTTTTTTTACTTCTAACTTAAAAGTCTGTATATATTTCTAAATTAGCAACAGTTAAAAAAATTGACCTTTGTTTTTACATTCATTGTAGTCGGTGTTTTCCAGACTTTATCAAAATATTAAAGGCGCCACACCAATTTTTCTCACTATATTTGTCTTCTAGAATTGTTTGTTGCTTAAAGAGGGTGAGTTTAGAAAGTTTCAAATGAATTATCGATCGATAAAGCTTTCTTTTCCGTTCTCTCTGTTTTTGTTTTCTTCTCAACTTTCACTAGTATCAATTCGAATTAAAAGAAATTAATATTAATATCGATTTGTCGTTTTCATCATTACGATGATGATGATGATGATGATGTAATTTCGTTTAAAGTAAATGGTGCTCATAAATTGATCCAAATATCTGTTGTTGGCATAGCCTGCACCTGTCACCTCTCATGTTCTAATCTGTTCATTCGCGTCCAGTTTGTTGGTATTAACCTCTGTTATACATGTCCGTTGAATTACGACCGCTTGGGTCTTGTACGTTTATAGAAGAGGGATTGAATATTAAATTGGGGGAGTATTCTCTATATGTATAGTAGTGTGTATGTGTGTAATGTTGTCTGATAACGGTCACCTACCCAAAGTTGTTTCACTAATAGCTTTATGCATTCAAGGAAATGCCTGAATATTACACATACACAAAATCCATCCATATTTGTCTTTGTGAATATGTAAAGCTTGAAGGTTTTGCAGAATCATGATGACGACGGGATAATAGATGGACATAATACTATTTAATATAGAAATGGTCACTTTTACTGGACACTTGATGCTGCTGCTACTCTGGAAATTTATGGAAATTGACCCAATTTGAACATATTTGAATTCAAATTTATTATTATCGATTTAACCAAATTTTCTACATACTGTTAACAATTAAAATTCCTGTTTCTATTCCTTTATTTACAATACAACAAAATACTAAACTGCGGATAACTTTTTTGTTGTTGTTGTTGTTAAGGGAAATACTTGAAGACACTTTTATTCACTAAATAAATTGGAAACAGGATCCGTTTATATTAAGGGGAAACTGTTAAAAACTGCCTCCAACTATACCAATTCTATCAACTCTTCTGGAATTTGTCATCAGGGGATATATAGAGTTGAATTTCCATTTCCTGAATAAATTACATTCTCTGCAACGTCTGTCCGGATTCTCTTTTCAACAATCTAATTGTAATCTACAAAATTCCATTAAACTCTTTTTTATAGACAACAACAACAATAAAAGTGCACCCAGAGCAAAAAAAAACACGACAACTCCATATGCGCAAATAATTCGACAATCATGATTAGATCAATCAAAACCAGATTTCCCAATTTCCATCAGTTCTGTTGAACCGCTCTATTTTTTTTTTTAGTTTTCAATTCTATTCAGATTAATTACGAGTCGAATAAAGTTATCCAATATTTGAATAGAACTCAATTATAACAATCTCATTTTCTATGTCGTCACCTTTTATTCTCGTTGATGAAACAAGCAATACAGTTTAATATTTTTAAGTAGTATTATAGCTTTCAAATGGAAAGCACTTCAAGGCAATTTTAGATATCCTCGTCCCTTTCTCACTGTTGCTGTGTCGCTTAATTCCTGTTGCTTACCAGTTTATTGTTGAAGTGGAATTCGAAACGAGCTCATTTAACTAAGGGTGGTGTTGTCTTATAGAAATTTATTTATTTGTTACAATTCCATCACAAATTCTCTCTTTTATTTACGCATTTATTCCAACAATTTTAATAATTTAGATACATTCATTGCTATCCATGTACCGACAGAAGTTAATTTATTGTAACACAGTCTCTGGTTGTTAATATTGTTAACAATATGTGGTGGATTAATTAGTTCATTACAATTGCATCTGTTATTATTGTTTATTGTGAATAATGCAATTGTAATTAAAAAGTTTATGTGGTTTAAACTTAAACACGTCTATCATTCTTTTCATCACTATACGTTGTGGCTTGATTTATTATTAAATTTTCATAAATCTCCATTGGAAAGTTGAGTAATCGCCAAATTTCCCTAAGGGCTCTTTTATAAACTGCCTATTCGCTATACAGGAAAAACGTCCTATGAGTTTATTTCGGTTAATGGATGATTTCTTATTAGAATCACTCGTATATGTGTTTGACTTTAGAGCATTTGAGGCAAAAAAAGATGGTATTGACGTTCAAATGAGCTGAGATAGCATTATTCGGATATAATGTCAATATATAGAACATCCCTTGACTATAATTACATCCAAGTTCAACTGTAATTTGTCCTCTAACCCTGATAATTCAAATGTACGACACTTTGAATTAACCTATACGATCTACATGATCCCACCTATGTGTGTTATAATAATGACTGTATTTATTATCTCTAAAGATCTACATTATAAATTGATGTTGGGGTAGGAAGCGATTAAAAAAAAATTGTATAAATTTTACAATATTCTCAGACGAAATCGACTTATCAACAATTCATACCGGCCTCTGATAATAGAATTCAGGACGCATCCCAACGGATACAGGCTTATTGATTGCTCTTTTACAACACCCTTCAACCCATTGAAGCACACTTTTCCTCTATAAAATCTATTTTTAATTATAAATTAAGATAGTGCCGGAAAATCATCACACCGTATCAAAATTTCAACACAACACCGGATTTCTATTGGAATACTCGGAAATAGAAATTCTATTATGGCTTGTTTATCAGAATTGACAGCGGTACATTTTCCATTATTCGTATAGTTGAATCAATTATAACGAAATGGATGTTGGTAGATTTTTATTGTTTTTTTTCCCCTACTACTATTTCCTTTCACTTTATATTTGTTACTATTGGTAGAGAAACAGGTAAACTGAAGCCTTGGAAAAAAGCAAAAAGGGATTCAAGTCTGTTGCAGCCGATTCATATAAGTGAACCAACGGAAGCTCAATAATACCTCGATTTATGTACCTACTTGCTATTCCGTTGGCAATCTACTTAGAAGAAGACGACGACGACGAAGGAACCAACCAAAAAAAAAGACACAAAAAGGGAGAAAACAAGTTGGAATGTAACTAAAACGATAGAATGTTCGCAAAGTAGTTGACTTTCACAGAAACGTTTTCGATCGAAATAAAGCTTGCAATTATTCTCATATAGAAATCTCCTTAATTCCCCAATAAGATTTGCAATCATTTGTTGAAATATTTTACAAATAATTATCGTTTATTTGTTATTACAGAGGAGGATTATGATGCATTCTGTTTGGCTTATATGTTTACTTATCGTGATTTCGAGATGGGTACACTAGGATTAGCTTGGACTGGTGATTTGAAAAATGCCGGTGGTGTTTGTGAGAAAAATGGGGTATGTATATTAATAATCATGTATGGCTTCTTTCTCTATTATTAGATGGTATAGTAAAACTCTTGCATGGATTCACATTAAATTGTATTAAAATAATCCGATTATCTTCATTCTACACTCTATAAAGGATTATTATTAGTCTATTGTTGTAGTTTTGCTAAGGTCATCATCGTTAATAATTATTTAATACCGATTATTAATTTTAGCATAAATTCAAACTGTCGAGATAACACGAAAAGTTTAAATGGTTATTAGTAATAATAATTAACAATTACCAAACACAGATTGTTTAATACATACAACAAAAATACAAATTATTATCGTGTAATAGTAATAGAAGCAACAAAACTATGTAAACTTCAATTAGAAACACTTACATTAATTTGTGATAAATTGACTGTAAAATTTGAAAACACCACAACTAGTTCAAGTGTGCTTCAATAAATTTATAACAGTTTGTAACTGATAAATTCAACTAATTCAAATAAGTCTCTGCATGACTGATTAGAATACTTCTTGATTACTTTCCATTTGTATGTTTACTGATTTTATTGGTTGTTAATTTCTATTATTGTGGTGTTATAAATTCGTAAATGTTTGTAAACATTCCAAAGTTGAATCAAATTACGTTTACAATTTATTGGAGAATCAGTGCGATCAAAGTGATTATATTAAAACTAATTTTCTTACACCGTTTCATATACAGGACTGTTTTTTTAAATGTGGTCAATTCTTATAAAACTTGTTAGTTGGCGAGCAATTTGAAAAATATTTCAAGGGGCTTTCTAAATATCATTTTAGCGAAGTTAGAACCTCGTAGCTCATTTCTGACGATATCGAGATTTTTAGAAAGTAATTAAACACGTAAAATGATTAAAAGTGACTCGAGGATCCTCCCAACATTGTTTTTTTCGTTTTTCTCCATTCTATTCTGGAATAGGTGAAATTGATTCGCTTTTTTCTTTAGAATTCAATTGGAGAAAAACTAATTAAATCAACTTTCGTTCGTTTTTAATCATTGTACCTGTATAACTTGTTTTTGAAAATGGCGATATTGTCCAAAACAAGCATTTTTGATCGATTTCCAAATGAACTACGTCCATTTATATTTGCTGAAGTCTACTCTGGGGATTACCCTACACAATCTTAAAATATTATTCGAATTTCATATGAGTCAAGAATTTAGATTAGAAATTGCACAAACGTCTCAAAAATCTTTATTTTTTGCACAATTTATCGTTAAAATGCACTAAAAACTTATGATTTGAAACAAATGCCTGAACCTAGATAAAAAGTAAAGCATTTTACCAAAAAATCGACTGAATGTTATCTTGGTTGGACAATGTAAAAACAAAATTTATTGAAACCTGAAAAGTAAGAACGAAAACGTTTTGTAAATTTAGTTTAGAAGTCGAGATTCAGTACAAAAATCAACTTATAATAGCAAAATTCTTCAAAACAAGGTAATTTATGATAAAAATGACCCAAAATCTGGATTAAAAGTCGAAAATTTAGTCTGAAAATTAAAAATGTCGTGTAAATCATCTTTTTCGCCAGACTTAATAGCAAAATTCGCTAAAAATTGAGAATCTAGGACGAAAACGTGTACAAGTTTAGGAAAAAACTTGACACAAAAATCATATAAACAAATCACATTGGTTTTTTTCGTTTTCCTCCATTGTATTCTGGAAATATTTTGCATTTTTTCTAGAATACAATGGAGGAAAACAAAAAACTTAATGTTGGGAAGGTCCTCGAGTCGTTCTTAACATTTTTCGTGTTTAGTTCATGAAAATCGAGCCATTCACCAAAACGAGTATTTTTGATCAACTTCTAAATGAGCTACGAGATTCTAATTTTGCTAAATTGATTTCCAGGGACCCCCCTCTCTCTATGAATCCTTGAAATATTTCGTGAATCGCCCGTCAAATAATAGGTTTACAAGAATAGACCACCTTTAAAGGATATACCCTGTATATTCAACAAAAGAACGAAACTAATAAATCGAAATCTATTATTTCGCTTCTTCCCTCTACGGCTGTCAAATGTGTTTACTACAAACAAAAACGTAAAAGCAAATTCCCATACAATTCAAATTCAACATTGTAACTTTTTATTTGGAGGAGATGTTCACAATAATGTGTCGTCGTCGTCGTCTTCAACTTAAACTCGAGTACTGTTATCAAAAAGTTTTTAAAGGAAAAGAAGTTCAACACACACACACACACATAAAGAATGAATAGAATGCGACAACGACAACAACAGCATTATAATTTAACAATTTTCAAGTGCATTTCACGGTAGTTTATTCGTCGATTCTCAAAAAATCAAGCAAATAAAATTATAACAACAACCGATAGATGAATTAAAGAAGTGAATTATAAAAGAAATCTACTACAATAATGAACAGTTAAAATTTGAGTAGGCGAATATGTTCACTTTCACAGATCTAGTATATGTATGGATAGCGCTCTATCTCGGAATTGTAGGGCAATCATGGATAGGCAACTTCAATACTTTGACAAATATAACTCAATTCGACCCCCCGTGTTCATTTTTACAACTACGGAAAGAGCGACAAGAATATGTTTACATATCTTTGTCATGTACATATGTACAAAGTATTAAATAAAAGTATGACCGCTTAACGTGTGGGAGGCCATAAATCATTATCTCAAGACAGTAATTTTATATTGGTATCTATGTCTAACTCCCTAAATTTAGAATGTGGGATTTTTATTGAAGAAATTGCGATTAAAAGTATTGCTCGCCGTTTATTTGAACTATAATTAATGTTACTTCTATCAATTTACATGAAACCTTCAATTTTGTTGTATGGGATATTTAATGTGTTGCCTAAATGCTTAGCACGCTAGGCGCTATAAGCGAAACTATATAGGTAAAGTGCTATCTATCCACTTGTATAATAGATCTATGGTTTGCTTTAAATGTGAATTACGAAAAGTTTAATAATTCATAAAATTCACCTTGTCACAGTTAGCGAAAGATAAATGAATTATCAACGATTAACGACGAGATCTTTTTTTTTTGTACTGAGTTTTCCTAAATTGTCTACTGGATGTATCATTTTAAATTCTTAACAATATTTTTTAGCGCTTATCTATGGTGTTTATTAAATTGATTAAAGAAAATTTCAATTTTCAGCATTACAGAGGCAGTATGAAATCATTAAATACAGGAATTGTAACGTTATTAAATTATGGAAAACATGTACCACCTGCTGTATCTCATGTAACATTAGCTCATGAGATTGGACATAATTTTGGATCACCTGTAAGTATCTTTTATATTCTATTATAATTTTTTATTAGATTTTCACGTATAGAAATGACTTATAATAATACAGGAATAACAGTTTATTCTTTTTTTATTTTGTCTGGTTGGGAAATAATAATGTTGTACACTTAAATGAAATTATTAGATTTGTTTGCACTACACGTGTACATTAATGGCAAATATTGTCGGATATCGCACAAGCCAGTGTTTCTATTAAACTTTTTCTTTATACCTGCTCGTTATGCCAATGTGTTTCTGTTAAATTCTCGCTACCATTCTGAATAAAAATAAAAATAAAATGTATGAAAAAACAGGGTCCAACAATATTCTCTGCCATTCAGAATTTTATCACATTTTTCTTTAATGGAAAGCTTCAGGACATGCACCTTGAAATGCTCTATCCAACGCACGTTAAAATTTCACAATATTTCAAGAAACAAGCAAAATATCGATGTTTAAAAATTGATAAATTTTGCAAAAAGTTTGGTTTTCGGTTCAGTTCCGCTTCGAAGCCCTAGCTAGAACTTAAAATCAGTCTTTGATCTACGGTCTGATGATTTTTTTTCTTCAATTTAATAAATTTAATGTAACAATGACGATTGACGAATATAATAAGACGATTAATGTTAAATTTTCTTTCGTTTTATTCATATATGAAGCATGATCCGGAACAGTGCACCCCTGGTGGTGAAGATGGCAATTTTATTATGTTCGCTAGAGCTACATCAGGTGATAAAAAGAACAATAATCAATTCTCACCGTGCAGTTTGAAAAGTATCAATCCTGTATTGAATTTTAAGGCTCGTTCACCGAAAGGTTGTTTCACAGGTGAGATAATCGTAATTATATCATTTTTGTATTCCTTTGAAAAATTAATTACGATCGATTTAGAACCACAAGCTTCATTATGTGGTAATGGTGTTGTTGAAGAAGGGGAAGAATGTGATTGTGGCTGGGAGGAGGATTGTCGTGATCAATGCTGTTTCCCACAAAGAAGATATCCACCAATTGATGAACCACCATGTCGTCTAACACCAAGAAGTATTTGTAGCCCTTCACAGGTTTATTTTATCATTAATTTCTTATCAATATTGATCTTTCTATTGTTTTTATTAAAAATTAGGGTCCTTGTTGTACATCTGAATGTCAAATAAAATTCGGCGATAAATGTCGAGATGATAACGGATGTCGTGATGAAAGTTTCTGTAATGGTCGTACACCTCAATGTCCACCATCTGTCAATAAACCAAACAAAACGATTTGCAATAAAGAATTCGTATGTTTCATGGGTGTAAGTTGAATAAATTAATATTTGAAAATCTTATCAAGTAAATTGAATAATTTGTAAATTTACAGGAATGTACAGGTTCTATCTGTTTGGCATACGGTTTGGAATCTTGTCAGTGCATTCCTGGTAAAGGTGATGCGAAAACGAAAGCATGTGAATTATGTTGTAAATTACCCGGTGATAATCAACCATGTTTATCATCATTTGATTGGAATGACATGCCATACGATATACCAGATATGTATTCAAAACCAGGTACACCATGTAATGATTATAATGGGTATTGTGATGTATTCCAAATGTGTCGTGAAGTTGACCCATCAGGACCATTGGCTACATTAAGAAAATTATTATTATCAGAAGAGAGTTTTGCTAGCTTTAAGAAATGGGTCATGGAATATTGGTATGCTGTTACTGTTATGGTTGTTATTGTGATAGCATTATTGGTAAGTTATCAGTTGATTTTTTATTGAAAATACAGGGTGATTCGTTATTTCCTATACAAATGACAATAAATGAAATTTTATGAAGAAATTCTAATCTAAACATAGATCCAAATTTTATTTATTCGTTAAGAAAATACAAAAAATATCTTGGATTTACTAATGAAGAAGTAAAATTATTACCTATAAGAGTTTCTTTATAAAATTTCATCTACTTTCCATCCTCAAAGTTTTTAAAAGAGCTAACGAATAACCCTGTCTATTTATGTTAATTTAACCAAATTTTGTGATTAAGACAAAAATTTCATGTTTAACATACCGACACAAGTGAGTAATAGTAACAAAGTTGCAATGTAATAATTGCTAGTTGCTAAATTTATTGATTTGAAATATTGTTGATTATATTCACAAAAATATGAATATTATACTCATTTAATTTATTATAATTCTGTTTATTCTACAGGTGTTAAGTACGAAATATTTGGGTAAAAAACCGAATTTAAAACTAAGATCTGTAACGATAGTGCACAGTTCACCAACTGAAGCTGTTCGTTTACCATCTAATGATGATAATGGACAAATAACTGTACATCCAGTGATACGTTCAAAATTACCATTAAAACGTAAAGTGCGCAATGGAAAAGTCCATAGTCGTAAACGTAAAGGCAAAGAAACAATAAATAATAATAATAATAATGTGAGTAGTCCCAGTAAGAATAAAATTTCACCAAAGAAAAAGAAGCGTGTCTCTGCTGCTGTTGGTGCTGAAGAAAATCGTAAGAAAACTGTAATTGATAGTGGTGGTATTATTGACTTACCTCATAGTAAAGTAAAAAAATCACAACAAATTAAAAAGAAAAAGAAAAAGAAAGAAATTATCAATTATAGTAATAATAATCAAACAGACATTGATGGTAAAAAAGGTTTAATTAATGCTGAAGTTGTTCATAATACATTAACACCAGAAACTGATCCGGTTGGTAAAGTTCAAAATTGGTTATTAAAATCACAATATGCTTTACCTAAATCAAAATCAACACCAGCTGGTTTAACAACAACAACAACAACAACAGATAAAAACATACGGCGTAGTCCAAATAAACGTCCAACAATACGACCACGTACCGATAAAAATAAATCACATAGTATTGGTAATATACCAAATGAAAAGGATAAAGTACGTTTACAGGTTGTTTACAAGCCACCATTCAAATTTAGTGTGAAATTACGTAAACCGGAAAAGACTAGTGTGATAATTGAACGTAATGAACCAAATAAACGAATAAATGACAAGAAAACAACACCAAGGACCGGTGTTTTGGTGCGTAATAGTGTTAAACAACCACGTGAATCTGCCGTTAAAACAACAACAAATAAAGAGCAAATTAAGACTTTAAATGAAAATACTAATATTAGTGGTAATAGTGGTATTGGTGGTGGTGGTGGTGGTGATATAACTTCTTTAGCTACTAGTCCATTACAATCTAATCCTCCTCCAATTAAACCTAATGATATTGATTCAAACGTACATACCGTCCAATCTGATTTAGAAGTATTGTTATCTGATTGATATTCTTTAACCCTCCATTATTTTTTCTCAAATTATTTACAATTATTAGCAAATAATTTAAGGCTGTGGAAATACATTCCGCACTCGTAGAGTTGCTTTATTATTAAGTTTTTTTAAATAAAATAAATTTAAAAAAAGGACCATTCGGTACAGGTGGAATTTTTCATCTTCAATTTGATTTGTACAAGTGCCTTTCACAGATCCACTTGTTACACTTTAACAGTGATTTCAATTCATAATTTTTTTGTAATTTAATGATTTAAATTAAAAATCTACCTCAAATAGATCACCATGTCTTAAATTCTTTCAAATCTACTTAAATATTGCTTGTTTTCTTAGTAAAATTCCACCTATACTCAATTATTTAATATTTAATTCGTTTATTTTTTATTAAATTATAATTAAAAATTGAATTTAATAACAAAATACTACATACATACTTATATTTATTGATAATGATGAATTGTAAATATGAATAATATTATGGCTTGTATTGTATTTTTACAGTGCCATTTCTTTTTGTACTGTGTGTGAATCAATAGAATGTTCAAATTGAATTCTGTAAATATCTCTTAAAAATACAAATCGTGTCAAAGATACAAGTTTAAAGAAAGTAATTAGCGTGCCAAATATTCCAAAATTATTGCTTTTTATCATTTAACCAACAGTTTTAAACGCTACAATATATGAAATTCACCATTTTTAATCAATTTTTAACATATATGTTACATTACCATATTAATTCATTGATTATATTTTATATTTTAGCAAACAACTAAATTTGATGTAATTTATGTGTTTTCAATTTACCGCCTATAAGTTAAGCCAACCGAATAAAAATAAAAACAGAACTATCAACAAAATTGTTTTTACTAATTAAATAGTGCAATTAATAAACAATTCGTTTTTTATATTTATTATTATTTTTTATTTCGTTCCATTCATTTTAGTTTTTTATGCTTTGCATGTTTTTCGAAATTGCCGCGCACAAGTTATGCCAACCAAACAAAAATAAAATCGGAACTATTAAGAAAAGTGTTTTTATTAATTAAGTAGAGCAATTGATGAACAACTCGGTTTTATATATTTACCAAAATTTGTTTGTTTATTTCGTCCTATTGATCCTACAATTAGTTTTTATACCTTACATGTTTTTAGAATTTGGCGCCTATACGCTATTAGCCAACCGTATGAAACTAAAATCACTACTATATACAAAATCCTCTATTTGTAATTTTAACAATATGTTATGTTATAATTACTGAATATTATTAGTAAAACGATGATGTTTCGTGCATTAATTATATTTCAATTGAATAAATAACTTTTAATTCAATCCTATGAAATAAAAATTACCTGCTTTTTGAGTTTTCTAGTTTTTTGAAATTGCCGCCTATAAGTTGTTATGCCAACCGATTAAGAATAAAATCAAGAGTCAAAATTTTGTTTTCAGTTGTTTAACAATAAAAAAAATTGACTAATTAATGTTAATAATAATTAATAAAAAATCGTGTTTTAGTATATTTACCGAAATTTGTATAAGTTTTACCCTAATTTGATTGAGTATTTTCAGTTATTTAGAGTTTGTGGAGCGAATATTACCAACCTCTAATTTGAGGTTATGTTCATTTTGATTAATTTCTAATCAATCTTATTTCGTACAAAAACAGTAAAAATAACGGATTTAGAATGGAGAAGAATAATGGAAAATTTGTATTAAAATGGGATACTTTATCAAAACAAACATCTCATGGTCTGTGTGTTTTTCTGGAGAAACGATATTTAGTTGATGTTGTTATATCGTGTGGGATACAAACGATGCACGCCCATAAATGCATCCTAGCTATTCACAGCAATTTTCTTAAAGTATCAATTTCTCTCTATATTCCTTATTTTTCAACAATTTATAATTATTTTTTCGGTTTTTGATAGAATCAATTTGAGAAGAAAACCGTTGAGCAGATCCTATTTAGTGGTGTTGATTTTTCAATTATCAAATCGGTAATTGAATTCATCTATTCTGGTGAGATTCTTGTTACTGAATTGAACATGAAATATTTTATTGCTGTTGTGAAATTGTTAGAAATGTCATCATTAGAAGCGATTTTTGAACAGGAGGAATTTAAACGCTTTTCAGGTAAATATTTCTTTAAATACATACAATCCTTTTTTCTCTATTTCATTAATACAACAAAGCGGCTTAAGTATTTGAAACTTGAAAAATCAGGAATTGATATAAAAATATAAACTTATATAAGTTATCCTTTCACAAATCTTTTAACATGCAACTAATGTTAAATTTTGGATACTTGGAGAATTTTAATTTAATTGTGAAATGTTTCAAATATTTCTTCCATATCGTAAAGAATTATGTTATTATGTTATTTTTACGAGATTTGAAATGTTTTCAAATGGTTGGAATTTTCTTTTTCCATCTTCGACTTATTGGAAGATAAAATAAATTATTTGTTATTTAGAGATTTTTTTTAAATTCTAATCAATTTTACCTTTATGCTTTCCGTTCCAGACGACAACATCATAATTCCCTTACCTCAATTGATCAGTAAACCACCAAAATATCCAACATTATATAAACCGTTAAATGTAACACCAATAACAACAAAAGCCAATTATAATCCAAACAATCCGATCATATTGAATCCTTATAATAATAAATTGAAAAATAAAAATTTTACAACAGAAGCTGAACGTGCCTGTGCAAAAGAGGCACAAGCCAGTTTGATAACATTATCAAATCTACGTAAAGTTATAGCAAATACAACACAAGTACACCAATTTATTGTTGATGATGTTGATAATACAAATCAATCGAATAATGAACAAACAAATTTTCTATCAAATACAGTTGTTGAATTACCATCAACAAATACAGAAGCTTTAAATATTGTACCAATAGCAATATCAAATTGTAATGAGAATTTAACAACAGATAAAATTAAACATATGTTAAATAATGAAAATGTTGAGATTATGTTTCAAACTAGTGATGGTAATATAATTGATGTACGTAATGAGGATGATTTAATTAATTTAACAAAAGGTGATTTAACATATCGTACAATTGATGAAACTGGTAATGTTGGTGAAGTTCGTGATTTGAAATTAACAAATAATGATCAAGAAAATCAACAAGATCGTGATGATAAAGAAAATATCAATCATGAGAATATTACAAATCTTGATAATATTTATGCTGATGGTTTTAATGTTCAAAATTCAACAATGTTTGAACCACAAAATTTGAGTATGCAATCAGTATTGATTCATGATAACGCTTTTCAACACAACCAATCTGAAATATTAGCAGATTTAACCAATAGAAAAACTGAGGATAAACTGAATAACGAACCGGCAAGAAAATTACGTAATATCACACCGGATATGTTCTTTGCTGATCTTCCGAATGATAATTGCACAACTAATGTTGATCAATCTGTTGTAAACAAATAGATTCATTAATTTCTTGTTTAATTATAGTTTCAAATACAATTTTTGTCAAGCAACAAACTCAAATTGTAAATATTCGTGTTTTTTCAATAACTCTCATGCTCCATGAAATTTAACGGTTTCATTAATATAAATGCAAGGTTAGATCTAGGTTAATTATAATGAAGTGTTAATTGTACATTTCAATTAATGATTTTTTTGTACTCTTACTTTCCACATTTCTCTTATTTGTGTTTCCCGTTGAAAAAACTTCATTTTTTTTACTCCCTATAACTTTCACACAAAATTATTTAGAAGTTTGTTTATTCTGAAAACTAATTGGCAAATTTTATTCGCCTCATCGGGTTTTCCCCATTTTCATAATACAACTTTATCTTTCCTTTTATTTTTATCATGTTCACAGTTCGCGTAAATATGCGTTTACTGCTGTATACACGTCTAACGGGGAATTACTACAGTGTTTTTTTTTTATCACAATTCTTGTACAAATTTCAGTCTACTTGTAATCAAAGACTCCGTTATAAAAACTTCTCACAAAAATTATGAAATTTGCTAATTGTAGATTACAGTAGAAGGAAAAAAGTGTGAAAGGTTGATGGTGATTTATAAAATTTTAAAGATCAAAATTTTATTATAAGTTCATTAACATTATCCATAATATATCTAAAATAGTATAAAGATTTAATATGCTAATTTATAATTATTATTAAACTGGTTGTCATTGATGTTGGTTTTTATTAGGAATTTTTATATTTTTTATTATTTGTTCGTATAGGTATTTCGTCTATTTTAAATCGGCGGACTTATCATCCATACAACAGGTCGATTTATACAAAATTAATAGAGTATATAGATTGAAACTATTATTTTTACGTTTAATTCAATTAATTAATCCAATGTCAGCTAGCTTAATTATTCAGGATAAGTAATTAAAAGAAATTACAAAGCGTTTTCTTTCTTAATAATTGACTTTTTCTTATTAATTATAATTAACACCTAATTATCTGTACGATTGTTGATTATTTTTCTATTCTAAATTAAATATTATGAAATAGTGCAAAATTAATTGCAATGTATAATGCAATATTTAACCCTAATCGATCACCGAAATAAAAACAAAAGTTTTAAGGTGAAATTTTAATTATTTGCAAATATACAGGGTGTGCCCTAGTGATAGGAAATTAAAAGTATAAGAAGTTCTAATTCATGGATGTTTCTCAAATTTGGTATATAGCCGTTTTTCCATCTGAATTACATTTGCAAAATATTTTCCGGTTTTCGGTTCAGTTTTGCTTCGATGTCCTGCTATAAACTTTAGTAGAAAGTACAGTCATCGCCAAAACTGAGAGACCACTTTTTATGCGGCTGTGTAAAACAGGCTTATGATTGCGGTCATCACAATGTAACAGAATCTTAACAGGTCAGAAAGATATTCAATCAGACGAAGGGAGTGGGGTTACTGATGACATTTTGGGTATTTACCTGAATAGAAAATACTTTCTGCTATGGCTGATATCGCTCCAACACTCCCTACCAACTCACCTTCTTACCCTGACGGGAGAAACAGACCGACTCACACGAACGAAAAAACGTGGGATTCTCATTTAAGAGTCGGTCTCTTAGTTTTGGCAGTAACTATACATTGCTTATGTTATTTGTATTCAAATATCAACATTTTAGCAGCAGTCGTAAACTTAAAATTTCTTGAAGAGTCAAAATATCTGGAAAACTTTGAGCGTTAGACCATAGGTTGTATTATCAAAGTCCCCTTCAATTTATCCAAAGATTACAAAAATGTAATAAAAAATATACTATTTCACTTAAAATAAGAGAGTATGGTGCACTACCCCATATAATGGTGGTTGCTAGAACAACGAAAATATTTTCCAAATGTTGAGATGGAACAACGGCTATACACCAAATTTTAGAAACATCCATCAGTTAGAACTTCTTATACTTTTAATGGGCCATCACTTGGACACAGCCTGTATAGTTTCCTTCCATTCAAGTTGTGGTTTTTTAATATTAAATTTGCATATTTATTAATTATGGTAAATAGTATATGACGAGGGCCGAGGTTGTGTTTATTTTTGGGTGGCTCGTGGTCAAAATCATAAAAATTATTGAACATAAATTTCCTCTATTTGTATATGTTTTTTGCCAGTTGATCTTCAACCTAATTCGTTTCCCATTTCCCTAATTATTACCTTGTTGAATGTAGGACAATGTCTCCTCTATCTGACAAGGCTACTATCACCATTAAATTGAATTTTTATTCAAGATACTAGAAGTGAGAGTTTTCCAATGTAGTTTATAATCATCATGAACAAATCTAGACTGTAAGACGCCTATATTTTTATTGAAATTCTATAAAAACAGCTAATTTCTATTAAATTTTACTGTGTTAGTAATCGAATTTTACATAGGTAATCAGAGATGGAAAATTAACTTCACCAAGGTATGGTTGTAATTGTTGTTATTCATCTCACGTTCACTGTTTACACAAATTAAATAATAAAACAAAATCGTGATTATTTTCCAAATTTTAAAAATTGTAGATGAAGACCATTTAATAGAATACGATGGTTGTTGTATTATCATTATTAAAAGATAAAAGAATACAATGTCTGCCCTTAACCTGCAATAAGTATGATTATTTTGAAATTTTATCAAAATATGTCTACATAAAAATTCATTCGTCGTTATTGTTGTTGTTCTGATTGTCGTAATTGGAATTTTTTCATGGTAAAAAAAAACAACAAATTTTGTGGGTCCAGTTTTTTAAACGTGAAATAAATAAAATACCGCAACACGTAAATATAAAACAATTCCATTTAAATATGGAGATTATTTTCGTTTTTAAAGCACTGGTAATAGAATCAGTATTTATCATTTGTACATTAGAGATGATGATGATGATGATGATGTTGTATGGTATAGTTGTAGTAGTAGGTAGAAACTTTCTTTTTTAGCAAATTTCGCAATGATGTTAATTTGAATAATACATAAGTTGTACATTTAAATTATGTTCTATAATAATATTTATCATAGTACTTGTTTATTTTTCGAATACTAAATACAGACATAAATCGTATAGATGGAGTAAAATTAGATAATCAATCTATTCAACTGCATTATCTCCCGAATAATTCTTTGAAAAACTACAATATGTGTGGTTGGGGAAATTCATCAAGGAAACCCCACATTTCGACTTTAAATTCAACCAACATAGTTTTACTAAAAGAATAATAATGTTTCTTTCCAATAATAACGATTAATTCTCACTAAAAATACGATTCTATTTCGATATTTATTGCAGTTTGTCAGAGATGTGCATAAATTTTTATAAAAAGTGCCTCTTTGAAATTTTTGCCCATTAAATCAACGTAATTGAATAAACTTTATATGGTATTGTATCTTATTTTCATTATTGGAGATAACTTGGATACATTCGTGAAGTTTATTGAACTTGCATTAACCTGAGTACAATTTTAACGTCTGTTTTTCCTTACTTTTAGTACTCTATCTTTTCTATGCTTTATCTTCAAGACATAAAGATAAAAACAACAACATTCTTATACAGGTTGTTCATACTGAGGGTATACAATTAGGTCGTTTTCACCAAAAAAATAGAGGACATTTTAGCAAAATTAGAATCTCGTAGCTCATTTGGAAGTTGGTCAAAAAATATTCGTTTTAGACAAGTTTGCGATTTTAAAATTGAGCTACGTATAGATGCAAAACAATTAAGAACTACAGAATCTTTCCAACGTTGAAAAACGACAACATGTGTTGCTAGTTGCTAGTTTCTGAAAATCGCAACATTGTCAGAAATGAGCTTTCTTGGCCGACTTCCAAATAAGCTACGAGGTTCTAATTTTACCCTATCAATCCTCGAAATTTTTTCCAATCACTCTGTTAGTTTTTTTGAAAACCACCTAATTGTATAACAGCCTGTATTCTCCACTATCTATAAATTATTCGAAACTTGGAATAAATCAACCACATCCACTTCTCGTAAATGGGATTAATTAACATGTTTATCAATGGAAAAGAACTGGAAAATTGTTTGATTTACGAGTTGATTAGACACAGACAGTGATGAAAAAAAATAGTCTTGATATCCATAACAACTTTTCGTTATTTGTGTTTTATCACAGGTGTTATTTTGCTCTTCTTCGGCGATGATTTATAGACGTATTTCTTATTACTTATTCCGTATTGAAGTCTTCTTTAAAACAGCCTTAATTATCTGTAATTATATTGATGATGTTAAAGTGCTATCAAATTATAAATGATCAGAGATTTTTCATTAAAATAATTACACGTTCATAACATTAAATATTGGTTATTATACCAATATGTGGGCCACGGTTACTTATCAATATCTATAAAATTATGCATCATTTCAAGAATTAAAAAAAGATGCATTTCTTATATTAACAGATATTGAAGAACGATGTTGTAGGTAAAGTATTCAGATTGCATAATTGCCATGAAAATCTGGAACCTTCAGATCCGGGTAAACTGGTCGATCAAGAGAAGAGTTGTTTGTTGTATACGTGCAATTTCAGTCGTGATGAGAACGGTATTTTATTGGAAAAAACAACAACGATCACAAGTGGTTTAGTTGTATAAACTCGCTTTTTCTCCATTGTATTTTATTCATCATCATCATCATCATATAAATTCATTATATTTCCACTTTCACTATAATTTATTGAGGAAATTGATGAACAACTAATGGCAAATGAGCCAACACAATAAGTTCACCTATTTCCGAAATACATTTGCAATAGTAATGAGAATAATTGCCCTTTGTTCACTTACAAAAGAATAATTCATTAAAGTGCTTGCTGGCTTTAGAAAGTCGACACAAATTCTAAGCGAAGGAAAAAACGGCATTACAATTATCTCTACTAAGTCTATACAATAAACAAATAGATGCTAAACCTTGTGGAAAAAGGGGAACTATCCGAAATTTTGTCAGAATTGTTGTTTTAGACCACTTTGCATTCTTGTCTGGCCAGTTACACTTCCAGTTTACGTCGAGTTCGACATCATCATCATCAGGTGCACTTTATACTTAATAAACGGGGGGAAATCCAAGTGTTCTACATTTTCACTTTATTATCGGAAAAAAATCAGACGGTTTAATTATCTAAAAGAATCTGTTTATAATTTTTCATTAAATTCCACTCCTTTTACAAAAATCATAACAATAATATTATGTCACTTTGCTCATATTTATAACATAACGGGTGTGTCAGGAAAGACGAAAAGTTCTTATGGCAAGGCAACTCCCATTATTTGGCATTATTTAGCAATGTTAGAATCTTGCAGCTCATTCGGAAGTTGGTCAAAAACGCTCGTTGCTGACGATGTCGCGATTCACGAAAACGACTAAGAATGACTCGGAGACCCTCCCAAGATTGATTTTTTGATTTTCTCCATTTTTTCTAGAATGCAATAGAGAAAAACGAAAAAGAACAACGTTGGGAGAATCTTGTGTTTGAAAATCGCGACCTTGTCCAAAACGAATTTTTTTGACCAGCTTCCAAATGAGCCATGAGGTTCTAATTTGTCTAAAATGTTTCCTGGAGCCCACTTTATAACACCTTGAAATATTTTTTGTATAACTTGTCGAATAATGGAAGTTACCATAAGAACTTTTTGTTTTAGATGACTCACCCGGTATTTAATCAATTATAATTATCAAAGATAATCTATTTTATTAGAAACACGTACGAATTCTTTATTTTGCAAATGGAAACAACCCAAGACATATATGATTTTATTAATTAATTATCTAGTTTCTGTTAGATCACCAGTCACTCCTAATGACTAATCTTTTATGCTGATATAAAGATTAATTATTAGATAACGAAGCATTAATAGTAATTATTATAACTAATCGTTAAATGGAAAACAAAGCAAATGGAAAACGACATAAATAATTCAAATTAAGTTCTTTTGTTGGAAATTTGTCCAAAAACCTTGAAATAGTTGTTCGCGATACACATCTACTTTTTTGTTTTGTTTTTTTATGTCGATTAAGTAATACTACAATAAAAACGAAAGAATCGTTTTAAAATACTTGAAAAATTCGAATTGTAAACATATATTATGGAAGACATCAAGATATAAATGTCATAGGTATAGTTGGATGACACAAACATCGAGCTAAATCTAAAGAATATTTTGAAATAATTAGAACATCTGTTGAAATTCTCGTAATCCAATTATAATAAAATTTTAAATTATAATAAATCATAATATGATCTTCGTTGAATCTTTATCAAATCAAAGATATCAAAAAATTGATTTTGAAATTCTTTGTTTTTGTAGGGTGTCGATCAACAAAGAATCAAGTCTAGTGCAAAATATCTTTCCTCCACTTCCGGGGAAAAAAATTGAACAATGTTGTCAACAGATCATATTTTCTCAACAGTTGCCAAAATTTCCAAAGAAAAAAACTGGATTAAACTCAAAATTGACTTGAAACTACCTCCTCTTCAGGTATCAGAAGGAAATTTGTTAGAAACATTTCTTCACATGCTCTGGTAGCAAGTGTGCTGAAGGTAAGTGATGATTTAAGATAAGAAAGGTATCTTTCTTTCTCTTCTGTCATTCTTTCTTTCCCTTTCTGTCTTGCTCTCCTGCTGGTCTTTCTTTCTTTCTAATCCGTTATTATCTGCCTGCCACTTTCCTGTTTTTTTTTTATTTTCCCCTGTCCTCCTGTAACTTTTTTATTTTTGATCCATGGTAGCTGCACCCACACTAACTTAAGTCACGAACCGCCATTGCTTAAAATATAGAGCGAAAGTAGAGATTGAAATACTTTAGTGTTCCTCTTCTAGTTTTTGGTGCTAAAAGTGTTAGAAAAGTCATTATTAGACTGAAACTTCAATATTGTTCGTAAAGGAAGAGCCGAAAAGCGTTAAAATTCACTAAAAGCGGATGGTTTTAGAACATTAAAAGCCCCGAGCAAATCAAACAAGAAATTTATGTCTTTACACTATCCGATTTCTTATCCGAACCGTTACATCTGAGATATTTCATCCGATTTTTTCAGAATATAATGCTCTCTAATTTCATCCGACTTATTATTCGATTTTCCAAAAAGTGTCATGCGCAGTATACTGTTTTGAGAATTTGAAGTTGTACGCAAAATGAAAGTTTGACGGTGGCATTGTTGTTTGATGTCGTTGTGTCGTTTAGTGTCAAGGGAGGATCAAATGTTCCTACAACCCTCTTAGTTTTCAAAATTTTCTTTTAAGTGAGCTTTATGTCCTTTCCTTTTATATTAGCTTTCTAAAAACCAGAGTATGATTGTCTATCTTTAAAATTATAGTTTTTGTTATCATTTGGTGGTGGCCCATCACTATGAAACATTTTTTCGACCTATGAAAATTTGCTTTAGGTTATCCAGGTCAAGAACAAGTATTCCTAGTACCTGCTATTGTTTAAACTAGACAAACCAGTCAATTTTAATAATACAACTTTTCATTTGAAACCTCAAAATTTCAACATAATTATAATTAATATAATTATTAAATGAACTTTCTTTGTGACATAATTGCAATTATTTTGCGGTATTTCCAGACTAGTATTTCGACAATAAAATATAAAACAACTATTGAGACTTTCTTCAATTTTCACACTTTTACTTGATAAGGAACATAAAAAAAGGATTTGTTTAACTAATCTTCTCTCGATCACTATCAGATATTAAAGCAATATCAGTAATTTATGATGATTCATTAATAAAATGTTTTGACTTGTGGCATTTTACCGAAATTGTTATTTTTCTGGGTCATCGTAATAAATAACGATTAAGCTGTCATTAAAGCATCAATTTCGGTATAAAATCATCCAAAAATTTCCCCATTTCTTTTAACGATCATGTCTTTTCTTTTCACATCTCTCCTGGCATTTAAGATCAATAATAAAGCGCTTTATTGATACGAATAATTATAAACAAAAACGAATCAATAGATTGATTATTTTCGCCTATTAATTAGTTATCAAATTAAAGTTTGAAGGTTAATGTTTTAACGGTTCTCCAATTTAACTGTACTTGTTTAATAGAAATAAATATTTTAAGTACACGGGCAAGTGCACACACATACATTCATACAAACAAACATAAAGGTGAAAGGATTTCTTAAATGGTTGTTTTGTTGTAAAGCTGCATTTAAGATCGAAGCAAAGTTCAAATATCAATCGCCAACAGGTGTAGTACATACCAGGTTATTCACGTGAAACGAAAAGTTCTTATGACAACTCCCATTATTTGGTATTAGCAAAATTAGAATCTCGTAGCTCATTCGGAAGTTGGTCAAAAAACGATTATTTATGACGATGTTGCGATTTTCAAAAATTGCTTGAAACTTAAAAATAGAGCTACCCAAGAACAAGCTAAACATTTCTGGATCATCTACTACTAATTGTTATTACTTGATGGTAAAATTTAGGCTGAGAAATAAAACCAAAATGTTGAAATCGCTTTGTTTTGCTAAATACAAAAGCAAGTTTTTTTTCAAACTGATAATTTAGAGCAGAAGTGTCCCAAAACTTTGAAAATTACGCTCAAAATACTATTAAAAGCGTCAAAATTTGTGATTCCTGCACGATTCAATAGGAAATTTCATTCAAAACTGTTTGTTTTTTCTATGATGCAATGGAGAAAAACGAGAAAAAATCAATGTTAGGAGGGCCTCCGAATCACTCTTAGTCGTTAGTGTTCAGCTCTTTTCGAAAATCGCAACATTGTTCTAAACGAGCGTTTTTTAGCTACGAGGTTCTAATTTGTCTAAAATGTTCTCCAGGATCCCCTTACAAATCTTTGAAATATTTTTCGAATCGCTCGTCAAATAATGGGAGTTGCCATCAGGCCCTACGAGATGAGGGAGGAACGGAATCTTTCTTTACTTGCAAAGGCCCAGAGAATATTTTCTTTGAATTTCGTTCAACACATATTTGAACTTCAATGACTTCGAAAACTTCCTAGTTTGAAAATATGAATAAGTAAACTAAAGTTATAATTTGTATTTTTCGAATAATATTTTAATGATTTATAAGGGTCCCCTGGAGATAACTTTAACAAAATTAGAACGTCGTAGCTCATTTGGAAGTCGGTTGAAAAAACACTCGTTGCTGATGATGTCGACATTTTTACCAAGCAGCTGTACACCTAAAATGACTTAGAATGACTTGAGGATCCTCCCAAAATAGATTTTTCCCATTTTATTTGTTTTCTTCTGGATAAGTGGCAATCCTTTGCATTTTCTCCTGAATGCTGTGGAGAAAAACGAAAAAATCACTGTTTTACTTATGTAGTTGTTTTTTGAAAATCGCGACATTGTCCAAAACGAGCATTTTTTTAACGAATTCCAAATAAGCTACGAGGTTATACTTTTGCTGAAATGTTTTCTAGAGACTATCCTATAAATCCTTAAAATATTTTTAGACTTTCTCTATTATTTTAAGTAGAAATGGCCACATGATATACTCCCAAGCTGGGGACACTGTATATACCGCCATAAAGACTGGCTCTTCCCGGGGCCCGCTGAATGTCTTGGCGGCCCTGTAAGAACTTTTATGTTTACGTAACTCACCCGGTATAATATCACCTATAATTTCTGTTATGAAATTCCCTAATAAATCAATCATTTCATACATATAGTTGAGAGTTTCCGCTTTGTATTTTGTAGGAAGTTTTAAATTGACCTTATTAGTTGTTGATTCGGCTTAATTTCATCAACTGCAATCAACTTGAATTAAACCTTAATCTCCTTATTAATTTATTTAAATATATATCGGAAGGATTTCGATAGATTTTTGTTGTTATTGGCTTGTATGGATAGAAATATGGTTATAATCCTTGATCGGTGTGTATTAAATTCATCCTCCTACTTCTCCAACATCACTAAATGCCATTGTAATCCTCATTATTATTTTTATTATAATGATGATAAAGTTTCAAGTGCAACCTGTACTGTGAACTGTAATAGAGAATCGTATAATTATCAAATATAATATTGGGGGGAACTTAGAAAGTTGCCCCTCCTCTATACAAAAGACACCATCGAGTCTCTCTCGTTGTTTTAATCAGTCATTCGCCCATTCTTTATTAAACTGTTCGCGTTGTCTTGTTCTGTTATATCTTTTCTAAGTATGTAGAATCGGACTTAATTATTTTATATGTACATATATGTATTTAAATATAGTTGTACAAATATTTTCTAGACAATAATGTTGTTTTGTGTGTTGACGATAAATCAGTTGTATTAATGTATATAAAGAACCTAGCCTATGTTGTTTTTGTTGTTGTTGTTGTTATTTGTGACCCACTACTGTGCCACTATAATCGACACAATCATAATATATCCACGAACATGAAGGCATTCGATGACAACTCCTCATACTCTACAACACCAGTAGTGTGTCTAGTGTTGCTCTTGGTGAATTCTGGTTGAATTAATGTTCAAATCGGTGGGCGCCTTGACCTTTCCACGATTCTTTTTTTTCTGCCTTCAATATTGCAAGTGTGCCTATTATGCGGATAATAACAATAGGAATGTTCTTCCGGAATTCCAATAACAGGTGACACAGGTAGTTCACAACATTACAATAAATTCAACTATAATAACAATAAATAATAATAATAATAAAATAATAGTGTCAGTATTTGTGCAAGTGTATGTGTGTGTATAGCAATAACGAATCAAAATACATACTTTGAAATAATGGGATAAAAGTGTTTCGAGTTTGATAGAATCGATAAGTGCCTTTCATTTCTGTTGCTCCTTGTTTTTTTCGTTCGCTGTTGTTATCGTATTTCAATATTGTTGGTGACATTACAGATCAAAGGTTGTAACAATGTTGAATTGTACAGATTTAGAGTGCATCCTTCATCATCATCATTATTATGCCCATTTGCATCATCTTAAACATGGAACGCATGTGGAAGAGGGAGGTAAGCGAAAAATTTCCAATCGGTATCCTTGATAGAGTCACCGATTTCATTACCTTGAATAGAAGGTAAATCGGTTGCAGTTTCCCTATTCATTCTATAATAAAGAAGACTAGTTTTTTTTTTTTTAAAAATCCGATTTCCAAATGTATATTTTTGATCTTAAGAACAATCTAGAACTAGTAGTTTTGATGACCTAACGGACAGGCTTGCTGGATATCGTAGAATTACAATAAAAATTTAAAGAATTCATTATAGCACTGTTGGTATAGGTAAAATGGAAATTAATTCATTTCAATTTCAATAATACTTTCGAAACGAAACATTTTTTTCCCAATCATTATTTTGTTTTTAATATAAATCAACGCTCTAATAAACGGTTCCGATGCAGTAGTCACAATTAATTAAATGACCAAATAACCGACATTTAATATATTTGGTGAATGTAATAATGAGAACAGGACGATAGAGAGTAAACAACAATTGAAAAATTTACATTTTTAGTAAAAAAAAAAAAAATGTCATTCAATAGAATTGTGGTGAAAGCTATGAATTGAGAACTGCGTTCTTTATCTCATACAGTTCAACTTTATCTAATCAAAAGTTAATTCTAAATAATTTGATTTGTTAATAAATTCAAACAATCCATAATAAAATTTAAATTAATTATATCAAATCAATCAGTTTTAGTTTTGTTGGATTTATTGATAATCTCTTTTGATGAGAGAAAAATATGAATTTAGACTGAATTCAAATTGTGTTAGAAATTGCAAAATTTCTATTCTACTAATCAGGGGCGGCACCATCCATATGGACAAATATGAATTAATATTAAAGTAGCAAGGGGCGCAAAGTAGTTGTTAGCACAAGGGAGCATAACATTCCAGCGCCGGCCCTGCTACTAATTTAGTGTTGTTGTTGTTGTTATTGATTGTAAAAATGTTAATTATCATTTACTTACTAATAATAAGAAAGTTCAACCTTCAATATATAGTAAATAATATTTTGTTTATTTTTCTTTTATTTAATTTATTATAATCATTATAACAACAAGAAATTTCAATAACTTATAGCCGTAAAAAATTGATTATGTGGCAATTAAAATGTACCTGGAAAATTTCAGCATTGTCGATTATTATCCCACTTCTACTATAAATAATTTTATGTTTCTTCTACTAAAAGAATACAGCTGGTTTCAAAGGATTCTAATATAAAATGTGTTAATATTTAAAATTATCAAAAAATTGAAATTTTTAAGACAACCATTAAATTGTGACCTAAGACGAAAATGTTGCAAAATCTAGAATTTAAGTTGAATAAATCGTATTCTTATCTCGATTAATACCGGAGCTAAAGGTAGTGGACTTAGGACAAAAATTTCCTAAGACTCTGATTAAACGAACAGAATTTACCTTAAAAATTGATTTGAATTGTATTTTAAGATGTGCAAAAGAACATTTCAGCATACAGGACTGTGATTTTCTATTATCTATTATAACAATTCATTTGATTTCAAAGGCTTCTAATTTTAAAAAAGGTTTTTATCTACGACTTATATATAAAGTGATCATTGTACTTGTGGTTTTTGTAATGTAATGACCTACTTTATATCCCTAGGGAGATAAAGTAAATGAATATCCCTCTCATCAGCCAATCAGAAAATAGTATTTTAATTATAATTTCCGTCAAATGTAAACAAACCATGGTAACGACAAAAATAACTAACAATAGCTTCTACAAGTAGGCCTAATGTGGGCGTGTTCATGCAATTTTGAATAAAATGACATTTAATTGTTCTGAAATTTTGAACAAATACTTAGTTGTGAGAATATTCGTTGTATTTACAATGGAAAGTGTTAAAGAAGACAATTTTAGTAATAGATAACAGTTTCTATTAAATGTAAAACACCATGGTAACGACAAAAAATGAATAACAGTTTCAACAAACAGTCGTAAATAAGTCTCAATTTTTTGTGCGATTTTAGAATCGAAAATGATAAAGAAGGTAAATATTCTTGTTCACTACCAGTACCTGTACATGTAGAAATAAGTCGTAGATAAAGTATAGTATACAACTCGCTTATAATGAATGCTAATTATAACCTCGAATGATTACAACACTCGCTCGCTCCGCTCGCTTGTGTTGTAAACTTCATTCTCGGTAATAAGAGCATTCATTATAGACTCGTTGTATAATATACTATTATTACCCAAAAATTGATGATTTAGGACAACTACATATATCTCAATACCTGGATTAAATCTGGATAATTTTTTGTCTAAAACATTTTGAATTGTGATTTAAAACGAAAATGTTTCAAAATCTAGAATTTAAGTCGACTAAATCGTATTTTTATCTAAAAGTTGTGCATTTATGAAAAAAGGGAAAGTTTGTTACACGATTTCTCGAAGCTTACTAAAGCTCCGATTAAACGACCAGAATTTATGTTGAAAATCGATTTGAATTGTTTTTCTTTTTTCCATTTTTAAAGACCAGATATAAAGGGTAAAAGGCAGGACTACAATTCTACAGCTAAATCCTCCTGATTTAAAAAACACCAAGTTCTCATGAAAATCTTCAATATTTCCAGTTTCCAATGCTGTTTTATCCACTTTCACTGAATACATCTTTCGGTCAATACTTTTAAACATCTCTGACCTTCCTCTATTGCATTTTCTTTAATTGCATTAATATCACTTATTGTTGGAGAATCTAATCGTAGAATTTTATAAGGAATCTATCAATACAAATAGCTGATTGTTTTGTATTTATGAATCAACAGAGCGTGTCTATAAAACAAAACTAATCATCGTCATCCTGTGATAATCTTCCACAATAAAAACAGAAACATTGTGATTAACAAAATCAAAAAAAAAGAGGAAATACGTCGTTGTTATTTTCCATTACACAAAGTATCGTAGATCCAAACTAGAATAACACTTTCAAATAAATATAATTCAATGGTCAATAAAAATAAATAGTATAGCAATTCAATGGGATATCTATCGATCTTTATCTAACTTATATAAAGATCATACTGTTCACTTCAAAAATACTGGCATTCTTAATGAGTATGATAAAGACATGAAATCTTAACTCTTCTAATTTAAATATTATACAGGTGTGATCTATGCGATGATTTAAATAATTAGATTACGCAAATGTTATAAATAAAAAAAAATCATAAACAATCATTCGATTGTAAAATATGCAAATTCTACGATAGACTTACATCATTTTTCGCGTATTGAAAAGCAGGTAAAAGGTATATTTTAAACGTATAAAAAAGCATGTAGGTAGATAATGAAATTATACTTATTTTAAAATTGACTTACAAAAACCTTGACTTAACATTGTTTTTTTTTTTTTTTGTAATCTATTTGTCGTTCTTATAGTGAGTGGAATAAAATCCAAAATCGATAATGAATGATTCAAATAAATTCGGATATCAGGTGGAAATTCACCACAACCACTCTAAAATTTAGTCACGTTCTGATTTATTGTAATTAATCAAAATGTAAAATGTATTATGGTTAATTAGTATCACATGTCGATCGTAATTTTATATTGTTAAAATAGAGAAACCAATGTTTTATCAAAAAAAAAAAATAAAAACGATGCATACAAGAAAGTTGATACGAAGATAAACAAAGAGAAACTATTGATTATTGCAATTATAACTTTTATTATTGTAGTAAGTAGGAGAAAGTGATAAATTTTCAATTTTTATAAATATCAAATAAAACTTTAAATACTCAAATTTTACATAAGATAATTAAAAAATCTACCAGTTACAACTGGATAGTTATTATCAAATTAACGATATAAAATAAATTAAAACACATTGAAAAAATAAAATGGAAAATAATTGTTGTATCAATATATAGATATAACTCATCATATGACATTATTAGGTGTTAATTAGAGTCGTATCTATAAGTTGAACAGACAATATTCAAAATATTCCAGTCGATATTTTCATTTTGTGTCAGTAAAGATTCACTTAAACTTCTCCATAATGATCTTTATAAGATTGTTAACTCTTTGTGGTGTTTTTTTTATGGCATTATCGTTAGCGACTCTAGGTGGTGTTTTAATTAGCTACTATCTAGGTGAGTTAATTATTAAATCATTTAATCAATGAGTTTGTAAAAATTATCAAAACTGCAAGATTTGTATCCAAATATAATGGGGATATTTTGTTTCCTCAGAATTTGGGAGAAAAAAGTTCAAATTTGGGTGCTAGTCGAATAGGGCTCATGTACAGTTAGGTGCATTTAAAAGGTGACTATAGTTGTGAGGCTGTGTAAGTCAGGCTGGCAAGAGAGGTCCTCATAATGTATACCAGATCAGAATTGGAAAAGAAAGTTATTCAAACAAAAATAGTAGCTCTTCTAAAAGAAGAGGTATTTCTCGCTCAAGAAGCGTTACCTCTTCCATGCACATAGCTGTACATTCTTGGATTCTTTTCGTATAACTAGGAATTTTCAAATAAAAAACTTCAAAGAAACTCATTTTTGGCTTGCTTACGATTAAAATACTTATTGTAAAAATACTGAAAGAAATGGGATTTATATTGAAAAATAATGGGACTACTTTTCTTCCTGAAAATTTGATAGTCTTTCAGGAGCTAAAACAGAAGCTTGAATGCTACTTGAGTAGAGTTCATGTGCATTTTTCCTCTGATCTGCCTTTGTATGAGTACCAATTTTCAGTAATAATTAGAGTTAGAATGGGAGTCTTGTGTGCTATCTCAATGGTGTTAGAATAGATTTTTATGCGGTATTTTATTTTTTGATAGTTTTGTTAGGGACTTTTTTATTTATTAGAACAAAATGCTAGAAGTAGCATCTATACAATGATAAATTGAATATTATTTTTTACGAGATATCCAACAATCATTGGATGATTGCCGCCAACAATTGGATGTAATTCAACGTATCCTCATTGTCACTCAAATTGTCGAAATCATTAACCTTCAAGTTATAATTCACGTGCTCTCCTATTTGATACAATTTATCTATTTATTTATTAAATATCTGTTTATTTTTATTTATTATTGAAGATTGATGAATTTTATAATTTCGTTAAAATTTAGTTGAAACTTGTATCCAGAAAGGAAAAATCGTTAGATCATTGCCCCCCAATATTAAATGTTCTTTTGTACATAATCATTACACGATTATTAACGAAATTAGTACCGGTTTCATTATTTACAACATCTACACTAAATTGTCTATTTGACTTTCGTTAATTATTCATTATGATAATAAGGAAAATCAAGATAAACAAAGAGGGAAAGTTATTAATAATACTCTAATGAAGATCTAGCTAATGTACGCATATACAATAATAATAATTAAATTAATTAATAGGTAAACAAATTCAATTTCTATAGGAATGTTTTGTTATAATTTTCCGGTCCGATATGTCGTGATTTATACCAATTTGTAAGCTATTTCCTGAAACAATCGTTAAACGTTAACAAATCATTGTGTTTCTATAATGCGGATTAATCATATTATCGAAAGAAAAAAAAATTATTTAATACTACGAAATTGTGAAGACTTTGAGCTCATCCATAATTCGAGGAGAAAATTCCAAAGTTCAAATTTCAAACATTATTGTTAAATATTTGAGAAGCTTATTGTTATCTATCGCTCGTTAAAATTGTGCAGAAAATGGAGATAGAGATAGAGACTACTACATCGCAGTTATTTATAAAATTTGATCTTTGTTGTTTTGATCGTTATTGTTAAATGAAATTAGTTTTTGTTCGCGATTCTGTACTAATTACAATAATAAATAAACAATTAGTGGAACAAAATAGAAAACCGATAAAGTACACACGAGATTTGTTGAAAAATATTTCTGTTATTCTAGACTTTATAAAAAAATATATAAAAATAAAACGACAATACTTTAATGGATATAAAAAGAAAGTAGACAAGTTCATTGTATTCTACAGCACATCTCACCATCGTCATCATCTCTATTTAATCTGTTTTTCAAACAATTTATTTTCGTTATAGATTAGATTTTGAAGATAGAGATTTGCTGCAAAATTGCAAAATTAAGACAATCTAACAATTTATGAATGAATGCAATTATTACATTTGAAAGATGTTAAACATCTATTTATCGTTATGATTTATGCATTTTCAACACATCAATTTATGGGAAAATCGATTGATTTATTCTCATGTTAATGGTTAATAATCAACTGCCACTAGTGTAACTTAATCCCACTTTCTTATTTAGACAATTTCTGCTTTCTAGTAAAACAAATCGTTTAAATTCAATCTAAATAAAAAATCCTAATTAAATCCAACAGTAGATGTAAAATATCTGAAGAACCGGTCTCGGCCACCAACCAAAAACAATCCATCAAATCTGTCAATTTGAGTTTTCTCAGAAAATCTATAAAAAATACCTTGAAGGTATTGGACAAAACAAATTTTGACAAAGATTCAACAACTATACAGTTAAACATTCATATCTGTATTTAATTAGAAGCTCAAACCGTTATCTTTGATATTCAGTAGAAATCTCAATCTCGATTTCTATCTAATCAGGGCTGAAACCGGTATTATTTTTAATAATTATTAAAATTAAAATATATAGGTTTTACATCATTATTTTGCGTCAATTACACAAATTATTGATAATCTTGGGATTACCATTAATACTTGAAGAAAAAAACAACAAAAAAGATTATAAATATATAAATTAATTAGATTTTGTAAAATTCCATTTTTGTTTGTCATTAATACGTTCCCCATCATCAAAATTAACCTTTAGCTCTTTACTTCCTATAAAAATTTGCTTTACAACTTGTATACTTTCAATGCCATATCATTTAAAACATAACGAAAAAAACACCAACTCGATTATTCTTCTTATGTGTGTATTTTTATTGTTTATTTATATGATTATCTTGCTTTATAAATTAATTTAAATTCATATCTTAACTAATTATGATTATTTTATGTATTTATAACGATATAAATAAATAAATTAACCATAAATTTATTATTTAAACATTTCGAACGTAAGAGACACAATAGTTTTTTTTCTCTCTGTTATCATACTAATAGATCTTTATGAGCTACTTAGTGTTATCATTAATTATTATATTAATTAAAATTCTAATATTTATTTTATTATATTAATGTAACTCATTTCCTTCATCTGATTGTTTCGTATTTCAAAGGTGTCGAAAGAAAGTATTATTAACAATGACCTTTAATCGTAGGCGTGACAATTTGACCTTTCTATAAACATCTAAATTTATCATAACTTGTCTATAAAGACCGCCACTGTCTACTATAATTTAAGTAGTCTTTACTCGCTTCGTTTTCTGTTATTGTTCATACAAGGTTTCCTCCTATATAAAACATACATATATTATAGTATTATTGATAAAAATATAATGCCAAAAATTGTTCAATTACTTATTGAATATATGTACGCTAGAATGCTTAAAGTCACGTCGACTTAATCAAAATGCAGGAAATGTGAAGGTAATTTGTTGTTGGTAAGCTTTCCGATTATATTATTATAGATAATGACATTTTATTACCCTCGAAGGCTAATTTAAGTGTTCTAGAAATGTTCTACAATCAAAATCAAATCTATTCGCATCTGATTACATAGCAGCGGGATTTGCCCGCATTTGCATGGAGGGGACGGCATTGCTCTGAACTATCTTAAGTGTTAGCGCTGTCCAATCGCACTCGATTTATCCATCCAACATAGTTGATGAATTGACATCACAAACAATAAACTGTAGCTGATTTTTGTGCCTCTGTTGCTAGATTTTCATAAGCGCAGCGAGTAGGTGGGTTCAAATACTTGGTGAAATACACTTGATTGTGATTTTGCGAAAATTACTCTTCGGTTTCACATGATTCCCAGTAATTTTGCCAAATTAAACAATCATCATTTTTTTGTGTATAAAATTTAGGTACGTCATAATTGGCAACGGTATATCAATCAAAGAACTCTAATGATTCCAAAGTTCGAATTGTAACGTCTCGGATATGAAAAGTGTGTAGGCATAATGGCCATGACCACATTGGCCGAACAATTCAAACAACAATAAGAAAAAGAAAAGGCGCACATATACATCGAACATGATTATAAACGTTGCCGAAAGCATTTTTGCAAAAGACAACGTCGATGTAAAAGTTGTTTAATAGTTGTTGGTGCTTCCTTCAAGCATACATCTGGACTCAAATCCGTCTTGTCTGATCTCTTCTTCTTCTTCTACCGGTTGGCCAATTTCATTCCTTCATCGTTGTTGTTGTTGTTGTTTTTTACCTGATTGAAAACGGGGAAATTATCACCGAACACGCAATGTTGTAACAGTGGAATTTCTCAAAGGATCAGGTGATCAAATGAAAGGCTGTAGTTTATTGGCTGTATACCAGAATTATCCCCTAAGGCGGCCAGTTTCCAGATCAAATCTACTATAAGTAGGTATTCTAATAAATAAATAAATAAAATGCGCAAATAAAATTTATATAGTCCATTAAATATTATACAATTAAAACTGAAAATTGTATAACAGTCAATAAATTTTTCCAAATTAGATTAGATTAATTGTTTTGAGTGGAAACAATTGAATTCAATACGATAACCTTTCGTATAACACTAAAAACGATTTCGACAACAATAACAATAACAATAACCAGTGCCGGCGAACTAGGGTGCAAAAATCTAGCCGACAGGTAGATTTCAATTCGAATTCAAAGAAAAAGTGGAAAGAAAGATTAAATTTTAGTTTATAATGATTAATTTTGTATTTGTGTTTTGTTCGAATTAAAAAAACTGTTTTTAATTAAATGAACACGTAGATTATTGGTTTTTGATTGGGATTGGTAAATTACTCGTAACTCAGCCGTGGAGGATTTGGGGCTGAACCAAAAGGTCGCGGGTTCGGATCCTGCCGAGTCACAAAGCTTCTCTCATTTGTTGTACGGGATTAAGACAGTCAATTATTGATTTATATGAATTAATTGAAAAATAATAGTCATGGTTGAACGCTAGTGGATGAAAAAGAATCTGTAAATTCAAAAAAATTATCAAAGCTTAATATTAATCTAAACTTTACAAACTGCACAGATTAATATATAGAAAAGACGTTGCGCCATCTAACGTTTGAGAATTATAGTAATCTTAGGTAGCAGACCATCTTAATCTCATTATAAAGGGGCGCATTTTGCTTATTGCATGATATAGTCTCGAGTCGACACTGATAACAATAATAACAAAACATAAGATCAAATCATAATAAACATTATCCTTCTAATAAAATAATTATATTTCTCAAGTACACAAATTGGTTTTATTCAGCTTGTGAACTTTATCGTTTGTTAAAATTGTTGTTGTTGGTCGGTTAGAATAATTGAATATAAATTCGATGTTACCTTGGTTTGGGGACTTAAATGAATTAAATGGCCGTTTTTCTTTCTCATTGAGGCAAAAAATTGGCCATTAATCTGTTGGAAATAAAAAATAATAATTCCTCTCAACCGTAAATTCTAATTTCTACTTCTAAGAAATTGGATATTTTGTTGATGAACTTGTTATTAGTAAAAATTGAATGATAAATTAATAAACATCAGCGCAACTTTTATGGCTGGGAATTTTTTCGTCTAATCCACAGTATGTCTTCTCTTACGCTAAACAAACACACAATTAGTGTGTTTGTTTTGATTTTGGAAAAATTATATTTTAAACAAATAAGATTTAATTTTTATGAAAATATGCACAAAAAAAGTGAGGTGAAGGCAACAAGTAGGACCACGTGTAGTTGAAGATTTTCGCAATGACCTAGCGATTTTACAAAATTGATTCACAATTAAAAAAACCTGTTATTCTTTTATTTGTTCAATTATCTGCGATGATATAGAAGACAGCAATTAAGATTGCTGGCGTCTTATTGTTAGTTTTCCATGTTCTGTTTGTCTAGCACTCAATTGTGTTTAATTTTCAAACAATCATCGGTGAGACGTATCGATTCTTGGATCTTCATTTGTGTACTTTGGAACTAAATCAAAAGTCCACGTATTTCCTTAATATTAGCGTTTTCTATGCCTCCCATGTACAGGGTGTATTGAATTTAATAGAATTTCGGTATTAATGTCATTAATGTATACAAATACTGACCTCGCTTTACGAAAATTACAAGCGACTGCGCCACTACTACTACTACTACCTGTGTGCTACACACTGTATAATTTTTACCTCCTATGCATAGCCAGCATTCGCAACTACGCCGGCTTCAAAGGTGGTCACCTGTATAATTCTTATCATTCTGTTTATTAATCTCCAAACCAGGTACATTCGGTTGACAGTTAGTCGTTCGTATAGAATAGACAGTACCTATGTGTCTGTGTGTTTGTTTATTTACAAAGTTCAATCATTTAACAATCTGTTCATCGAAAAATTGTGTGCGTATTGATCATCATTAAAAATTATAGATTTGCCCCAATTTTGATTTTTTTCTTCATTGTTGTTCCATTAATGATAATGACAGTGATAGCAGCATTTACACTAGTAATATCCATTGAGATGGATCTATTTAAAAAATTGTGCAATTTCAGATGAAATCAATCGAAAATTACAATTAATGGCTCGATATAATAAGTGTGGTGTAGTTTTACAAATTGATTCCGAAATCATCATAATCTTCGACAATTTAGGATAATTTCGTTTAAATTGTGTGCGTGTCTTATTTATTCATAAATTATTTGATAAAACCAAAAAAAAAAACACAGATAATAATCAAGATGTGTACGGCGAAAAATTGTAAGCCCTCTTATTACGAATACAATCACGGTAAGTTAAGCCAATCAAATAATTGATAAATTTTTATATCTGTTTAAATCTAGTAAAAATAGTCTAAAATTTAAAATTACGACAAGGCCGTCATATCCGCGGAACGCACAATTTCCTGTATTTCCACTAATAATAATAATAATTACAACTTAATTTGTTACAAATTTAAGCGACACTTAAATAGTCAACGTTAACGAATTCTGTGTAGATGGAGTATAGTTTTATGGTAATAGTTTTTCGAAAATTACCGTGAAACATTGTTATACTGTAGTCCTTGAGATTTTTACAATATTTTATTAATTATTGTTATTGTATCGTAATAATAACGCCTGTAATTATTAAAAAAATGTTTTATTTTTAACACGGATAAACATCCAAAATAACTACATTTTCTGTAAAAAAAACATGGGTGTTATGTAAAATTGAAAACAAAACATTAATACCGCTATGTTCAACAATAAAAAAAAGACTGATTAATTTTCGTATCTAATTAAGATTTAATTTTTTGTTAGAATACAATTAAAAAAAAATATTCCTATACTTTAATCGAGAAAAAATGGGAAAGAAACGTGTTCATTTTCAATGTCAAGGATTTTACTAGTCGAGCGTTACAACCTCCTACAATTTGTAATTAATACAAATTAAAAATTCGTTTCTTGTTTCTTTAAATTCGATTAAAATTCAATTCGAATGCGTTTCCAACAATTTTGATAAAACGAAATTGTTAGAAACGCATTTGCGTTTATTTCTACGATTTCTTCGTTATTATAAACGGGGAAATTTCTTCTACAATTAATGCACTTTTGGTTTTTCTGATTTATTTTGTTATCATTTCTACCGATATGAATACCTGTTCTTGTTTTGTTACGTCAACTAGATGTCGAGACAAGATGACGAGAAGAATTCCAAAACAAGAACCAATACATAAAATAATTAAAAATCTTTGACAATAACCAATAATACGCAATAATTAATTGATTTCTTTTAAAAAAGATAGGTGCATATATATTTATTATTATAAGTGTTAATAGAATTAACATGATTTAACAATAACTTCTTAATGTTGTCAACGTGCTATGTTAATTATAAACGTCATTAGTTTGTTCAATAAATTATATCGTTTATTATTATGCTCGAAAAAATTTTGAATCTATAAACAACAATAAATAACATTTATAATAATGTTAAATTCATGCAAATCAACAATATTAAATAACAACATTGTGTGAAATTTTCGTGAAACAAGACCAGCGGCGGTCTGGTTTTGAGTGAATGGCCCGGACAGCTTGACTTGATCTCTGTGTATTACAAGTCCATGTATTTTGCAGAGATTGGATAGTTATAAACAAGGTCGAGATGATGGGTGTGCAAACTATTCAGTGGCACAGGGCCCCAAAATTTCGAGAAGAGTTCAGCTCATATTCTGTCTGTAATCTTTTTTCAATTTTGGAGCCGAATATTTGAGATCGCAAGACATTTTTCTGCTGAATCATCAGTTTGTATTGAATATTATTAGTGAATTTTTCAGATGAAATAAACTGCTTTTTGAAGAGCATGATTGAGTTGAAGTATCAGTTTTGAATTGTTAGTTTGCAGCGGTGAATCTTGCTATTAAATAGTGAAAGGGAAACAATGAACACAAATTTATGTCGAGATATTAAGATATTCTAGTTATAAATAGAAAGTTCCTAAAAAATTTTACTATTAAGCTGTGAAAAGGAGACGATTTATTAACATTTAGGCTAGTTTCTGAGTTAAAATCTTTACTCATAGTTTGGGGTTAAAAAAAATTTTGCGAGTTTTTATAATAAATTGTAAAAAAAACGATTTGGACGCCTTTAATCGATTTTCGATTTGGATTTCCACTTTCAATTAAAATTTTCAGAATTTTTAGCAAATTTTGATATCGAATAGGTACTCGAAAATAATCCAGTTTAGTGGTTTTTCAAATACAACTCTTTAGTTTTAACCAATGTTTCAAAACATTTATATTCTAAATAATCCGCTTAAAAAGGCAAAATTGAGAAGTTTAATTGTAAGTCATCAATTTTTATAGCGAATTCGCTATTACAATATGAAAAGGAGGTACATTATGTCGATTTTCCAGTTCAATTCTAGTTTTCTAATTTAAATCGTATAAATTTGTTGTTTAAAATCATCTGTGGCTAGTGAACTATTGAGCCATGGTGAGAATACAATTTTGAAAATTTTTGGATAATTTTTGAGCTGTATTCTCAATTTTAATCTTATTATTAAATAGTGAAAGAGAAACCATGAGGGCAAATTTAGGTCTAGATTTTAAGATATTATCGTTATAAATCAACAGTTCCTAAAAAGTTTCGTTATTAAGCTGTGAAAAATAAACGATTTAGTAACATTTGGGCTAGGTTTTGAGCTAATTTCTTGACATTTAGCTTAGGTTTTAAAAAAATTGTAAAGCACTGACTTTTAGCGTGTTTTTCTAATGAAGTGTAAAAAAAACTCCTTGGGCACTCTTAATCGATTTTTGATTTGGATTTACTCACATTTAATGGATTTTTGATTGGATTTCTCAGTTTTTTTAACCAATGTTTCAAAACAATTTTATTCTAAATAATTTCTTTAGAACGGCAAAATTGAGAATTTCTAAATCATCAATTTTTATAACAAATTTGCTATTACAAAATGTCCATTTTCAGGTTCATTTCTAACCTTCTAATCTAAATCATAGCAATTTTTGTCCAAAATCATCTATGTTTAGTGAATTGCAGTATTGAGTCGTAGTGAGAATACGATTCTGAAAATTTTTGGACAACTTTTGTGCTGTATTCTCAACTTTAATCCTAGATTTTACAACATTTCCGTCATAAATCATTAAATCATTAGTGTTCTTTACAAATTTTGCTTTTGAATGGTTTGAAAAGAGCGATTCAGGAAATTTTATACAATTTAAGTGCTGAATGCTCTATTTTTAATCTAGATTTTGAGCAATAAAAGAACTCTCTCCAATAAATTAGAGGCCTTTAAAACCAACAATTCAGTAAAAGTAAATCAGAATTTTTCTATATTTCATATGGGAGAAGGTATTGCTTTATTATTTTGCACAGATCCCTCTAAAATAATAGTGCTGGCCCTGGTTATAAATGGCCAGTTTAGTCAACCACAATTACTTAAAAAATACGCGATTTTTATGAATGGAATTCACCACTGAACAATCTAAAACTGACCATACACGTACAGTGGATGCCCAAATCCTATAAAACAACACCTTATTTTGATTCTTTATTTGCCGTCATCTTCTCTGTATTTCAACAATAAATAATTTCATTATAAATATTTTATTATTATGTTATTATTATTATTATTGTATTGTTGTTTGTCTTCGAGTTGTTTGCGTTTTTTCCTATCTTGATCTGTTTTTTCCATTATTATGTGGCTATTACGACAATTGATTGGTAAGATTTAAATAAATAATTTAATATCGGAAAATTATCGTGTATACAAATAATAAATTATTAATTTTTTATACAAGACAAAAAAAAAGTCGACATTGATTGCAAAATATACCGTTGCTTCAATTAGAATTTTAATAATAATCTAAAGTGTATTTGTCGTGTGGGAAAAACTAATTACCAATACCATCTCTAGAATAATAATTAATATCGCTAAATCGCGTGTCCGTATTGATAATTTCCGCCCAATACACCAATGTAGGTAATCAATGATATTATTGATAATAATAACAACATTATCAGTATTGTCCTTTATTACCAAATTTGTAAAATTCAAGTACACAAAACAACAAATTGTGCCTTGTTTATTTAATTAATTTACCTACATAGGTACATACATATGTATAATTTATTTGTATTTTCCGATTTTTTTTTTAGATTTATATTCATGAATTCATCAAGCATTTTAATTAATTTTTGATTAACGTGAATAAATGTTCAAATGCAAAAATCGTGAGAATCCTTCATCTTCTTCAACTAATATTATTAAATACAATACAATACAATTTCAAGGCTGTAAAATAAATATCCGGAAGTCGACGTTTCGAACAGGTTACATGCGTTTTTATTTACGGTTTTATCGTTTTAATTACTTTAATTGTAAGATTTGATTTTGTGACGTCACTACATCCCGTCCACTTTAGCGCTATCTGGTGCTTAAATTTGATACACAAACTTTAACATCGTCGAGTGTATATTTTTTGTATGTACCTATGTACAACTAGGTGCATGAAAAAGATGATGATAGTTGTGAGGCTGTGTAAGTCAGGCTAATAAAGGAAGTTCTCATAATGCCCACCAGGTTAGAATTGTAGAAGAACGATATTCAATCAAAAATAGTACATAACCTCACTCTTTTTAAAATGGAGAAAGCTTGGTTTACACAACTAAAAGACCGGGTATTTTTCGCTCAAGAGTCGTTAACGTACCTAGCTGTACAAACACAACTAAATTTTTTGCAATTCATACAGATAAAAGTGGCGTGTAAACACAACAATTTATCTGAAACTCTAAATCGTAACTTTTTGATAACCTCTATTTCTAAATGTTCCTTCTAGAAAAAAAGTGCCGGTATTTCCTAATAAGATTTCATTAATATTGCTCTATTTATTTACGTTTTATTAAACCAAACGTCTCATTTGAAATTTCCAAATTAACGTCACTTATCAAATCTTGTCATTACATTGGATTGTTTACCAAATTTCAATGATTTTCAATTTTTTTAGGTTAGCTTTAAGCTCGGCCTTTTTAAGTTAGCTTTAAGCTTAAAGCTAACCTAAAAAGGCCGAGCTTAAGCAGAAACTTTAGTACTTTCTTGGGTGGCCAATTTAACATAAAATTAAACAATTTATCTATAAATAGCGAAACAAACAATCATTATTATTAACGATTGTATACCACATAATCGTTCATTTTGTCTTATTGAATAATAAATCAATTCATTAGCAGGTGATTAAGCCATTTTTATATTTAACAATAAATGAATCATTAATACACCACAATATTTGTTCCTGTGGCACAAGTGATTTTTATCAACATACAGGTGAGTCAAGAGATTATCATATTTTAACGAGTAGTATTCACTAATTTTTTGGACAACTATTGGGCTAGTTACCGCGCAACTATCCTATTTCAATCAATTCGTAGATACCGACAGTAATTTGCAAGTAGTGTCCGACCGAAACAGGATTTACAGTCGAAACTGAAGCCGAATCTTCGGCTTCGGTCTCAGTTTCGGCCGAAAGTTATTAATGTATGTTATGTGGTTTATTCGTGTAAATGAAATAAAATAACTATTATAGTATGTGAGAAAAGAAACACATAACTTCAACTGGACATAGTCCCACCGACTGGCGATCAGAAAGCACGAATTCACCCGAACACTGAGTTTCGGCCGAGTTTTGGCCGAAACCGAAACTTTGGTGGTCGTTATTTGCAGGTGACGTTCCTCAGGTAAATGTTCAGTGAATATATGTACCATCCAAGAAATACTCGAGTCAAGCGGGTTAGGGACAACTGTATAGTTGATTTAATTTTCTAAAAAGGTTACTGGGCCATTGACTTGTTGCAAGGTTTCCAATAAATTCAACTAAAATAATTAGTTATATAGTATACAACAAAAATTGCATTTAACAATTACGTCAATAAATCCAGTGAATTTTTATTTTATAATACAACTGAAAAATCAACAATCTCTTTCCAACAATCATTTTGATTTATAAATGAAACAGCCATTACAGTAAAGAATTACAAGGGTATTCTAAATCATTCGAAAGATAAATATTAATTTAACCATAATTAACTGTAATTATAATGTAGAGATTGTGTATGTGTATGTACATATGTATGTTCAATATGATCTTATGTAAAGTAGTAAATCAACACGTACGAAAAGAATTAATTGAAGAACGAGTAGGTAAAAATCTAAATTTAACAACCATCACAGCCTTGTTGTGTGAAAATTATAATGTGGAAAATTTCTATATTACATGATCAGAATTATTACAACAACGTTTCAATTATATTATAAGGAAAAACTATTTTCTCGATTACAATAACTATCTACTAATAAATAAATAAATGTTATAAGTAATTAGAGAATTTAATACCGAAAAAAATTGATTTTAACCTTGGTAATTTAATCGGAAAAAATAATTCCGAATCGAAAAATTTCCATTGAATTTCTCGATAATTAGAAGAAAAAAAATAATTAGAATAAAATTTGATATTGGTTTACTGTAACGTACCTATATAGCTGGAAGCTATAGAAATTGTTCAACAGAAGGTTTCTATATGATTGACATGAATTTTATGCAATTATAATTGTAATTATTATTATTATTATTGAATGATAAATCAGTTTTGTAATGTAATTGTAAAGTCGTGGATATTACAATTAAGAAATTCTGAATCTTCCACGTGTACATATGAGTATGTACAGTCTATAAAATGACTTAAGTAATAAACTTAGCTCACAATAGAATTAATAACAAAAAACCTGGCAAGAGGTACTGAAATATTGTCATTTGCCACTGTAATAAATCTTATAAATCCGTAATCCGTAACAACAATCAGATGTTTTAGATTCGGCCAGTTTCGGATAAGAAATCTAGTTTTGGATTTAGTTTCGGTTTCGGTCAAAAATCAACCGAAACTTCGGTCGCACCGAAACCTAATGTTCGTGAATTGTCGCGCTTTGTTCGGGTGAGTTCGTGCCTCGTGGTCTCCAACGGACATGACTGTGTTTATTTCATTTAACACAAATTAACTAACAACATGTAGGACATGCAATATAAATTTTTATCTACGACTTATATGTAAAGTGACTAATATTACGTAGGTAAAATATAGTATACAACTCGCTATAATGTGTGCTTATTACCTCGAATTATCACAGCACTTGCTCGCTCGTGTTGTAACTTTCATTCTCGGTAATAATAGCACTCATTATAGACTTGTTATATAATATACTATTTTACATATCTAAATAAGGTTTGATTTCGGTTTCGGCCGAAATTTCGGTTTCGACTGTAAATCTTGTTTCGCTCGTACATTATTTAAAACCTCAAGTATTCAACCAGGAGCGTCTGAATTCCCTTATTTTCATGACTTAAAAACAGAATTGGCCGAAAAATTTATGATTTTAGAACGAAAACTTTTTAATTCAGTTCAAAAACTAACGCAAAAGTAAATAAAGAGTCTGCTTTCAAGTAGGTATCAAAGTTTGTTAAAAGAATTGCCGAAAATTATCCTTAACAAACGACTAAATCTGTCTAAATCGTCTTTGTTTCATAATTTTGGGTTATTATAATGATTGTATTTTAATTTGAAAACCCTATACAGAAGCCAAGGGGTCGATTATGTTTTGAACCGTCCCTGCCTACAGGAATTTTTATTTGTTAGACTCATTTACAATAAGAATCGTCCATCTTTCTCTTAAGATGGAAAATATTGAATTTTATTGTTGACAACATCGTGTATAATTCTAATAAGCCCAGTTTTATTCCATCAAATTCATTTTCTAATAACCATTTTTAATTCTTTAACACAGATCTAAAAGTGTAACCCAAAAAGCACCATTTTATCAGTGCTTTCTGTTACTCTGAAACTAGTTGTGTTTGTTTTAAATTCGCCTAAAGTAATTATGGCACTCCTAAAATTTGAGACATTTCTATTTTTGATTTGTTCGCACCCTGTAATTATAATTGTAAAGGTATTTAGAATGATTTTCGCAATAAACGTATTTTTGCAAAATAATTATTTTCCAAAACGATGTCAAGGTTTCATTACATCTTAGTCTTTTTGTGTTGGTGTTGATTATATGTTTATGCGTTATCTAGACTTAATAAAGAGTATAAAATATGAATATAAGGCTATCAATTTGGTTGTAACTACCAAATTAATAGAGCGATTCGAATAAAGTTACAAGGACTGGAGAACATTTTTGGAAAATTAGAACCTGGTAGCTCATTTAGAAGTTGCTCTAAAAACATTGTGATTTTCAAAAACTTTTTGACCTACACTTTTCAACGAACTACTAGATGATACTTTTACTGAACTGTTCTCCAGAGACTGCCCTATAAATCTTTGAAATATTTTTTTAAACGCTCTATTAGCTTACTGGAAACTGACAAATTGTTTAACTCAAACGTGCGGCACAATAAATTCAATTTATAATTTTTCATATGATAGAAAATAACATTTTAATATGTAAATACACATCAAATTAATTCTTGATAATTGTAAATAATTTTTTGTGGTTACTATTCTCATTATTATGAGCATAAATTATTATTATTATTATTATCTATTTAGAGCCTTGAAATTAAGCCGAAGAAAAACTAGAAAAATTATATTCAAACTAATTTACATTGATTGTTGATTTTCCGACATTATTGTGGTTTTTAAATATTTTTAAGTTTTTCCACTCACATATGTAGATTGAAAGGAGCTTTTTATGTGGACTTTGTCTGATTTTCTCACTTGGATAATACTAAAAGTCAATAACATATCTGTTGATTTTTATTCGTTGAAACAGAAATTGCTTAAAGTATCAATTTGTGTAATTCGTCCTTGTTTGATTGGAAGTGGTGGATACACATCGATCTGGTTACATTTCCTTCCGTGTTTTTCTACATAATCAATTGTGACCTTAGTGTTTTTTTTTTTTTATAAAGAATATAATGACCGATTCGGTTTCGGACAGTTTCGTATAAAAAAATCAAGTTTCGGCCAAAAATTATCTGTAACTTCGGCCGCAACGAAAGTCAGTGTTCGTGAATTGTCGCGTGTTGTTCGGATGAGTCGAGATTCTGTGTTTTTTTCTTAAATACTTTAATTGTTGTTTTTTTATTAATCTAATTTTTTCATGTCGGTTTCGGCCGAAACTGAGACCGAGGCCAAAGTTGCGGTTTCGGCTGTAACACTAATAAATTGAATAAAATAAAGACAGATGATGTTTACCGATAATTGTAAAGTCAAGTTGATCAATTTGAATTCGTACTCGTATACAGGCTAATAATTAAATATTTCTAATCAAAGCTTATAATTTTGTTGTAATAAAGCTGTCACTTTTGAATTAGTTAATGATGATGATGATGAAGATGTTTATTATTGTTGTTATTTAGTCGTGCTATTATTTTCATGATTGTTATCATTGATGTCGACCTTCATGCAGTAAAAAAAAAAACACAATCCACTGTTCACCTAATATCAAAAATAAATGCTCTAATTTTGATAACAATAATTTTATCTACAATGAATTTATATTTGTACTTGTGTATAAATTTAGCCTGTCATAATAATTATAAAATAAGGGGGTTTTGAATTATTTGTAAAATTCCACGTAATTCTTTTGAATTTATTATGATTCTATGATGAAAAAAAAATTGGAATTGTTTACTCGTTAGAGTCACGATGAATTAAATGTGCTGCCTTATAATAAAATCGTAAAAAAAAACAACAATATTTATCACTTACTTACCTATCGAAATGCTACATATTTTCAATGTTTTCATGATAAAAACATATAAAGGTGCGTCCACATTTGAAATAACGCATAATTTTTGTCATGAAATCAGAAAAAATAAAACTTTGTCATCATCATCATCATCATCATCGACTAGATGACCTAATATTGAAACAACTTTCTTTCGTTAGTGTTTTTAAATTGATAATTTTGAAATAATACAGAATGTTGAATGGCTCTTATAAAATATTGATAGATGAGGAAAAAAAACATACATAAGAAATAGCTAATTAGTTAGTTATATAATGCGGTATAAGATATAATAGTTGTGATTTATTAAATAACTATTGTATTCTTGAAATTATTGCGATTATTGAATTTTATCAATCGCTTACATCCACGTATTATCCTGTATACAGGGTGAAATCAAAATCCCTACATCGATTACAATAAAGATACATATTTTGAAGAGTCAAAAAGAAAAGAAAATGTTTAAACTAACCTACCTTAATGTTATTAGCGAGCGTTGATAGGAAAACAAATGTTAGTATAACACGTCTCGAATTTCCATGGGATTCAATTAACCACTCGAATCTTACTAACCTACTTATTTAAGATAAACATAACATATTTTGATAAATGAATAAAATCAATGTTCTAACCAATGTATTTTTTATTAATAAATTACGTGGGACTAGTTTCGGTGTATCGCCATCCTCAGCCACATAGTCATTTGATTACTGTTGAAGAGAGTAAAGTAAATTGTATATAACACCATTGGTTGAAAAATTATTATTGTCACAGTAGGTTAAAAACGATTAATTTACAACGATTTTTTGTCTTTATCAGGTGAATCGATCAATTTTTAAAAATTCAATGTTCATTATGTCAATTTCTTTTTGTGTGTAATTTCTTTGAGTGTATATTAAAACTTGTGTGTAGTCGCACCACCGAACTCCACCAATTGCCGATGGCGCGGCTACACCAAGGGCGTTATTAATTATAAATATGAAATGAATTTTAAAAATTGATCGATTCACCTGATAAAGACAAAAAATCGTTGTAAACTAATCGTTTTTAACCTACTGTGACAATAATAATTTTTCAACCAATGGTGTTATATACAATTTACTTTACTCTCTTCAACAGTAATCAAATGACTATGTGGCTGAGGATGGCGATACGCCGAAACTAGTCCCACGTAATTTATTAATAAAAAATACATTGGTTAGAACATTGATTTTATTCATTTATCATCATATCTACCAATGATGGACCCTTATCAAAATATAACATATTTTATTATAAACTATCGATAACGTTGCTCGATTCCAGTGGTTCTGAAAATGTTGATGAGTATTCCAAACCCTTTTCTTTAGAAAAGGGTCCTTTAATAAATTATAAAATTAGGCTCAGTTTTTCGGACTTTATACGTAATTTCTCAGAATAAAAGCAATCACTATGTATGTATGTATGTATTATAAATTATTAAGAAATTGGACTTTCTTCAACTTATTCGGTAACCGAATCAGTGATAGATAAAAAATGCAATCTTCAGAAACCAATCACAGAGACGGAATTCAACCGATAGCCTGCTCTTAATGATAATAACAATGGTGATAATACAATACAATAGCATTTGATTAGATAAATCAATGTTGATTGTACTTTTCACTGATTTTTTAGAATCTGAAGATGAACACTATATTATCCCTAAAACAGCTTTAATTCGTTTGGGTTTTGACTATGAAATTTTATTTTACAGTGAAACCTGCGTAAGTTGGACACTCGCCGTCACATCAAAAACTGTCCAGTGTGGACAGGTACCTATCCAATTTATAAGAATAAATGTGCATTTAAAACAATGTCTATAGTACTTACCTAATTTCGTCAGGCCATTTGAAAAGTGTCCAATATACAGGAGTGTCCAGCTTGACCGGTTTCACTGTATTTGACTTAATGTATAACCATATTTGAGAAATTGTAACGGTTTAGAAACTCTTAATTTATTTTAGATATGAATTCTTAACTTGTAATCGTCAAAAGTAGATAATTTATTCAATTTTAGTCAATATTTCAGTTTTAATCAATATTTTTAAACATTTTCGTTCTAAATCGATAGATAGAATGGAATTTTACTTTCGAGCTGTCACAATTTGGACACTTGAGCGTATTTTTACTCTTAAATCTCGGTTTATTGGTCAAGTTTTAGGAAATTTTCACCTTAAATCTTTAATCTATCTACGAATTTTGTTACAGAAACACAAAAATGTGATATTTAAAGTTGATTTTTGGGCTAAATTCTGATTCTTTGTTCTGGGAAATTAGGGTTCTAAATCATTTATTTTAGGCAACTCCAGTATTAATTAAATCGTACTAAGAATACGATACTTTAGTTAATTTCTCAGCAAAATTGTCGACTTTAATTCTAAGTTTTAGAAACATTTTAGTTTTGAATCATCACTATAATATGTTCATTTATTTATTTATATTTGTTTTATTGTGGATGCTTTTATTCAACCGTCAAAGGAACAGATTCAGCTATATTTAAAAGTTGAATTCTTTACTTTTAATCTAGATTTTGAGACACATTTGTCCTAAATCAACAATTTTTGTGTAATAAGTAATAAGATAAAACAAATTTCTCAATTAGAGACTTCCGAAACTAATCAAAAATTCAGGAGAGGATATTTAAAATAATTTTTGGATAGATTTTAGGGGAATTCATGTTGTTTTAAGCAATTTTATACTATTCTAACAGAATAATGTTAACTTTCACCTTTATAAGGAAAATATTCATAAAAAACTAATTTTTTATTCACTTTTTATACATTCAACTGCTAGCAGCTTTTCTAATCATCTATTAGCTTCAATTGTTATCATTATTGTGTACGAAGGGCCATAAATTTTAAACATCGGAGTTTTCCATCTATTTCTCGTTGTGTCACAAAATTTCTTCAAAAACTGTGAATCAATATATCGAAAGAAGAATTATTTTCTTCTTAAGGGGACTTTGGACATCTTACTCGATTCGATGTGCGGAAATTGCAAATTTTCAAACGTCGATATGTCGCTTGTTTTTTAAGATAGGTATTGTAAAAAGTAAAGTGCGATGGATAGAGGGTGTATGTTCTGAAGCTTTATATTAATGAAAAATGTGTGATAAGATTATGAATGGCAGAGGAAGCTTTTGGATCCTGTTTTTTTTTTCGTACAAAAACAGGGTCCATGAACTTCCTCTGCCTCTCAGAATCTTAACACATTTTTCTTAAATAGAAAGTTTTCGAACATGCACCTTGAAATGCTCTATCCAACGCACGTTTAAATTTCACGGTATCTCAAAAAACAAACGAGATATCAATGTTTAAAAATTGGCAATTTTCACAGACCGAATCGTGTAATATATCCAAACTTGCCTTAAGTTTCACTTAATAGAGTTAAAAATAGAATATTTTAATCAAGATCGAAAATCTTAGAACACCGCAAACTCTAGAATAGTGGCGCATCCACCAATTTTCGTTATGTACAACAAATACCCGTTACTGACAGATATACTTAATCAAAGAGAAAGCTCGTCAGAGAATTTTCTATTGTTATTATTGAAAATGTCCAATTTCCTTCCTTATATTTGTATGTTAAACAATCGGTATAATTGTTGAATTAATCGAATGATTTGTATTTGATTTGCAAATTACAAAAAAAAAAAATTATCATTAAACCATACAATTACAAATTGAATGAAAAATTTTCCATTCTTTTTCCTCAATCAAACTTTAATTAAATCGTCAGTATTACTATTTTATCTATGCATGTCTGTTTCTACATATTACATACAAACAATTAAATCTGTTATAATTTATTTTTAGTTTTTATTAACATATAAATAAAACTGTAATTTATTATAATTTCTATTCGATCTATAAATAGATACGTTTTTCATTTTCTTCTTTAATTTTTGCATTTTGTATTCATTTCGAAATTAACAAACTATTATTTATCAATGTCTATTTGAAGGCTGTACTTTTTACTGCCAATAATTACAATTTTCACACTGTTGATAATAATTGCTTTACCATTTATAAAACAAAAGAAAAATTGAGTCATATGTCCAACGAGTTTTCCCCCTCTGAATCCGATAATATTATAAATCATCAATTCGACTATATTACAGTGAGACCTGTCAAGTTGGACACTTTTGTATATTGGACACCTTACGAATGACCTGTGGAAATTAGGTACATTGTTGTAAATACACATTTATTCTTATACCTGTCCTTATTGGACAGTTTTTGATGTGCATCTTAGACAGGTCTCACTGTATAAACTGATTGTTTGACGATAGAACGATTCCGTGAAATGTCGTTCAAATGTCGTTTTGTAATAAGAATATTGACGTCGATCGTTGTGTGTTAAGGTCATACAAAAATCTCTTGCAACTTTTTAACTAATTTCAAATAAACAATAACAAAATTTCAATCGTTATCAATTCGTGTCACAGCTGTTAAAGAAAGTGGAAAGAAAGTGAAATGATTCTATGCAAATGACATTGTCACTATATTTCCAAAAAATGTAATCGAAGAGACGGACAAAAAACAGCATATTTTATCATAAGGAAGGTCAAAACTATTTAGGAATTCTCAAAAAAAAAACGAAATTAAAATTCGATTTCCTAGATGAGTTCAAAATTTCAATAAATCTCTAATTATATACCTACCTGTTTAATTTATTTTTGGTAACATAATAAATTACATTTTAGTTTATTGTTAATTTTTCGGTGAAGATTCAGATGACTGTGTGTATTACTTCAAACAATAGTTGATAAGTACATCATGTTTTCTCCCTATACAAATATTTGCAGTTTACCTTGATTTAATAACTGAAACACTACAATATTAACCTCGCTGTATTTTTTTTCTTCTTTCAATTATATTCCCATCTATTCTTAGATGTTATTGTTGTTAGAGAGCAAAAATTGAGATTACCTTTTATTGATTTGAATTTATGATGTGGCTAGATTTCCGTCTACATCTCTTTTTGTGATAGATAAATACGTATAGTCGTGTAACAAGTTTGCCAGTATTGAACAGGTGCTAGTTTAAAGCTAGTTATTTCATCTATTCTTCAATAGCAACATAGAGAATTCTATGTGTTTGAATATTTAATTAAAAATCTAAAAAAAAAAACGATCTCAATTGTGTAGATTTTGATGCAAGTCTTTGAACTGAACATGATCGGTAAGCTTATCTGTACACATTGTTTTTTTTTTTGGGATTCCACTTTTGTCTTATTTTATCGCTATTGTTTTACTGTAAATAATCTAGAAAAGTCTACACTTTCATCCTGATCTTTATTTATTGATTTGAATCAACAGTAGGTGAGGATAGAGACTAATCTTCTAATATTATTGAAAACTTTGTTAATCAATTAAATGATAATAATTGTGAAATTATAATAACGAATTGTTCTGTTATCACTCAATTTCACCTTTCTCTGTTGTTTCCTAATCAATTTTGAATTGTTGAATTGCAAAAGAACGGATGCTGTCAATCAAATATCAAATATTTGATTTCTATCACTAATTCGAGAGGTTAAACAGAACAATGTGAATTATCTTTGTATTTAGATTATCCGTTTTTTATCGAGATGATATTTGGACTAAGCAAGATTAAGGCTGAATTAGTGCTTTTTAATGAATGGATTTTATCATTTTTTTTATTATTTTTTTATTATTTCCGTTGAATTTTGTCGCCGTTGTGTACTCTCTAAATACAGGGTGTCCGACCTGTGAGTGCAGAATTTGGCCGTTTCCACTAAAAAATTTCTAGGGTAGTACTAACGTACTAATTGAAACAAAATGTATTTAGAAGTTGATAAAAAATGCTTATTTCTGACAATGTCGCGATCTTCAAAAACTTGAGTCGTGGTCCTCACAATATTAATTTTTTTATATTTACTCATTTTTTCTAGAATGCAATTGAGAAAAACAACTAAAAATCAATGTTTGAAGGGTTTTCGAGTCATTCATACTCGTTTTATGTATTTAACTCGTTTTTGAAAATCGCAAAATTGTCCAAAACGAGCAATTTTAGACTTCCAAATACTCAAAAGACTAGCTGCGTACGTTAAATGACGAGGATACTGGTCACATTATTTTTTTTTTGGTTCCTCTACATTTTAATATGAAACAGAAGGAAAAGTTTCGCATGTTTGCTAAAATGCAATTGAAATAAACGACAAAATTGGGAGGGTGTTTGGACATTTATCTAGCTGTACACGTAAAACAACTAAAAATGACTCGAAAGTCATTCTCAGTCGTTTTATGTGTAAAACTAGTTTTTGAAATTCGCAACAATGTCCGAGGTTCTAATTTTACTAAAATATTCTCCAGGGACCACCCGATAAAGCTTTAAAATATTTTTTAATCGTTTTATTAGTTCGGTAGAAACGGCCAAATTATTTAATTCCCAGACCGTTCATCTAGAAATTTTCAAACGATAATGGTAAAGATGCAAAGAGGTGAATTTAATTAAATATTAACAAATATCGCATGTTTTTGTATAATTTGTCTTTTACAAATGACATCCATACAGTCATTCAGTCAATATTAGTTAATTAAATTCTCCCCATTCAGGTATTTTTAGAATATTTAAAGATTGTTGGTGTGAAAAGTGTGAAAAGCATGAACAAGACTTGGTCCCTTAGAATCTTATCTATTATAACTAGATGATTTGCAATATATCAATTTACCACTTATCATTATAGTAATAATAACCGTTTATTTTTTTTATCAACAAATTCCTTTATCTACCTATAAATAATACGTTCATCGTTTCAAGTACTGCCAGTTTCGAATGTAGGTGTTTTATAAGCAAGTGTTTTGTGTGTGTGTGTGGGTTACAAATAATAATAATAATGATATTCCATCAAAAATTACGTATGTAATTGCATTTTTTTCATCTATTATTTTTTTAATATTTCGTACATAAACTTGATCTTTCTCTTTGTGAAACAATTCGTATATTTATTGTTTCTTATTACAGGAAGTTCGTTTGAATAATTGTCCTTGCAACAATTACAGTATTAACAATATATATATATATATATATATATATATATATATATATATATATATATATATATATATATATATATATATATATATATATATATTTATTGAAATCAACGACCTAGAATAATATGTCTCGTTTAGTCTGTTATTGTTATTTTTTTTTTGAATTTTTGAATGAATTGTTAAGATTTTTACCTTGTAGCAATATTAATTGTTTTATGTTTTTTTTTTCTTGATATTTCAGCAATGTCCACAGAGACAGAGGGCTTTAACGATGAAACAATACGAGGATTACTCAACGATACAGGTAAGCGAAAAGTGTGATGATTTTCCTAAATCTGAAACGATAAAATTTGATAACAATCATAGAAATTAATCAAGGGATATAGTTGTAAGTCATTTGTAGGATTTCTAATAGTTTTCTCTGATTTCTTTAAGCAAAAACTTAATTCGTAAAGCTTACAAAGAAAATGAAAAATTCCAAGATTCTTAATGTTAAAACTCGATAATTACAGGTAGCAGTAATTCTTGTATTTTCCTGTTTATATAAATGTTAATGAGATGAATGAACAAGTCTTGAAAGATCAAAAATTATCATCGTATTCTATACAAGAAAATTCACTTTGTTTTACAATTAAAACTATGTATTAGCAAAGAAAAAAAACTACAACTTATATGCACATTAAGTATTCTTAATTGGTATTTAATAAGTTCTTAGGTAAAAGTAAACAAAAAACGTAAATAAAATTAAAAAAGAATTAACAATTTGAAGATGAACCGGAAATTTACAATTTCCACATAATTGCTCCATTAATTGTAACATTAATAATGAAGAAACATTCTAATATTAAAGCAAATTTGATGGAATTTTTCAATTACAAATAAGATTGTTGCATAGACGATTAAATAAATAGCAAATTCTTCACATAACAATTATAAATAATGAACGTGTTAATTTGTTATTTCCCGTCAATTAATAGGAAATAGATTTGAAAAAAAAACTCGACAATTTCACTTATGTACATTCGATTTTCTATTAGTTCACTTTATTATAATTATGTTCAAAACAATAATACAAAAGTTTGACCATTGGAAGAAAGCTAAATAGAATTTGTTTCAAATATAAAACGATATCATTATTATTATTATTATTATTATTATAAATAATAATAACAAAAACCCTGACTTTTTATTTATAATTTTATCATTGACTTCATTCAATTTAAAATAACAAAACATAATTAAAATTGTGGATTTGTATTTTGTTCTTGAATAAAGGCTAAAATTTAAAACTTTTCAAAAAAATAGTTTAAAAAGGTAATCCCCCAATCGGCTTCTATTGACTACTAAATTGATTGTTTATCAAAGATTCCATTGTGTGATAAAACGATAAAATTTTATTTATTTTTATTTAGATTGTTTCGTATTATTTCACTTCTCATAGACATAAATCTCTTCTCTTTTTTTTAAATTAATTAATGATTATATTCATTATGTTTACAATGTTATCTCAGTCCCGTGACAGATTTTTTTTGTTATTATTTTAATAAATCTCAGGTGTATTGTCAATAACAGATAAAGTCATGTGCAGTTTTCATTTTTATTTTAAAATTCTTTGGAATGTATCCATTATTGATATTATTTCACAATATTTACTTATCATTTTTTTGAAATTTATACAAATTACAATTTTTTTAAAATTTCAACTTTACCGCTTAAACTGTATTAACTGACCTCTGTCGAATTTAATACAAACTTATATCTAATTTAGCGGTTATCTACTAGATAGCGCTTTTTTTATATAAGTAGATTACTGCTAAGTAGGTAGCAGCAATGTAGTGAAGTGCCCCCTATTGAATTTAATCTAAACTCATCCTAGTAAAGTGTTTACTTAGTAGATGGCGCTATTATAGTGGATCTACTATTAACTAGATGGCGCTGCAATGTTAACAATATTAATAATGTCGATTACAGTTAGGTAAAAGATCGATTATTGCGCTGCCTTGTAGTGAAATAACTAAATGATTATTGTTGAAATTGTTCAAAAGATGGCAATAGTGTTGCGGAATTGATTTTTTTTTTAAAAAAAAATAGCCCGCGAAATTATGGTTCGGTTGTAATTTGAGAAAAAGTTGTCGTAATTTTACTGTAATTAGTCTAAATTGTTATTATTTATTGGTTGTTTTGAATTTATAGTGTACAATTTATAATAATGATATCAAATAGGAAACCACTGGCTAATTTTCTATGAAATCAGCACAGTTGATTACAAAATTCCATTGAATCATACGATAGAAATATTGTTATATAGTTTATTATTTTATTGTTTTACAAAAAAAAAACGATTTATATGTTTAAAATGATTATTAATTTGTTTGGGGTCAATAATAAATGAACAGATCAATTAAAGAGACCCAAGTGTTGATACGAAGTACCCTCGTGTATATGAAACAATGGTAATTATTTTATTTATTTATTTATATTATATTTAAATATAAACATTAAACTTATTGTAATTGATAATTAAACTGATGTAACGCATCTGTTGTTAGAACACTACTGGCACCATTAACTATTTGAAATTAATTCCATTTATTACATCATTATTGTTTATAAGAAAGTAATATTATTCACGATTTTTATCATGAATTGAATGAGAATAATATCAACGGATAAAATCCTATGAAATTTATTCGTTGTTGGGAATTTTATCGAATTTCTTAATTAACGACACACTCCTATGTCTATATCATGACAATTTCACATGATCGTCCTCATCGTTAAATTGTAAATTGATGACAAACCTTAATCATCACTATTAAATTTTATCTATTATGTCTCACTAAAAAAAAAAAAATAATTGTAATATTTCGTTCTACAAATCGTTATTTTTGTTTGTTAAGTCTTCATACTATGAAAATAAACAAATTAACGTTTAGAATATCAACAGAATTTTCTTCGTGGGCAAATTATTGTAATTTCAACAAAAATTCATGACAATTTGAATGGTACTGTTGAAATCTCTGTGAGATAAACATCAAATAATATTTTGGCTACTGTTCTATCACTCATTTAAAACATTTATTGTTCAAATTTATAAAACGGTTTGTTTGTAGTTGAAATCAAAGTAGAATTTTTCTGTTTATTATAGGAACGTATAGGAAAATAGTACATACTTATTATACTGTGTAATAAATACATTTACATAGTATGTTATAAAGTTTGAATTGCGTCAGTTTCGATTATATGTATTTAGATATATTATCGTCAAGGTGAGCATTATGTCTCGTTTAAAATCGAAGGAGTATTCATTTTATTTTTTAAATTTTACTCTATTTAATTCTTACAATTTGTAATTATTTCAATTTAAACTAATTATGTCTAATTCTATTATCAAGGTGGAAACATACAGTTATCAATTGTTACAATGATACGGCGCCATTTAAACGGTTATAACTCTAACAATGTCAATTGTTGTTGTATCCTATCTTGATTTTAACAATGTCGACAATAACGTGCAAGTCATTATTTTAATTATTTCCTTTTGCCATCAAATCTTTATCTTAAAGTCCCAGAATACCAGTGAAAGTTCTAATCAATTCTCCCTTGTTCTCTAAATTCTTGAGCTTTTTGAATACCGAAACCCTCTACTTTTATCACGTTTTGAATACAATAATCTTATTCGTCTTTGTTATTTTCGTATATTTCCCATTAGAGATCAACGAAAATAGAAATATTCTCAAAAGTAATTCGAATTCTAATTTATATCGTCAGTATTTAGACTTATCGAAAGAAAATGTTCTTAAAATGATTACAAAGAAATCAAAATTGTTAAACATACAGTATTGGTCAAGTTTTACAAGAAATTCTCCTAAATTTATTGCTTATTCATCCTGTAAGTTTCAAATTTCCACGATTTATTGTAGACACTTTTTCGTGTAATTTTTCCTCTACAATTTCTAGATAAGACTTGACAAGCTTGCAAATAAAATTCACTCAAGATAAATCTTTTAAATTTAATAAAATTTATAATCAATAAATTACCGATTATCACGTGTTAATCATCAAATTTTCTTGATTACACATAAAATAATGGAAAAATGTGCATACGCTCAAATTACGTATTACAATTATTGTTTTTAATAAAAAAGATATTGTGTATTTTTTTATTTTTATTATTATTATTATTATAGTTATTATTAGATTGTTCATGTATTGATCTCATTAAATGTATGTTAGACACGTGCCAAAAAAATTTACAAAACTGACCAATATGTTGAAATAACAACGCATACTTTTTTATTGTTCATCAAGTGTTTCCAGTCAACACTTACCTTAAATTAAATTATTTACAATATATTTCACAATGATATTTTTTTAAAAAATAACAAAAATAATGGAAAAATTATGTTGTTTTTTTTTTGTTCACTTGACATATCAAGGGTCAGTTCCAATTGTATTGTTCCGTTTGTTTTAATGGAAAATGCATGTTTTTGCTTAGACTACACAGTTCTTTTAGTAGATACCCAAAAATATTTACATCAATTTTGAAAGTATATAATTTCCGATGACGTTTACCTACTTGTAATAATTCTCTTAAAAGATCCATAAACTGAATTTTATATTTTCCATAAACTTGCAGGTGTAATTTACGATATGAAATTAGTATTTTATGTTTAATGATTAAAAATAAGGAGGAAAAACACAAAGTTAAGCAGTGCGATATATAAAATATTTCCAAGCTCAAAATACAAGCTGTACAGCAAAATGCATGAGAAAGGTAGCGAGAAATATTCGTTCTTTTAGTTGTGTAAATAAAGCTTTGTCTGTCCTGAAGTAAAGAGGGTGCTGTTATGTAAGGCTCGCTAAATACACAAAATAACACCCTTATGTTTTGTTATTAATCTTTCTTTCTCAATTCTGACTTGCTGGGCATCTCCCTTGTTAGCCTGATTTACACTGCCTCATAACTGTCGTCACCTTTCCCATGCACCTAGCTGTACAACCCTATTTCACCTCTCAGTTGGCCATGTTTTTGTTATAAGTATGTATCGAGTCGTAGCTTGGTTCATACATTTAACTTTCGTTGATATGTTTTTCACCAGAAAGGCATGAAATAGCGTTGTATTTGCAACAATTTTATAAAATTTTTGCAAACTTTAAGATGAGATGATTTAAATTTGAAATAATTTCAATTAGTTTTTAGGCAATTAACACAACTGACTGCACATTTAGATTAAATAAAATTGTAAATGAATTTTAGATTAAGTGAAATTGGTGAAAATTTAATTTTTGCATGAAAAACATGCACCTATTTGGTTTATAATAAAATAAATCATAAACTAGCTGAAAAGATGACGAAAAATTAATTTAATTGATGATGTTATACTATTAGTAGTAAATAAATAAAAAAATTAGTTTATTATAAAAATCATTAATTAACATAATTGATTTTTAATTACAGATTCAGAACTATCCGACCTGTCTCATCTCGGTAAGTTGTTTACAAAATTTTTTTGTTCTTTGTTGTTTTTGATTTAAATTCGTAGTATTATTGCCATTTTTAATGATTCGTTAATTTTAAATTGAAAATATTGAATTGCAAGTTTAGAAAAATATCGAAAAATCCATTGTTTCAAATAAATCAAATTAAAAGATTCTTTGTACACAAAATTCAGTCTACTATAGCAACTAGTTGGATGGCAAATCTTGTGTTTTAAATAGAATCTGGCAATGTTTGTACTGTTGTTGTTGTTCCACTAATATCTGCTTCCACTACTTCTTACTTTATTTATTATCGGTTTATCTTATTCCCATCAAATAAACAATAGACTTGATAGCTTTTCTTTTAGTGTTATTGTTAATAAATTGTCGACTTGACAAACAGGATCCTGAGAGTAATACACAAAGTTGTCAAACAATACACCTTATATATCCAGGGATAATTATTGTCTTTCTTTGATAATTTTTTTTGAGGTAGAAATAATTTGCAACCTTGCATTTATGGCAATTTTAAATAATAATCTAATGTTAGAATAAAGAAACGCGATTACCATTGTCCTTGATTTAGAACAATATTACTTTGTCTTAAACTTTTTAAAATAGTGACTAACGACTTTTTCTTCCTTGTTGATTAAACAATAACACCAAACAACAACACACAAAAAAATCAACAATGATTTCTATTTCAATAAAACCCATGAAAATTCGTATGTGTTCATTAAACGACAACGTGTTGGGGAACGTTTATAAATTTCTTATTCTAATAAAGGAAAATCCTAGAAATTCTATTTATAGTGATATTCTACAGTATCTTAAAGTAAATTTAATGGTTGTTTCGTAAAGCTAAATATAACTACAACAGAATACATAAAACGTATATTAACTTGATTTGCTATAATAAGAAGAAGAAGAAGGGCGCCAAAGATCTTCTTGTATGTATAAAACGTATGCTGTTTCAACCGGATTCTTTCAGGTTTTTACTGTAGTACAAGTTGTTGTGTGCTCATATATGTATGTAAGTATACAGGGACGGTTCAGTGAATTGGTGCACCTGGCTCTTGTCAGTTTTGATCGTATGTTGAGAAGAGTTTTCAAGTTTACATTTCGATTTTCAAACGAAAATGTTCATAGAAAACATATGGTTTAGTTGATTTTTGTAAATTTAGTCATAGACCGTGTTTTGTTATGAAATTCACAGATTAAGATAGAATAATACGTACGAATATTACGTCTCTTAAACGTTAGATGGCGCTTGCTCTAGTACATCTTTTAGATACATATGTATTTCTATACAAACTCCAATTTCTCTCCATTGAATGACGTGACTTTGGCTATTTCTAGGCCATACAGTACGCACTTCGAGAAGGAACCTTGAATTTTTTCAGATGTTTTAAGAGCCTTGAAACTTTTGAAAACTCGCCTGTTTCCTAAAAGACGCAGTTGACACACCGTGGTTGGAAAAATATAGTTTACACATGGAGAGTTAATTCATAGCTTATTAAAGAGCTATGAATGCGCCCAATATAGTCCCAAATGTGGTCTCCTGTGTTAGAGCAAATTAGAATAAAAATCTCTAAAGGCAGCAAGTACCTTATATAGCGAATTTTTTCATGTATCTACATGTTGAAATATTATTAATTCACAAACAATAAGAAACATTGTTTGTCTACATAGATCTAGTATGTTAATATTAACATACTAGATCTACCTATGTTTGTCTAATATTAACTGTCAAAATTAGTTGCCCAGTGCGATATTCAATTTTTTTTCTAATATCAATTGTCAGAACATAGCCACCTGAGATAATCGATTTTACTGCTTATACCCAAAAAAGAGATTTTTGCATTTTTCTTGCGAACCAACGAACCGATTTTGATGAATTTTTTTCTGGGTCATAGAGAATGGTCGGCTCTACTGTTATTTTAATTTTCATCAAAATCTAAGCAAATGTAATATTGAAAATGATTTTTTTTAACATTTCTTCAGCTCTTATTCCAAAAGTGTTGGCCCTACCAGTCTGGCCAACGAACTCATCCAAGCTATCACGAAGACCGATTTTTGTACCAAGTTTCATTAAGATTGGTGTAATTTTACGGCAGTTATCGTGGGTATACATATATATATATATATATATATATATATATATATATATATATATATACAGTGAAACTTCCCATGAGCGGACACCCTTCGTTCCGCAGAAAATGTCCGCTCAAAGGAAGTGCCCGCTCATTAGAGAACATCCATAGAAACAAATGATACCTGCTAAAAAATTTTTTTAACTTCCCGCTAAGAAAATTGAAAATTTTCAAAATTTCGGGAAGTTATTGGTTTTATCCCGATTTTCGAAAATTGAATTTTCAACAGATCTCGACGTTTTGGGACCCTAGGAAGCTATTTTGACTATTTTTGCGAGGGTGCCTGTATGGCTGTGTGTGTGTGTGTGTGTGTGCGAAGACTATGTAAGCAGCTCATAACTTTTGAACGGATTGACTTATTGAAACGCTCTTTACGGCATTCGAAAGGGTTCCATCAAATTTAGATTTCGTTTAAGTTTGAACCGATTCGGCCTGATAGATTTTGAGAAATTCCAAAAAAACCGAAAAATTTCTTTTGTTAAAATCATGTTTTTTTCAAAATAACTATTAAGCTGCTGTACCGATCAATTCCATAATTTTATCAGCTCTTAACCTTAACTAATGACGTCGAAATGCCGTTTGAACGATCAAAATCGGTTGATTCGTTCACGAGTTATCGTTGTCGAAAAATATCGGAAAAAGTGTTTTTTCAATATAACCTCAAAATTACTTAACAAATCAAATTTGTACCTCTCACAATAATAATCGACACATTATCTACGCTCAAGTATTTAATGGATCAAAGATAAGTACTTTCCTGTCCGTATAAGAGAGACAGTCAAGCCTAAATAATAATCGAATGACTGTCCGTGTCCGTTCAAGAGAGTGTCCGTTTAAGAGAGACCGATTTATTAATAAATCCCTATAGACAATTTCGGGACCGATAAATGTGTCCGCATAAAGGAAGTGCCCGCTCAAAAGAGGTGTCCGTTAGTAGAAGTTTCACTGTATATATATATATATATATATATATATATATATATATATATATAAAAATTTTAACGAACGGTGGATATGGGTTCCTGAGGTCCCAAAACGAACTTCTGTGCAACAATTTTTCGGAAATTCAAAAGTGAGGATCTCGTCATTAGCTAATTTTTTTTAAAAAAATTCGCTAAAAGCGAGAAACGATCATGTTGAAGCCTTTTTGAATCGAACAAAATAATTAATGGAATATTTCCATACTAAACCGCCCTATTGTTTGCTCTAACGAAAATTAATCTCTAGAAATGTATGGAAATATTTTATACACGTGTCGCGAACTTTACCGTTTCCATTTGTTTACCGAATTATTACACCTTTCTAACTGTATTTTTATCGTAACAAACGAAAAAAAACACCACAAATTTAGGACAAGTAGATTATTTTAATTTAGAAATTGGTGTCAATTTTTTGATATTTTCCACCGAATCACAAAGTTTTATTGGTCGACAAATTAATCATTTGCTCATCTATTCTATTGTTCTATTTCTATTCCAATCTAGAAAATTCCCAATACAAAAAAATAAAAACACAATTGTTGGGAAGTTTAAACATATTTTTTTTTACGTAATTACATTGATCTGATCAAGGAAAACTCACTAAAAGTTCTCAAGGAAAACTTGGCGACTTTGTTCACACACTCCATAAATCGATAGCGTACTTGTACATGTTTATTACCGCAAATTGGCAATTTAAATCAAAAATTAATAAACAATTGAAATTCGACTTTAGATTGAGTAATAATTAATGCAAAGTCTGAAATCAAGATAAATAATGGCAGACATGCGAAAGTAAAGTTAACGAAAATACCGTGTGGAATTTAAAATGTTTTCTAATTTAAAGTAATTATTATGAGACTACACTACCTAATTACAAAATTTTTTACAATCATAAAAAATACTTTTTGCGCAGATGGATTTTGTTAAAAAAGTCAGCCAGTAATCAAAGGTCTACTTATAGTTCATTACGTTACCATATACTGTTTTCAATTACTTAATTGCCTTTGTCTGATTGTGAGATAGAAAGAGAGAGATGAAGCCTTGAATATATAATATAGTTTGAGATAAATATACAGATTTGTTATGATTGTGTCGATTAAAATGAAAAATCATTGAAAATTCATCCAGTATTTTCCCTCATCTATAAATTTCAACAAATACAATTTACGTCACTTTTATATAAACTAGGAAATTGTTAAATAATCTCTAATGAAGGACAAATAAGATGTATTGTTGTTATCAAATAATATCCGGGTTGAAATATTCTAGAAAATAACCCAAAAATATACATATTTTATTGATTGATTAGCCTAATTATTTTATATAGTCAAACTAGACCTTCGATAGAAGGTGTACTATAGGTACTTGAATTGTTTTGTCGTTATTGTTTTAGAGATAAATAAATAATAAATAAAAAGATCAATAAATTCAAGTACGTGCATACATTTCTAATTTTCAGTCAAGTTTAATGTCAAGTCTAACGTTTTGTTGTTATATGGATTTTTGTCCACGTGTACGTGTACTACTAATACCACAAAATCTTGACCGTGAGCCTTTTATTCTTTAATTTTGATTAAATATGAATTAATAGCCGACAAAAAAAAATACATCGAAATAACAAATTTTTGTTGAATTTTACATATACAAAACTGATTACATAATAATAATTTATAAGAATAAAAAAAAGGTGAATTGAGTCATTTTTAATTTATCTCAACAACATTAGTCAAGGTAATAGTCATAATATATAAAAAATCAAATAAGAAAAAAATTTTTGTATATTCCCTGGATTAGATATTATTATCAAATCCTATCCAATTACTCTATCAAATGATATTATTCATTAAATTAAAATCGGGAAGACCTTTGTCTCGATTATCACACCTTTAATCTTAAAGAGCACTAGTCCAATTTGTTTTATTTCGATTTTTATCATTACTTGAAAATAGTGTAAAATTTGCTTATCTAAAAAATCAAGTAAATATATAATTTACTATACAATAATAATAATAATAATTGTAGGTAATTGTAATTATGTACAATGAATCACTATATTGTTGTTGAATTAATTCAACAAGTGTTAATTTGTTTCGATAATTACGTTCATTTGTGGAAATTTGTCGTTTAATAGAACTCGTGAATTGGATGGTTTTTTAAAGTTTTCATTTCCGTTGAATTTTACATTGCAAAATCCCGCATTTATGTAAGATTTTCAAAATAAATCGAAAATAACCTTGTCGAAATTCAAATACATTACATACACCAACAAATCTTACATTATCCAAGATTTTCAAGTCAAATCACGTGTAAATAAATACACAGGTGAAAATTTGAGAAGGTAGGGTAGAAACTCGTTTACGTTTAACACTTTTTACCCTCACGAGAAAAACGGCCTAGTTCACACGAACGAAAAAATGTGATATTCTCTTTTTTTGACCGTCAGTGTACAAAGTAAAAACGACAGATAGAAAAAGCTTGAATTTAAAATAATATAAATGAAATTATAAAAAAAATATATGAGTAACCTAATTTAATTGTACAAAAAACAATAACACGAGATTACAAGGACCTTCGGTTGGTTGCAATCATTTTTCATTGATTAAAAGAACAATATAGAAAAGTTTCATAGGCAAAAACTGTCTAGAAAATTTTATCTACAATATCTTTCTTCTCCTTACAAAAAAAAACAAACAAAAAAACATACCCAAAAATCATTGAGGCTCTCTTCTTCTGAAATGTTTGTTAGTTTTAAAAGACCTTCTATTCTTTTATCACCGAAAATGTTCTAAAATCTGGAACTAAAATCGAAAATCGACGAAATGGCTACAATAAAACGATTATTTAGGATGAAAATTTACTAAAAGTTTGTCGATTATTGACAACATACATAAGTGTCCCGAAACTTACAACAAGAGTTTTTGTTTTTTAAATGCGTCAAAAATCTCTCCTATAAACAATTCAGTAGAAAATTTTGTTATAAAAACTGACAATTTAGGATAAAAAAATGACTTGAAACCTCCAAAATTCGAATCTAAAATAGACTAAAGTGTTTGAATCACCTCTCCGTTTGACGATTTAAGAGCAGAATTTGCAAAAAAAAATTGATTTCGGGCAAAAACATTTCAAAATTCAAACCAAAAAATAATGCCACGTACAAAATGACTGAAATAATAGTTTCGCGTTTGTTGTTTTATATTTATCCCTTTTCAATTTATAAGATAAGACGCAATTGTAAAGAGTGAGATAGATCAATTACCAAAAAGTTAACGAATATCAACAATCTTTCGAAGTTGCCCAAAAAAAGAATGGCTCAAAATCCAGCCTTAAATCGCAAAATCCTAAAAGTGTCTAAAAAAATCCTTTTCCTCTACACACTTGTATAACAAAAAAGTACAAGTTTGTAACCGTCCAGTTGGATTTGGACTTTGTTGCAAGTCCATTTCTCCACAAAACTGGGTCAGTAGGTAAATACCGATAATGATTTACAATTTGTTTAACCTAAATATGATTGAATATATACGATTTTGGGCAAGGTAATCGCGTGGAAAAAATATTTTGCAATCAACTTATATTTCTTTTTATAACAGTTATCAACGATGACACATTCTCATGGACTCATTTAAAAGTCAAACGTGAAAAGTGTGCATGATATTACAGCACCTTTCACTAGGCGCCATTATTCCTTTCGAAAATTCAAAAAAAAAAACGTGCAAATTCTCTCTCTCTCTCTCTCTCTCCCTCTTTCTTTCTATTCAATCCAAATACAGCCATACAGCCAAAAAAAGAAAAACGACATATATTCTCAATCAAATATCATTATGTCAATATTTATAAAGCCTTCAACGGATACCCGGAAACAGGGGGGTCCAACTAATATGGAAGGGGTACTCCTCTCAAGGTCGTCTTGACTGGGGAGATAACCAGGGTGCGCTGGCATCGCTCTATAGTCAGTAGCGTAACAACAAATTTTGAATCTCGTCTGAGAGCCTTAATAACAAATTCTCTATTACCCCAAAAACATTTTTTGCGACTCTATTGTTGATAAATTATCACATATTTCTCCTTTTACCTCTTTTTTACTCAATTTCTTGCGTCAACACTCCCTTGTGCAACGCGGTGGCAAAAGAGAGTCTTGTTACGCCACTGTTTATAGGGCTATCCTTATTTAATGATTTAGTTCTAGCTATGTTTCCAGAGGGCGCTTAAGATGATTTAATTTCCTGTCTTCTGTCTTGTTTATTTTATGATAAAATCAGAACTAGACATAAACAAATCATGTGTTTAGAGGTAATTCTCTTTATTTTACATAGAAAATGGAAAAGACTCCAAATTTTGCGTTTCTCTAAGGTATTTGTTTCAATTATTTCAAGTGAATTTTTTTATACAAAGGAAAATGTTAATTGTGATTAAATGTATTAAATGTGATTAGTGATTGCAATGCATTATCTGTGAAGTTACAACTTTTCTATTTATCAGAATGTGTTATTTATGTAATGATTTTTTGAAAATTAACTAGATATAATGAATATTTAATTGCTTTAATATATTGTTTTAAATTTTAAACATGTTTTTATTTATTTTTTCCTTGATTTTGAAAACACCTACTAAATACAGGTATATATACAAGAAGTAAATTTGAATTTCCCCCTAAAATTGGAAATGCCACCATATTGACAGGACTCACGCCATATTGGCAGGACCTACGTTAGCGCTACCTGAACATATCCTAGTCAACTAGGAGTAGTGGGGGCTTAAGAGTGGGAGGTCTATACTTGTCTATGCCCGGAAATTTCATATGATTGATTCTAGTAACCTCGCTAATTTTAGATCTGTTAATAAGTATTGTGAATCTAATAATTTTTATTTTTCTTGTAAAAATTGATGATTTTTTTAGACTATCTTTAAATCGGAAGAAGTATGACAAGAACACGGGTATTTCCTAACCTTGATACATGCTCTATCTTATCTATTTAGTTTCTATTCAACGTACAAAAAATAATAATAATTAGAATCAAGGTTGTTAATGAAAATTTCAATTTAATTTAAAATCATAATCAACAACAATAATAACAAAAAGAAGAAAAAACAACCAATTTTTTCGATATAAGATCAGAATTTCCATTTACTTTGTAACGTCTATTTATGAGAACAAAAACGTAAAATCTCTTATCAGAGTGTAGTTTAATTATAAATCGTCATTATTTTACACTGACGATCTATAAAAACTTATCTACGTCTTAATTATAACGTCTTTTTTTGTAGCCGATGATGACGTTGACTGTTGTCGTCGTCGTCGAAAAACTTGGCAGATTTTTAAGAAATTTCCCGAAATCCATACCGTTTATAATAGTGATAATAACAATAATAATAATAATAACATGTGATATGTCCTTGTGTAAAAGCCCACATGGACTGGGAACCTATGCCAAATTGTCTGTACTTTTCAATTTTGGCACCCAAACTCGCTTGGTTTTGAGCATGTAGCATTTATTTCGATTGGTGTTTGAAAAAATCCTTTTTACAATCATTATTATTAACGTCAATAAATTTATCAAATTTATTGATTAATTTCATTCATAATTCTTATATTTTTCTTGTTGTTATTGTTGATTGATTTAAGATCAATGTCACCATATAGTTTAAATTAATTGATAAATAGAATCGTAACAATAATAATTAATCTATTTTAATTTAATTAAAACCCTTAAATTTAGTAAACAACACCAGTTCGCCCTATTTTTATAATTTATGGATCAGATGCCGAAAATAACAAACGAATTATTTATTTGTAGAATGTTCTTTTTGTGTCCTATCGCGTAATTTATGATTTTTTTATAAAGGAACAACCTTTAAACATCGATTTTCCTTGAATACGTCACTAAATTGGCATTGATTTCGGACGACGTCATTATAATGACGTCGATCATTTTCCACTTTCAATTTGTTAATTTTTAGAAAACTGTTGCATAAAAATCGAAAAAAATGAAAGTTTTCGAAAAAAAAAGGTACAAATAATTAACGAAATTTCGGTTATAGCGAACAACAAATGTCGCATAATCAGCTGAAATTGAATTCTAAAATACGAGGTCTAGACGTTTATTTTTCAGTTTTTTATTATTTCCCTGAAACTGAAATAAATCCTCTCTCTCTCTCTCTCTCACACTCTCTCTCTCTCAAGTTTCATTTCAACATTGTTGTCGTAATTGAAATAATAATAAAAACGTTAATCATTTACGTTAACAGTCACATGAAATGCAGCAATAACACCAACAAAATAACAACAAATTCTTGTTATTTCTATTTAAAATTGTTGTAATTTTCGATATAAACAAATAGGAGAGAAAAAAACGTGCTAATCATGGGGGGTATCCGATATCAATATTATAATTATTAAAAGTATTTGGAAATCGGTCAAGAGTTTATCAAACAATTTCTAATTTTAAACAATTTCGGTGATAATTATGATAAAATTGCTGTTGCTATGACAAACAGGTCGTTGTTGTTTAAAAATAGTAATAACAATAAAAAAATTGATAAAAATATAATTGGAATTTATCCAAAATAATTGGTGAGTAGTAGAGAGGTGTCGGAGAAGAACAAAATTGGAAAATTTTGATATAAAACTGTCGATTTTGCCATGATTTTGAGAAACAAGTGGGAAAAAATATGATGTGATTCAATCTCACAGAATCTGGCGTAATCATTTCTATTTTTAATATTTTTTCTAGATGATATCTTTACCGATAAAAAATTATTTTTGTATCAAAGCATAAAATGCCAACAACATAGACAATTGAGATAATTATTATTATAGAAATTGTAAGTAAAGATTTGGATTTTAAATGATTTTTTTTTCGGCCTTCTCTTATTTACAAAATTAGATTTTCATTGCAAATTATAAATAAATGGGTAAAATTCAACAAACAAATCGTAAATTAACGTATTAAGCTGATTATTTATTTTTATGATCTTCTTACGTATTTTAATAAAGTTTCATAGTTCCTACTTTTGAATGACCAATGAGAGAGCATGCAAGTATGTATGCTTCATGAGAGCCTTCGTTATCCAAATAATAATACTGAATCGTGAAAAGGAGACGATTTAGACAGTTTTAGTCTTTTAAGAAAATAAATCCAAGTCTAACTCTAGATTTTTAAGGCATTTTCTATCAAATTTTGCCAGTGGATTCTAGTTAAAGTTTTCTTATTAAAATAAACATTTTTAGTCATTTTTTAAAGTAAAACAAAATGAGAGCATTGTTCTTTGAAATTATTAATTATTTTTTGGTAAGGTTTTTGCTATTTCAAAGGAGACGTTCTTGATTTTTAGTCTACAAGTTTATAAAGCTCTTTTACCAAAGCATCAATTTTTGGCAAATTGTAATAAAGCTTGAGAGTTACTCTTAAATGATCGTTGAGAGAGCTTGCAGGGGTCCTTCAAAGGAGCTTCCGTTGTCCAAATAATAATATTGAATCATGAAAAAAGAAATCCAAGTCTAAGTCTAGATTTTCTAACGAATTTTGCCATTGAAGTCTAAACAAAGTTTCCTTCTTAAAATAGACAACTTTTACTTGCCTTTTTTGAGTTAAGAACTACATTTTGCGAGCATTATTTTTTGAAATTAACAACCTTTTTTAGCGAGCTTTTTTACTTGAAAGTTGACTATTTAATCGCCTTTAGTTGATTTTCGAGCCATGTTCTTGGTTTTTATTTAAGAAGTTTTTATACCAAATCATCAATTTTTGGCAAATTGTACTCGGAAATCATCAAATTCAGACACTTTTAGTCAATTTTAAAGCCGAATTTCGGAGATTTGAAGAAATATGGCATCATTTAGGCTTTAAGAGTGCATGATTTGTTGTACTTTGATTCTGGAAGTTTCAGTGTAACTTTTTTGTCCTAATTGACATATTCGGCAACTTCAATCAATGTGTACACACCTGTTTAAAATTTTTAACGATAAATAAATTGACCTAAACAAGTTGTTGTTGATGTTAAATTCCAGATAACTCTATAGAGATGCATCTGATTCCCACACTAATTAAACTAATTTTAGATGTTGTAAAAAGTTGGTTACAGTAGATTAATTAGATTTGATCTTTATGTTGTTTATTTGGTTAATTTTTAGTATGATTGACGCAAAATCTACAATATCTATCTAATTATTTATCCTAACTATACTTATAAACAATTCTAATAGAATTTACTAAACATAAAAGCTGTTTGTATTGAGAATCACGATTGAAATCAAAGCAAAATTTTAGCTTTAATTATTCTTAACGACGCAAATCCTATTCTAATAATATCAACAAAAATAATAACATCATCAACAATAACTAGGGGATATTTTAAGTTTTAAGGACAGGAAAACAAATGGGGTAAGAGAGAGGGTTGATTAAAAATAGTCTGACTTAAATAAGAATTATTTTTGTATACTTATTAAAATATTACGAATAAAAAGGGAATGGTTGAATGAACTCGTTGTCGTCTCTGTTAGCAATCAAAGAAACACTTTACTAAATTGTAAGGAAACACACAAAGTTTAAGATAGAGCACTGAACTTGGTGACTCTCCAATATGTATGACAACACCTAAGCTAGGATCAGATTTAACACTTATCTATAAGAAAGTGTTGCATTGTTATTAAAAACCTAAATAAAGTCATTGTTCTTTTTGTTAAAAATTCTCCAAGTTTCCCTCCAATAATTCATAATTCTATTGGTCAATAAGTTTTTTATTGCAACGACAGTTATAATCACAAATAATAATAATAATAATAATAATGATAAATTACAATTGCAAAATCATACAAAATACTCAAATATTTATTGCAAAGGCTATCTTAAAGTCACTGATCTTTTTTTTTATTATTTGTAATTTGATTCGTTTGATGAACTTTGTTATATGATTGGCAACAAATTGAACAGTGATTACAAGTTTTCCAATCGTAACAATAAAATTTTCACAACAAATTCTTTATAAAACTTCAACCTTGCTACTTCTATACATATAAACAGGTATAGGTAGGGATATCGTGTTATTGACCACGAGTACTGGTGATGTTCTACCAAACCAAGGACAATGAATTAATGTCCTCTTTGTCCCTGTATTACTGAGCTTTTTTATCAATAAACTAAATAATTTAATGATTAATTTGGCTTTAATGATGGTAGTTGAAGTTTGTAATTTAGCTCCCCTAATGTTGACTATTTGGTTAAGTGTTACAGGGTCTTTGAAGTAAAAGCGTTTTCACATTTGTGTTTAGAGAGAGAATATTATACATGAAATCGTGCCAGATCCATCTTGATAATAAATATGAATTTGATTTCTCAATTACAACAACCGTAGTCTAACAACAATATAACGGTCCTTTAATGTTACTGTTATTATTAACAATCTGTTACGATTTGCAATTTAATTATTCGATCTAATTTTGATGATTTTATTTTCTACAATACAGACGTTGACTTTTCATTTTTTTTTTTTTGTTTTGACTGCATTTTAAAAATGATCCCCGGTTGTTGGCTTCGGGAAAAACAACATAGACGCTTAGTTGTAAATTGTGAGAGGTCACAAACCTGAATTACACATATGTATTAGCAATTCTCGGTCATTGGTTTTTCATAATTTTTTTGTATTCGAATCGTTTTTTGAATTAATATTAATATAGGTCTAGTTTGATTATTATAAATCAAATATAGGAAGAATTATTTAATGGAAAATCGGAGAAATACCACAAACGAATTTTCAGGTAAATAGCGTGGTTAAAAATGGAATAATGCCAAATAAATGGCAAACAAGTAAAGTTAATTATTGTAATGTAGATTAAATAGACTGTGATTAAATACAAAACAAGAACAAGAATTATTTTGCAAATCGAATATTGTGAAGATTTCTAAGGACCCACACGACAAATAAGTGAAACTTAGCAATTTTCAAACATCGATATCTCGCTTATTTTTGAAGATATAGAAAAAAGGAAACGTGGGTTTGATAGAGAATTTCAAAGTGCATTTTTTAAAGCTTTTCATCTTGAAAAATTCTGATTGAATTTTAAATAGCAGAGAAAATTTTTGGACCCTGTTTTTTCGTACATTTTCCCCCATAACTGGTCAAAACTTTACCAATATTATTGATTTTCAATATCTATTAACTGAATTTATATAGAAAATTGAAAGCGCTTTATAACTCTTCAAAAAATTTCTCGATATGTTTGTTAGTTTTCCGATAAATGAAGAAAATTAGAAAAAAATTGATCGTACTCTCGTTTTTAATTATAATAAAGTAAATATTTATATACGAGGATTTATTTGATGGGAAATCGGAGAAACACCACATACAAATTGAATTTTCAGGTAAACAGCGTACGTAAAAATGGAATTATGCCAAATAAATGGCAAACAAGTAAAGTTAATTATTGTAATGTAGATTAAATAGACTGTGATTAAACACAAAACAAAAACAAGAATTATTTTGCAAATCAAATAATGTGACGATTTTTAACAATTCGTTTTGGCCTATTTACAAAACATATTGTTGTGATTTTATGGCACAAGTACAGTTGATCAATCAACACTAGAGAATTGACCAAAATTTTAAATCTTGATAGATAACATTACTAGAAAGTAGATGAAGAAATTTTATTAGATTTTAATAATTTTTTAACTACAATAAATACAAAATCTTGCAATTTAATTGATGAAATACCATATTTTTGTTGATAGACTATACACTAGAAGGTGTATCAAGTACCGTTTTTTATATTGTTAATTGTTAAAATACGGGTTTGATTGCAATAAAGTTTATGTAGGCCATTCAGGAAACAATATAATTCAACCTCCACGAATTTCCCACACGAACACACATAACAACAATAACACAACTATATTATTGTTAATAGTTACTAGAAATAATATTTTTTTTATTATTTTATTTGTCTTTTTTTTAAACATAGATGCTTTACTAACTATTACATGCTACATGACTTTCAAACAAATATTTCCATCTAGTTATCAATGATTGTTGTTGCTATTCTTTCGGGTTGTTCACATTTTTTTAACAATAAACCTCTACTTTATCTTATCTAACAATTGCTACCTTGAAGATAAGTGCATTAACATCTTCTTTGTGGCTTTATTGTTTATACAGAAATGGAAATCTAAAAGTATACGATTCGTGTGAAACTCCTATTAGTTGGCGAGCTATTCGAAAAATATTTTAGGGATTTATAAGAGGGTATCTATAGATCCTTTTGACAAAATTAGAACCTTGTAGCTCATTTAGAAATTGGTCAGAAATTGATCGTTTCTGGGATGTCGCGATTTCTAAAGACGAGTTGTGCACGTTAAACGACTTGAAAGGACTCTGGGATCCTCCCAACATTGACTTTTTATTTTTGTCAATCTTATCTGGAGCGGGGGTGAATATCTCCCCATTTTTTTGGGGATGCAATATGCAATGGAGAGAAACGAAAAAAAACAATATTGGGAGGATCTTCGAGTCATTCTCAGTCGTTTTGCGTGTTTAGCTTGATTTTGAAAATCGCGACATCGTTAGAAACGAGCGATTTTTGATCAACTTCTAAATGAGCTACGAATTTCTAATCTTGCTAAAATTATCCCTAGACATCCCCCCCAAAATTTTTTGAAATATATTTCGAATCGCTCGCCAACTAATAAGAGTTTCACACGAATCGTATATACATATTTAGATTTCATCCCTGTTTACATTGTGGTTCTCTTTGATACAACAAAAAAAAAAAGAAATAAATTGTATTTCTTTATAAATTAAGAATGCGAAGGTTATGTACATACATACAAATGACAATCTATTAAAGTTACATAAGTTGTACTTTTTTTTTAATTAAGGCGTAACATGAATAGTTAACCATGTAGAAACCTAAATGTAATTCAAAGAAAACCCCCATTTTTTCTCTCTCAATTAATTGTGAATTCCCAAAACAATAAAAAGGGGGGAAAATAAAGCTAATAAACCGAATTTGTAATATAATAAGTCGTTTGGTGTTTTTTTTTACTTGTCTATTTTAAATTTTATTTTAATTATAATTCGCCTTGACTAGCGAAACTATAAATTGGCAACACTCACATTAAACAGACACAAAGAAAATTTGGCGATCGATCAAAATTTTGACTGTTGTGTTTTTTTTTGTTATGTTTTAAAAGAAAATTATCAAAACAAATAAAGACGGATAGAGGATAAACAATAAATTTCTTTTATACAAAGAAATAGTTTTCCAAAAACATGCTGTTAACATCTGCTTTTTTTTTGTATCTATGTACTTCCTCTTGAAACGGTAAATTAACCATCAGATGTTGAAATATTCATAAGATGATAATCTGTCTTGTATGTAGCATGGATAATCTAAAAATCTACCACGTGTCTTTTGGATTGACACTTTTTATTGTTGGACTAATTATAAAACATTACATTGAGATAATTGTAGTGTTTTAATTTTAATTCGGTTAAAAATCACGTATTTATCTGTATAATTATTGAGTAAGTCCGGTTTACTACAGAATCATTTATAATTTAAACTTCTTATCGGAATGTTAAACTAAAAAAAAAAATAGTATTTTCGACTGATATAAAGTCTAGACTTCAATGCTGTATTAGAGGTACATTGATATTTCTAATTTATCAAGAATTTAAAACCGACCTTAGAATGTACATATCTCTAATCTTTAAACACTATCGAATTTTACGATATTTAAATGATTGATTGTATTCGGATTTCAAGGTTTCAAGTACTTCCGATTTTTGATGACGTCACATAAAATCAACGAACAATTCAAACCCTCCTCAGTGTTGAGATTTTTATAATTAACCATGTGGTATTTTTGGAGAATTAACAGATGCACACGAAATCATCAACTTTCTCGCTATGTGATTACAGATTTTCCCATCAAAACACCGTCTCTCTTCCAATAATAATAATAATAATAATAATAATAAAGGTCGTCTCTAATGTTAACAATAGTTTGACATTTGTTTTAAAATAGACATTACACAACCTTCACTTCACCCTATTGTCTTCAAACCGTTTTTTTTTGTGTCTCTTTCAATTATAGTCTATAAAGTGACTTAAGAAAATCGACTTAAGTAATGAAATTAGTTCATAATATAAATCAGCAACAAACAATTGGACAGGGATACTGACATATTGCCACTATAATGAATCTTATAACTTTTTAACTGGTAACAACCACCAGATTAAATTTGCAAATATCTCGTACGTATACTTGCAAATCAAGTTGTTTGTTATTGAATCTATTCTGAACTAATTTTATTACTTTAGTCAATCTCTTAAGTCATTTTACAGACTATACACATGAAGACGAAAGGTCAATTTGAGTTTATTAAATGGAAATAAAATTGATCTTTTCTCCTCTATTATTACTAAATTTTTTTTTATGTTAACTAACTCGTTGGGAAATTGTTTTAATTTATTTGATTAATTTGTATTTCAAGGCGACACGATTAACAGAAAACATCAACTACATAGTCCTAATAAGAATATATGTAGTTTAGATTAATTACAATCGGTTTTAATCGGATAGAACTGCTATTATAAACAATTGAAATTATTGTTACAGGATGTACATTATGTACGTTAAATGTTTCAATTAATTTTTGGAAAAATTATTCAAATTGCGCAATCTAATCCATATACAAAAGATGATCGTTGAAGTTTTTCGTCTAAATGAGAGGAGTCAAAGAACTCATCTAACAGATCCGAAATGTTCTTAGAATACGGCCATGAGACTAGAATACAGTGTTGAGGTTCTTGAACGGTTTACACTGTAATCCACCGTAAATGTGCCACGTTGTTTTTTTTTTTTAATTTTAAATAAAAACGGTTTCTAATCGTTGAATCTAGCGAATTTGAATTGAATTTGGCGCCCCCAAACCTAGACAGTCCATAATTGTGTGTCTAGATTCGATTGGAAACAGGCCAAATCATTGGGGAATTTAATTGAAAAAAAATGAACAATGATTTAAGAAATAGGTAGGTATCTACAATGGAACGGTAATTTTGAAATTTTAAAGATTTGTAACAAGATTACATAATGCTATTGGAATTATTACAGAATTGTATCGCAATTTCACTGTTACCACTATAGTAAAAATCAACAATATTTATTGTAGATAAAACACTCAATTTCCATATGGTTTATATTGTGGTTACTATAAATATATCAATAAAGATGGTATAATTATTGAACATTGCATACGCATTATTATTATTATTGTTATTATCATCATCGACCATACATATCTCAAAATAGATCTTGTTTGTTTTACTATAACACACACGTTATTACTACCAAATACTACAATCTTATTAAAATAATATTGGAAACACGAAAACCTAACATTTTCCAAATTGACACGTGTACAATGTTAATTATTAATTAAATTCATCTACCGAAAAATAATTAACTTAATTAAAAACAGACTGGTCTTTAATAAGGTAAAAAATTACATGGAATTCTTAATTTACAACTTAGTTTTTCAATTAAAAAAAAAATATGATTATCAATATTTATATTTTAATAGAGAATGTCTGTTAAATGTCCGTTATAATTTTTTCCTGGGAAAATTATAAAATTACTCACTTTAAATAAACATTTTGTTATTACGGTTAATAAAAAAGATTACGTTGATGTTGAAATTTGCGATAATAAAGACAAAAAAAATGATTCATTTATGTCCTTTAGTCTAGTTTTGAAATGTGAACTCCCACCAAGGCTCTCCTGAAGAAGGCATTACAATTGTTAATTTTTTCCACGTGTATATCACTCATGTAACCTCTTATGATATACGAGATGATAGTTTTTTATAAAAATTTAAAAAATTTCGTTAATTTTTCTGAGAAATCGAACGTAATTTTACATTTATCATGCATTTAGCACAATTTAAAAATGGTAATGCGGAAAATTATCGTAGTCAGTTCGCTAAATAGACAACATAAAAAAAAGAGAATATCAATGCGTCATATCCTCTATTGTTACAAGAATCGTCAATTGAGCACAACGATTTTGACTCATTACCCACTAATATGACTTTCACTAATTTAATGATTTGATCAGGACTACGAATCATTATTTTTTTGTTCCGATTCAATTGGAAAAATTCCTGCAAAAATGACGGTTTTTTTTGACTTTTGCTTCAGTTCCAAATGATCAAATTTTAAATTTCATCCTAAAAGTATAGCCTCTAAGAGAGCTAATTACGGGGTGACTATTTTAAATTCAGAATAATCCTCAAACAGGCAACTTTATTTTGTAATTTTCTATTAGTGGAAGAATTTTTATGGCGATATGTTTTACCATGGGATAGAACATCAAAAAATGGGTTATAATCATGTATAACTTCGACCCCCAACAAGGGATGAAAACGCTGCTTACGGAGATCTTTGAAAAAAAAACACCCTGATTTTACAAGGACTTTAACCCCCAATATCTCCCTTCGAATGAAATACATGGAAATTGGGATCTTTGTTTCGTGTTAAGTGCCCTGATGGATTTCTGGGCTGAGAGGAAAGGGGAATCAAAAAAAGAGAGGAAAAAGATCATGTTAAATGGTATGCCTGAACCGAAAAAAACTGTTTTAATTATCAGCTCAGCGATGGATTTCGTTCCGGCCAAAATTTCGTTTTTTCCGGTTTTCGGTTCAGTTCCGGTTCGAAGCCCTGGATTCAATAAATGATTTGCTACGATGTGATATCAGATATCAGTCACGAGAATTGGATTCGGTGATAATTACTTGACTTGACCTAGTGTTTTTCATACTCGTGTTTATGATGACCTCTTTAAATTTTGTTATTTGTTTGTTTGTTTGCTTGCTTGCTTATTAGAATTTTATCACAGAATATCGTCTGATTGGCTAAAGGAATATTTTGAAAATATCTGCGGTAGACCAGGAGCTAGTTACAGATTGGGCAATGAAAAATAACCACAATTATCAATTTGTGTATCTGACCATGTTTTTGTTGATGTTGTTGCTGTTGTAAACGGCCCTTTTGTGATTCATTCAACGGTCATTGTGTAGAAGTAAAAGTATCACTTTCACATTTCAAATTTTACAAAATTCACAATTAAGACTCCAATATTAATTCAATAATAAAACGATAATAATCGATTAGATTTCCGTTGAGGTTTTTTTTTCGACTTCTTTGTCGTCTTCTATTTAACAATAAGTGAAAGTCATAATAAGACAATCGTGTGTAATTTTATCGTAAGGGGAAAAAACATCAAAAATATCCTCTAAATCATCGTAATAATCAAGGGTAATATCACGAAAGCTTGAATATTTAGCCGACTATTTAATTATTATTAATTTTTCGATTGTGCAAACAGTGTCATTTTAACTCGACCAAATTTGGCATTAATAATGTGACTAAAGCCCAAGGCCGAGAGCTTTAACTCAAGGGCTTTATGTTTTGATTATTAATGCCAAATTCGGTCGAGTCAAATTGTTGAACACACGAGAAAAATTAAATAATTAAAACAAGCTCGAGTGGTATTTATGAAGATTATTTCTTGAATCTGTCAAAAATTTAAACGAAACATAAGTGGGCTATGTGACCAAGCTGCAAAATAGCCGGCTAAAAAGCACAATAGCTAATATTGCATTCTGATTGGTTGTGTTTATATGTTTTTATGCAATCTCATTGGTTCATTTAAATTTTTGACAGTTGAATGAAATAATCGTTACGAAATCCGCCATAATATGAGATTGAAATTTTATTGTTTTAATAAAAGGCGAATAAGCGTTTTGTTAACAATTAATAATCAAATTATCCACCTACAAATATAATTGTGTATGTATGTCCCCATCGTTGATTTTGTAATAAATAAAGGTGACTTTTTATTTATTAAATGAGTGAAAATTGAAACAATCGTTAATAAAATTTTACAAAAACAACAAAAACGATTGTGACTTTTATATGAAATTATGGCTTAGTTGTTGGTTACTTTACTATAAAAAAATATACAAGATTCTATTATTATAAAAAAAAAATATACCTAGTAGTAATATTGATTTTTTTGGCATTGAACTTGATATTAAAACAAGTTGCTTTCCTATAGCAACGAGTTTTACCAAGCGTTTGTATTTTTTGTTGCGTTTTTCCACTATTAAATTGCCACTATAAAGATTGTAAAGTGACTATAGGTCAAGGATTTTTCTCTGTACTACAATCAAAGCATACATACATATCGATATAGTAATTAACTTCCGTTAAGGTTTTTTTTCTTCTATCTTCTCGATAATGAGTTCTTAAACGAAAAAAATCAAATTTTGTTATTTTTGGCCTATTTTTTTTTGGCCTTTCGATGGTAATAGAGCTCCATAAATTTCGTTGGTGACTTTGAAAATTTTCCAGACCGATGAGTTAGCTTTGGCACCTAATTTAGCAACGTATACAAAACATGTGTGCATGCAGACTAGAATTTCTCCACCACGCCTTGTGCGCGACAAATGTTTGTCATATAAATTTAACTATTTTCTCTAAATTCAAAAATAAATGAGCCAGTTATGCATTTTATCGATTGACAAGACATTTATACAGGGTTGCTGCTCTAAATATGCCAAAAAAAAAAAATACAATAGAATAACGAGTTCAAATCTCCATATTTTTTAATGCATCTCTCAAAGTCCCATCAATTAAAGACAACTTCTCGGTAATTCTGGAACAACGTTTTCTAGATCGCTAAAACATGACGAATCAACAAGTACATGATTGGTACACGATTGGTATAAGAGAAGAATGCTTCTCATTTTTTTTTTAGGATACAGTGGCCGAAAATAAAAAATAAACAATCTTACGAGGATTTTAGAGTCATTTCAAGTCATTTTACGTACAAAGTTAACTGGTGAAAATTTCTACATTTCCGAAAAAAATCGTTTTTAACCAACTTTCAAATAAGCTACATGGTTCTACTTTTGCTAAAATGTTCTCTAAGGACCACCCTACAAGTATTCTTCGAATCATTCACTAACTAATAGGAGTTTTATACGAATTTGGTATATTTAGAGCAACAACCCTATAATATAGCTAAAGATTATTATAACTGACATTACAGGTATTTGTTGTTAAATTGCAATTATTTCGCATTAAACTTGTTGGACTTTAACCGGTTATCGACCGGTTAAGGATTATAATGATAATAATTTTGATATAACTAGATGGGATAAATAGGAAAAATTATAGATTGAATTTCTAGAAATTCCAGTATTTTTCAATAGATATAAACAGGGAGCAATTTTGTAATAATTCTCGAATTAAATATGCTGAATTTGTCAATGTAACTATAAGAAGAGGGGCTATTGTATAACAAACACAAGGATAAAAATATTCAAAATTGTCTTATTTTAAGTTTAGGTCAATACGAAATTAGCACATGAATTTATATTTGTGGTATGCAATAATGCAATCCATTTCTAATTCTGTTTTCTTTTTGAAAAATTTAGTAAATAAATTTATAAGAAAATTTAGATTGATAGAACTAACAGACCATAATACTTGTACCTATATCGAATTATCAAATTTTATAAGTTGTTTAATTATAATAAATTTTAAATAAACATTTAATTAAAAATAATTATTGTTGTTGTTTCAGATGCACCAAACGAGAGTCTGTACATGATCGGAGGAGTATGTGTTGCCATGTTTATGGTTGGTGTAATCATTGTTTTATTAGCTGTAACGATTAGGTAATTATATCTCTATCCAAAAAAAAAAAAATACCAGAATTTGCAATTAAGATAGCTATTTTGAACGTAATTATTTATTACACATTAAATGGTTGTTGTTTTATTATCTCATCTTGTTCGAATTGAAGGTTGATTTCACTAATTTTTCGTTATTCTTTAATTATTGTCTAATACTTTTTCTTTTCTGTATCGCTATTTTATTTATTACTTGATTTATTGATGGAATAGAGATGGAAGGACACAATAGTGTTTGTTTAAATTGTTTACAGGCGCCGTCAATTATAATGGAAATGAAATTGTCTTTAAACTTCCTGTGATTCTAATAATATTCTCTTGAATTTGATTAACATAACAGTGAAACCTTTTCTGTGTGATGAATTTTTCCATTGAATATATAGAGAGACAAATGACAACAAAACAACAGTTCTTTAACCTGAAACGGAAATGAATTGCCCTACAATCACCACACAACTGCATTCAATAATAATGTAACGTTCACAATAAAACTGTCACTCTTATTAACTACAATTTTTCGATTAAAAAAAAACCGACCGAAAGAAACACCCTTATTTGTTCTGTTTTTTAAAAGGATTTCCTCTATAATACCCACATCTAATTATTTAAGTTAATCAAATTTAATTTTTGAGACTTTTCAAATGATAATGATAATGAGTATATTCAAAATTATTGTTTTTTTGCCAATTGATTTTTGTTTTGATCATTTTATAATTATGATTATTTTTGTAGATTATCACATTTACCACTTGTTGGTTTTTTTTATACTCTTATTATCGTCAATAAGTGCACATTTATATTTTCTCGAAACTTGTTCACAATTGAAAAATAAACATCTCGAAAAATACATTATTCCATTAATATTTAAATAGATTTCTACGTCAATTAGTTTTAATTGAATATGAAGGTAATGGTGGGCTACGAAAATGATAAATTAGAATTAATAGAATCAAATTGTGTATGTGGCTGATTTTTATCATTAGACAGTTTTTCCATTTTCGCCAGGAAATCGCCAATCAAACATCGATATCTCACTTATTTTTTAAGAGGTTGGAAAAAGTAAATGTGTGTTAGATAAAGAACTTCGAAGTGCATGGTCTAAAGTTTTTTATTTTGAAAACCTTTGATAAAAATTTTGATCACAAAGAAAACTCTTACACTCTGTTTTTTGTACATTTTTCTTTATAAGTAGCTAAAATTTAGCCAATATTATCGATTTTCAATCATTATCACACAAACTTAGCTAGAAAATTAAGAGACTTTCCAAATCTTCAAGAATTTTCTCGATAATAATAAATTATGAAGGAAAATACAGGGTGTTTGGTCGAAGTATGGTGAGTTCTAAGAAACTCCTATTAGTCGACGAGTGATTCGAAAAACATTTTGAGGATTTGTAGAAGAGTCTCAAGGGAACATTTTAGCAAAATTAGAACCTCGTAGCTCATTTCAAGGTTGGTCAAAAAACGATCGTTTTGGACAATGTCGCTTTTTTTTTTAAAAAAAAACGAACAAAACACGCAGAACGACTAAAAATGACTCTGAGACCTTCCCAACATTGATTTTTTTCGTTTTTCTCTATTTTATTCCAGAGAAAATACGAAATATTTCCACCTGTTCAAGAATAAATTGGAGAAAAACGAAAAAAAAAACAATTTTGTGAGGATCCTAAAGTCATTCTAAGTCGTTTCAAGCTTCAAAACATGCATCTTGAAATTCTCTATCTAACCTACGTTTAATTTTTACAACATCTTAAAAAATAAGCGAGATACCAATGTTTGAAAATTGACAAGTTTTGCACGCCGAATCGAGTAATTTATCAAAACTTCCCTTGAGTTTTTTATATATTAGAAAAATTTCGACTATTGCAACCTAATTTTGGGCCTTGAAATTGATAAATTATGTCTCGCCCATCCTGTCTATATCTCCTTATAGATAAATAAAAACATGAGCCTATTTATTTTTTCACTGTGAATATTTTGCAACAATCCGTCAAATTTCTCCACTTTTTTTTCATCTGTTGACGATTCCTATTCAAATATATCCGTTATAAATTTACAACAATAACAATAAACAAAAAAAGGTTGGTTAATTGTTACGAATTCATAATTCCTATACGTTTGACATCCGTTTTTATATACTGTTAATGAATCCATGACGTAAACCGATCAACATCCGTTATTAAATAAATACAACAGCATCTTAAATTAGTCGGAATTGTTAATTTTTTTAATTGTGTATGTTTCGAGAATTTTTTTTTAAATTAAAATAGATTTTGAAACAATGCTAGTACAAGGTTAATAAAATATAAATATTGTTTTAATAATAAAATATCACGTTATATGATATTCCCTCGTTTTTTTACTACATAATTAGAACAGTATATAAAGTGATTTGAGATAAAAACACAACAGTTTTTGATAAACTACAATTGGGAAATATCAGAATGTTTCCAGATTTTGAATTTCTTCTTATTATCAACGAATTGTGAGTCTTTCTCTCTAATTTACTACATTATCATTACTATCATTAGTTATGAAAATTATATAAAAAAAAGATATCTCCCATTATTATATTTTTATCGATTGCTCTTATATTAATTTGGGAATATTTGATAGCCACAACACCAGGTGTGGAGATACGCAAAATTCACAAAATTTGTTACAAATTACTTTTTTCTGTACGAATTATCTTATCAGTTATGATGATACTAATGACAATGACACTCCCCCATTCGTTTGAGGAAATTTTGTTTCTAATTTGTTTTCTTTCAAAAGTTTCTCCTTTAGTTATACTAGAAGAATTGTCGTCAACGGTGTATTTTCAAAGCGTGACTTCAATGATTTTTCCAGACTGCCCATGATTTAGGTCAAGGTATATTAAACTTTGAAAAAATATACTCTATTATTATTCTTATTATTTTGTATATTTGTTAATACATTTTCTAATAAATTTCTTAACTGTATTTATTTTGGTGTGTTGGTGATTTGGAATATTTTGGCACAAGTAGTAGACACCTAAAAAGTCTGCTATTCTAGTATCACTCTCTCTCTATACAATGTTTTATATATTCTCTCTATTATTTCTACATCGTGTACATTTAGAACTGAACGACCAGCCAGAATTATATAAGATTCAAGTTAAATTTGTGCCAACTCTATTTCACACAATTCTGCCACAATGTCATTTACTGGATTAGAAGATTGGTGCACGATTTTTCAAGATCATTTTTAATAGCTATCGAATATCTTTTCGTTTATCCATGTTTAGTTGTCATCTGTGGAAAAAGTCGCCAAGATTGGATCTATTTCTGGATGATAAAAGAACGATAGTCATAATTTAATTATTTATCAAGCCTACGCCTTTATTGGTACCACCAGATGTGGTGAGATATCGAAAATAAACTCGTGTTGGGTAATGAGATCCTTGAACTTTTTGTAATAATGGAATTTTACTATAAATCTACAATTTTTTTTTACTATCAAACAATTGTCGAATCTCGTTGAAGTACTTCGATATTTATCGTTTGGATTCAAGTCAAGTGGATCGATTTGAAATAAACAGGTAGATGGACCCTAAACCCAACCAAAATAACAGAGATTTTTCCATACAGGCTTATTTACATTCAATGAAAAGTACTTATGGCAACTCCCATTATTTGGCAAGTGAGTCGAAAAATATTAAAACCTCGTAGCTCAGATGGAAGTTTTGGTTCTTGGACGTAGAACGACTAAGAATAACTCGAAGATCCTCCCAACATTATGTTTTTTTCGTTTTTCTTCATTGCATTTCAAAGAAAATGCAGCAATTTCCACTTGTTTTAGAATGGAGAAAAACGAAAAAAATCACTGTTCGAAGGGGCTACCAACTTACAAATGAGCTACGAGGCTCTAATTTTGTTAGAATGATCTTCATTGACACCCCTCTTTACAAATCCTTGAAATATTTTTTGAATCGCTAGCCAACTAATAGGAATTCTATAAGAATTGATCACTTTGATAAAACAGCCTGTAAACGCACAGTCAAGTGTATGGAAAAGGTGACGATAGTTGTGAGACTGTGTAAATCAGGCTCTCACAATTTCTAGCGGGTCAGAATTGGAAAAGAAAGATATTCAACTCAAAATAAAGGTGTTTTCTGTTGTTTATTTACAAAGCCTTTCATCATGGCCTTAAGCTCTTCCCTTCAAAATAGACAAAGCTTGGTTTGCACGACTCTTAACTTGCTTATTAAGAGTCGCAAACTTTTCCGTGCAACTAGCTGTACAGTGGCAAGTTTTCCTTATATATCACTATATCACAATTGATGATGGTGATGATTCACAAACCATCTTTCTCACATTTAATTCTGTTCCTATCTTTGTTAAAATTAATCTGTAATATTTTCGGTAATAATGGAATTTTTCTATAAATCTACGGTTTTTTTACTATCAATCAAATATCGAATCTCGGTGAAGTACTTTGATATTTATCGATTCGATTCAAGTCAAGTGGATCGATTCGAAATAAACATGTAGATGTACATGAAACCCAGATAAATTTACTGAGATTTTTCCATATAGTCGGTCAAGTCTGGCTTCGACCAGAATTAACCCTCTCTGTGTAAACTATATTTTTAAACACACGCTGTGTAAATTGGAACTTTTAGGGAGCAGGCGAGTTTTCAAAAATTTTAAGGCTCTTAAATTTGAAAAAAATCATGCTTCCATGTTGCAGTGTCCTACTATATGGCCCAAAAATAGCCAAAGTTAAGCCACTTCCTTTTTTTGGAGAGAAATTGGAATTAAAATTTCCATTGTTCCTTTAAAGACAAAGTTTACACACTGAGGATTAAATGTCTATAGGTACAACTAGGTGCATGGAAAAAGTGATGATAGTTATACATACTTACATATAAGACTATGCAAGTCAAACTAATGAGGAAATCTCTCACTACTAGAAACAGCAGGTCAGAATTGGAAAAGAAGGATATTCAACCAAAAATAAAGGTGTTGTCTATTGTTTATTTACAAAGCCTCACATAGCCCCAATCTCTTCCCTACAAAATGGAGAAAGTTTAGTTTACACAACTAAAAGAACGGGTATTTCTCGCTTAAGAGTCGTCACCTTTTCCATGTACTTAGCTGTACATACAGTGTTAGTTTTCCTTACATAAATTTATTGAAAATATTGACGACTATCACAATTGATGAATGATGATGATGATGATTCACAACCGTCTTTCTCACGTCTAATTCTCTTCCTCTCTTTGTTAAAATTAACCTGTAAATATTTTTGGTTTTTATTTGAAACGATTGCGTAAGTTTATATTGATCCTGACTAGTTGTATTTTTAGATTTGTTTTAGGAAATATTCAGAACAAATTCTGTTTATACTGTTTAAGAATAGTAGTGCCAGGAAAACTCGTTTAAGCTAAAAACGTAAATTGCAGACTATTTTTATTCTTTCTTCTGTTGTCTTTAATTATCAAATATCAATTTATTATTGTTATTATTATTATTACTATTATTTTACTAAGGCATAAGATATTGTTATTATCGTTATAATCAACAACAATAAAAATTGTAGATTATGTTGATTTATAAGGAAATTATTATTGTTGATCGGTTTGTTTTCAAGTCGATAAACTTGAAAAGATGCGCTATTCTGTTTATAATTTTTGTATATTGCAATAATAATACAATGACAAATATTGAAAAATAATACGACGAAAATCTATCAATAATAAACATGTTTTTTCGTGTTACCATTGACTTTCGGTTGTTATTTTTCATCTTTATTAGAGGACAAAATCACAATTAGATTCATTGCATGATTTTATTTATTATTATTATTATTATTATTAATTTATAATTGGCGTCTATTATTATTAAAAATATTGTATAATAAAAACAAGCACTGTACGTAATTTGCATTGAGTAATACAACTAATTATTGATAATAATAATAATAATAATGCAACAGTATTAATGAGAATTTCCAAGTTTTTTATTGAAAAACATTCTTGACGAATTTTGATGCGTCGTATTGTTGCTGACCTTTCTCAATATTGTTTACATGATCCGGACCAGTATTTTTAATTAATTGAAGAATTTGTCTAGTCGCTCCTCAAAAAAACAAAATTGTTAATTTAGGGGAAAAACCTTTGTAAATTTGAAATTAGGAATCAATAAAAGGTCAGTTGTTGATTTTCGATTTTATTGCCAAAAGAAGGACACGAATTGGTTCTTAAGGTTCCAAAATTACCCAAAAATACCACCATATCCGTCTAATCAGCCAGCTGTTGTTCTAATAACCGTCAAAGTTTTTTCCTCACCGCTGACGAAATACAATTCAAATCGCCTTGGTGTTGGGTTTTTTCGTTCTCGTTCTCTCTCTGTCTATCTGTGTATGTGTGTGTGTATGTGTGTGTGTGTGTTGTTGAAACATAGAGCTCGTCGTCGTCGTCAGTTGAAACGCCTCCTAGTGGAAGGAACTTGGGCAACAACGCTACGTCACACCCTCATGTATAAAAGTGACGGCGGCGCCTATTTGAATTCAGACTTCGATCGTGAATCGAGTTGTAAAGAGGTTGTTTAGCTTCTTTTATTAAAAAAGAGAGAGCTAGGCCCTCGTTCTTATTGGATTTTCAAATTTATATCTTCAAAATCTAGTCAGATGAGAATTTAGTGTTATTGTGGTAAATTCTTAAACAATAATAGTTAAATTCGTTATTACCAAAGGGATTTAATTTATAAATTATAAACAAATAATAGTGCTGTGATTTTGTGTGTCGATTTTTCGTCACAAATCTATAGTGCTTCAATAAAATTCATCGTTAGCACCATATCTGTGGTGTTTCAAGCTCCTTTGTTTGGATCTTAATTGTTTCTTATTTGTTAAGAGTTTCTTCTAGACTCGAGAGAGTTTAGAAGAGCCACAAAACAGCTTCAAAATAGCTATCTTTAATTTTTCAACACGGAGCCCAACAAGTAAAATGGTGGGCAGTAACGGCACTATGATTGCTATACGTCTTGTCCGCAGCAAATTACGTAAACGTGAAGAGCACAGCAATAGTGTTCATCCAGCGGACGTTGTCTTGCAAACATCTCCTGCACCGTTATCAACAACAACAACAACACCAACAACGAATCAACCATCACAAATCTTACAACCACCCGATACGTTAACATATCGTGGACAGTTCTTATGGCAACATCCTCCGCCTCCACCGCAACCGTACATGTACAACAACGACCAGGTAGATATTTGAGAAACATCTGCCTTTTTTCTCGTCTCTACCCCGCCTGATTTCCTTTGAATTCCTAGAAGAATTTTGATTGTTATTTCGATAAATTCCTGATAACAAATAAACGCCGTTTCCGGTTTGTGGCCTTTTTGCTATTCAAAAAAAAAAAAAAAAGTACAGAGCCGTTATAAAGTGAAACGAGGTTAAAACCACCGAAAGTTTAACATCTTTATGCTAATTTCACCTTTGTATTATTACTAAGGCCGAATCGTTTTAGAAAGAGACCTCGTTCGCTATATACCTAGTGAAACATTAAGTTGCATTGAAATCATTTTTTGATTGTAATTGGGGCCTTGGTCGTGTTTCTAAACAGAATCTCTCATTGTTGTTGTTGTAATCGAGAGGAAACAAAGCAAAACGGGGAAAAAACGCGAATATTGGCAAATTTTTGACGTAACTGTATTTGAAAGTACTAATTTTTTTTTATTTTCAATTGAGAAAAGAGAGAAAGCGAAGAGAGAAGCTCGATTAATTTCATATATTATATGAGTGTGCAAAAGACGGTTATATCAAACTAAAAATAGTGGCTTGGAGAAAGATGGAAAACGCCGCAACCTGTCGGCTATAACGATATTTTTTACCATTACGGTTACATTAAAGAGATAAAAGCTAACCAACGGGCAGAAAATAAAGGGTGAGACGGTTCATATTTGCTAGGTTCAACGACATTTTCTATCGATCGAAACGACTAAGGACCCTAACATAACAACAACAACAACACGTGTTTGACTAGTACGGTTGTTTCAAAAATAAATGCAACAAATAGATGAACGAGCCTCTTTCCCATGAGTGTAGGGACCGCACCCCTATCTATTGTTAAAATCGCCACACACAAGCTTGAAAATATCCAAGAATTTCGCCAAATTATCACCGAAATTTCGATAAGATACCTTCTTTTATCAATAAAGACGTCGATGAAACCAGTCTCTTGTACAAATAGAAGGGCCTTTGAACCGTTGTCTAGACATCAGGAATTTATCTTTTTTTTTCCCCTACAACGACTATATTCTAATCAGAATACATTTTTTTTCCAGGATGCGTTTGTACAGAATCTTCCAACGGAACGGCCAGGTTTTGTGCGGGGCTTCCGCAAAAATTTGGGCGGTCGCTGGCGGCGTCTTGTCAAAAGGAAACCGCCGACAGAAGTTTATACAATTCCAGCTGAACTAAAGCCACAATTGAAGCAGATTTATGTCTACTAGAATAATACCAAAAAAAAAAACCAGAATGGTGTGTTTGTTTTTTCTGGATTGGTATAAGAGAAGAAACTAAAACAGAAGAAAAAGACACAGCCATCAATAGATTGAATTCTTTCCTTTGTGGCTTCTCGGACTGGTACCTGGAAGTTAATGTCGGCCTTCCTTGATGAGACTGATTATTATTATTATTTTAGTTTATTATCATAATTGTCACTACTATTATTATAATTAATACTAGAATTGTTTACGGATCTTGTAAATGTTTCGACAACGGAGATTAGTTTTAAGTTTGTAGTTGTGCCTCTTCTTTGCATAAATTCAATAATTTGAGGGTTTAGTAATAATTAGCTAAGCCTTTAGATTAAAATATGTACAGATTTAAAAAAAAAAATAATTGTGATTTGTTTTAAATTATAACTGCATAGAAGAGTTGATCTCTGGTCAGTTTCTCTTCTCACTGCTAGATATTTTTTATTAAAATTAGATTTGTGCGCTTCTCTAGGTAATTTTTACAAATAATCTGTAGTGATTTTCTTTTGTAAATTTAGACTTTAAGTTTACTATTGGCTCATATTGAGTCATTTTCATTCAAATATTATGATTATAATGATTGTAGAAAAAAGAAGAAGCATTCTTGATTGTTGTGATTTCAAAGTATTTTGTTCAGGTAGTGTTGTGTACGAATGAAGAGAATCTCCAATTTTGCTATCTTATCAATTATTCATTTAGAACACACACACACACACACACATAGAGTAAAGAGACAAAAAAATTATAAGTAATTTATCGATGGAGATGTAAAATTTTGATGTCTCATACTAGTCAGATTTAAGATAATTTTAAGTAAATTTTGTGGCATACACTACTGTTTTTTTTTGTTTTGAGGAAGATTTCAACAAATTGTTTCTTTTTTTGTTTTTGTTTCAGTATTATAATTAATTTATTATGATAATTTATAATTACGGAAACAATTTTTTTTTGTGGATTGAACGATAGCAAAAGAAGATCAGTTAGTTACCTACTACTACATATCAGGCCAATACCTAATCGTAATTTATAAATTGTAAAGCAATAATATAAAAATACTGTCAAGATAAATAAATTGTTACATTTTTTGAGATACGGCAGTTTTGATTTTCGCACCTAAAACGTGCTTTTTTGGGACTAACATGCTCTAGCCTGTTTTTAGAAGATAAGCAATGTTCTTTATATAAAACTCCTCGCAATACCCTAGATTGAGAAAAAGTAAGCATTTATAATTTTGGTATTGGAGCATAAATGGATGATTTATTTTAAATTTTTAGCAAGAACCTGAATTTGTGGTTATCATTCACCGTATTTTACAATCAAAATTCACAACAAATAAAAAGTGATTGGTCTTATCATACAATTCTAGGGAAACACGTGGGCTAATCACGTGAAACTCGAATGATACCCAGCAAATGCCGCATTATGTGGTGAAAGAACCTTCGGAAAAATCTAAATGAACTTTGAACAGTCCCACCTTTAAACGTTAATAGCTTATTGCTTTCAAATCTACAATTCATTAAGAATATTTTAAATATAAATATGCCCGTTTTGAGTCGACAAATTAATCAACAGATGAAGCTCAAAAAATTACTTGTAGATTACTTATAGATATAGATTATAGATGTCTAGTTTTGGAAATTTAAGTACGCTACTTCTAGTGCCATCTATCAGTGTAGGGCTCAAAGTACATTTGAAGAGCTTTCTTGCACAGTATCGGCTTCTAGCAGGCGAGCTTAAAAGTCGATTTTTTTTTATGTAATTAAACACATTGATAATAGACGGTAAAAAATGTGGAGTTTTTAAAAAGTGAAACAATTATTGTTTGAAAACTCCAACCACTACCAATTTATTTGAATCTACAATTTTATAAAAATCCACCCAACCCTCCACATAATATGCAAATTAATATATAGTCGAGTGGTTTATTTACACAGAATATAATTCACATACGGTCGCTTGTTCTACAAGTTGTCTGCGAATTTTCGTATAGTTTGTCAGACACGCCGAAAAAAACACTACTGCAATAATCAAATCACAACAAAACTAATAATTTCTATGAAAATGAAATAAAAACATAGACGCTTTGATAATAATGAGTCTGGATTTCAGATAGGTTGTAATTAATTCTGGAAAAAAGTGATTCTTAAAGTTCCATTGACACCTCAACGTTTTCGTGGTCGTATATTAAAATGATGATGATGAGGTTGAACGAAAATTTAATTGAAGTGGGAATTATTCTGCAGTAGAATTCACAAACTAATTGAAATGTTTACACAGATCGTTCACATTGAATTATATAAAAGAAATTTCGACTGTTTTTCAAGTGGTAAATGATGATAAAAAGATTCACAAAATTATAATGAGAGTGGTTTTATACAACAAGGTTGCTGTTTTATATAAAAAAAAATCGTATGAAATTCCTCTTAATCGGCGGGCGATTTCAATAATAATTTAAGTATTTGTAGGGTAGTTCCTGGAGAACATTTTAGCAAAAATAGGAGCCACGTAGCTCATTGGAAAATGTATGAAATCAAAAGTGTTAACATACTGTAACTGTTGGATTTTTTAAGTCTTTCCGTTATGTCATAAAAAAAATTAAAAGAGTTACAAGCCGAGATTGAACGTGAAACATTGAAATTCAAAAATCCTTCGCCTCCTTGTGCCAGTCATTGTTTTTTCCCGTTAGTACAAATGTTTTTCAACCGCCGGTTCGGGAATCTATTTAGACTCGCAGAATTTTACACACCCCAAAAAGAATATTTTCTTATCCACAAAAGTTTGAGGAGCACTGGAGTAGTTAGAAATAGAACAACAGTTGAAAAGGCGTGCAACTAGTGCATTTCAATTTTTACACAATCGACATCCGAGAAGATTGTTTCTCAATTTTCCGAGGATCTTCGAGTCATTCCAAGTCATTTTAGGCGTACAGCTAACGGGTGAAAATTTTGACATTCCCGAAAAAAAAAACGTTTTTTGACCAACTTTCAAATAAGCTACATTGCTCTACTTTTGATACAATGTTCTTTAAGGGCCACCCTAAAAATTATTAAGGTATTTTTCGAATCGCTCGCCAACTAATTGGAGTTTCATACGAATTTGGTAAATTTACAACATGCCTCTCATTCTGTTTCATTTTAATTCATAGCAGTGTACGACAAGGTGGGGCCCTGCCTTAGGATATTAATAAATTTCCGAAATAGAATTCCCACACATTATACTTTTTACATGTATAAAACTAATGTTTGATGTTTTTATTGAGAAATTGCCGGTGACACAAAAGTGTACAACATGAGTTAGATACTGGTTAGGACTAGTCAGATGGTCAACAGGACTCGTATATCACCCAAGATATATTGTCCAATGTCTAACTCGACTATAGAATTCCACCCGAATTCAACCAATTCAACAAAATTTAGATTTTCATTGAAATATAAACGTGTGTAGAGAACAAATTTCAATAAAAATTACTTCATTAACCTTTAAATTGATAAGAATCGATAAATCTATGGTTATATAGTACCTTGAACGATTGTGTAACCGTTGCATTTAATGAAAAAGAACGAGAACGTTTTTGTTCGAAAAAAAAAGTGTTTCGATTTCACCCCTATTCAAATTAAAATGGAACACAACAGAATCTTTAAATCCGATATTTTACATTGAAATAATGTCTGACATTTATCACCAGAGTCCCGTCTTGTTCAATTCTATCACACAGTTAAACGTTAAGGAAACGACAAGAGTTTCTTTTAGAACTGTACTGTTGTCAACATCATGGCAAGGTAAACATAAATCTTGTACCAGAAGAATACTGGTGATAGTTAACAGATTGGGAACGAACGGTGGCGGATGGATCAATCACTGTATTAAATTTAAAGAGAAACACGATTGTATAGTACTTTCTTTTTTACCTTGATTCAGCCTAAATCTAATGAAAACAGCTTTTTATTTATTAAACGTTCACATAACACATACATTGGTATACATAGATCTAGTATATCCATGGATAGCGCTTACTCCCGGAATAGTGAAGCAAGCATGGATAGGCAACTAAATTTCTACCATTACTGATTTATTCTTATTACATTACCAGTGACGCTTTAACTACAACAAATAGACACTAGTTGTGGAAATTGGATGTTTAACGTGTTGGCACACTAGACGAAAGTAGCGAAAGCGCTATCCCATTATATACTAGATCTATGTTGGCATACGTTTAGCAGCATGACATTGAGTGAATTTTCGAAAATACCCCAGTTATTCCAGAGTACGGAAGTCTTGATTTTGGAAGAGAACAAAGTGAAATTCCACTGATTATAACTTGAATTGTGTGTAAGTCACCGTGTAAGGATTATGGTGAATTTATAACAGACAACATCCATTCTTTACAATTCCCAATTGCATTCACGTCAAATCCATTGCAGCTATTTGCTTTATTATACCAAGAGCCAATAATTTTTGTCTTTATTATAAAATAAGGTATTGCCAGTTTTGCGTGCTATCACTACATAAATAATATTAAATACGTATAAGATCTATATCTTTGTTGCTAATCGCAACTTGGTAGAGTAGTTTTATACTACATATATAGTATACAACTCTTGAAAACTTTTAAATTGCAAAAGTGTAAGTCATGTTTTAATCACCTATAAGTTAGGAGATATGAACAAGAGGAAAAAATTGAGAAGAAGAAGAAGAAGACTGGTAAAGACATTAACTCTATAATCATACAATTCACATGGGACTTCTGATCACGTACAGATAATAGTAAAGTTCAGGTAAAATATAAAATATGACAGACGACGAGTGGAAAACTTTTACAGAAGTACTTAAACAACATTTGTGCATGTGGATGTGTTGGATAAAAAGGGGGAACGAATTAGGACCACGACAATATCTTTGTTTCTCTAGAGGATGCGACAAGGCACCACTGCTTTTATTACCAACATTAAACTGGACGAAATGCTTGTTTGGATTATTCACTACCATACAATATCTACAACATATAAAACAAACTAATAATCTCATCGTTCTCTGGTGGTGCAACCAGAAATGCTTGTTAAAGGTGGCTGATCATAACAATATATCCATTACCTTAAAAAAATCTTATGTTGGGTTTGTTAAAGTTAGACCCTTATCATATTTTTAGGCAAAATAACTGTAATATCACTATAGCATTGTTAGAAAACACAAAGCCTACTACTGAATCTAACTTAAGATGGTTCGCTACTGACGATTACCTCGTTTCTCAAACGTTAGATGGCGCGCTTTGCCACAATGTCTTTTATCTAAGATTGTGTATATTTATCCATATTTACAGATTACTTGATTTTCTTAAAGATCAATTTTTAAATTAAAAGACCTTAAAATGTGTTTTTTCAAGAAAAAGTTGATATTCATCCCGTAGCGTTCAACCTTGAAATATCTGTAAAGTTATTGCAAAAATAATGATGTGAGGTGCGTTTTTTTAACTTACCGCTAAGAAAATTGAAAATTTTCAAAATTTCGAGAAGTTGTTGGTTTTACCCCGATTTTCGAAAATTGAATTCTCAGCAGATCTCTACGTTTTGGGGTCCTAGGAAGCTATTTTGACTATTTTCGCGAGGGTGTCTGCTCATAACTTTTGAACGGCTTGTCGGATTGAAACGCTCTTTGCAAATTTAGAAAGGGTTCCACCAAACTTAGATTTCGTGCAAATTTGAACCGATTCGACCCGATAAATTTTGAGAAATTCTAAAAAAACTGAAAAATTTCTTTTGTTAAAATCATGTTTTTTTAAAATAACTATTGGGCTGCTATACCGATCAATTCCATAATCTAATCAGCTCTTAACCTTAACTAATGACGTCGAATGCCGTTTGAACGATCAAAATCGGTTGATTCGTTCACGTGTTATCGTTGTCGAAAAATATCGAAAAAAGTGTTTTTTCAACATAACCTCAAAATTACTTGACCAATCAAATTTATACTCCTCACAATAATTTTGGAGCTCTAAAAACTTAGCAAGAAGTTTCAGGAGTGGCCTGCAGGGTCAACCGCATCCCAGATTTTTTTTGAGTGGTATCCCCTGTAGACCTAATCTACTATCTAGTGGTAGATAAAGTCAGTAAGATATTATTTTAAAACAATGATAAGAATATTGAAGGTTTGTCAGTTTGAAAAGTATCTAGAATAGGGAAAGGGGTGGTTATTGATTTGTTTTAATATCTAACAAATTCCTAACGATCCTAATGATTACAAAGTACCTAACAATATATTTTGAAAAGTACCAAGCAATCTTTAATCGTTTCTTTTTATGTGACCGTCTATTTTTAATTACTACGCGTGTCTCTTTTAAATTTCATATAATGATAAAATAGTTGTATAATATGTGTATAGAATCGCGATATTAATCAAAAAGGTACTTACTACTTAACTGCATCTTAGCTCCTGTCCCACGCTGTTCGAACCTACTGACCGTACTGTAGTTAGATAAAAAACAAACAAACAGATAGTTAGTAATTTCGGAAATATGTAGTAGCTTGGACATTTCGACTCACCCTTTCGATGAATCTTCTATTTCTTAACTCCAGGGGATGACCAACTTCTTCGTCCATAAAAGAACTCAACACAAACAAAAAACAAAACACTTCAGCTTATTTTAAGAGGACTTTAATTTATTTTTAAATTTTAGAAATTCATGTTTACACTATAATAATCAAAACTGAAATTAATAAAAGTCGGATATTGACGAAAAGTCTAAAAAGGAACGTTATATAACTTTTCCTTTCTTCTGGTCTTATCAAAAACTGACAAAAAATGTTTGTGTGTTACCTATAATCTTTTATTTTCCAGCAAATTAAATTATATAATTTGAGCGTATTTTAAAGGTCTTTAATTTATTCCACTTTAAAAATTCAACAACAAATATTACTACTCTACTATTTTTAAGCGAATATTTTTTCTAACTATTTCATGTCGAATTTTGTGGTTAATCAATAAAAACGTCCGATTTCTCTGTGACACGCCAGATAGACTGAAATATTCTCTCCATTTTACATCTCTAAAGGTACTGAAATCAAAATATCTGATAGCCCCATAACCCTCTTTTGGTTGCGCCACTGGTAAGTATAACATAACAAAAATGACGCTATTAGTTATATTTATACACATATTCATAAAAAAATAGAATATTCCACGTTGGGTAATTGCTATGGAAATTCAACACGAAACCGACAAATAACAATTTTATGAATGTATGTTTCTGATGGGCAACAATTTTTATTTGCGTTTTTTTTTACCCTTCTCCCTAGTTGAAAATATACACATTGCCGTATTTTTCCGTGTTGTTTTTGACATGAAATCTGGTTGATAGTGATGGTGGTTATTATAGTTCATTCGGGCTAGTTTATTTTAGTTAAATTTAGTAATTTTCGAGTAAATTTACCAAAGTTTCCTCAATATCGGGCGAGTCACGTAAGATGTCAAGTTCTTATCGCAACTTCCATTATTTGGCGAGTGATTTGAAAAATATTTCTAGGATTTACAGGACGGTAGCTGAAGATCATTTTAGCAAAATTAGAACCTCGTAACTCGTTTTCAATTTAGTCAAAAACGCTCATTTCTGAGATTGTTGCGATCTTCAAAAACTATAACTGTGCACGTAAAACGACTTAGAATGACTGAATGAGCCTCCCAAAATTGATTTTTCTCGTTTTTCCTTATTTCATTCTGGAATATATGGGAATGTTTCACATTTATTCTAGAATGCAATGGATAAAACAAATAAAAACAATGTTGGGATGGTCTCCGAGACATTCTCATTGTCGGTCCACACAGGCCATCGAACCGATATTTTTTTTTGTTCCTGTTCAATTGAAAAAAATATTATCGGTTCAGCTCCTGTTTCCGTCCTTTCAAAAACAACGTTTTTTTCCAGTTTTCGGTTATTAACTTTTCAATTTTTTAATTTTACTTTTGAGGTACAAACCCTAAGAACCATTTACAGGGCAAATATTTTAAATTCAAAGAAACTCTCGAACAAATAACTTTTATTTTGTAATTTTCTACTACCACAATAATTTTCATGTCTCTTTGTTTTACTAGGCACTAGAAAATCGCAAAAAACATCAAAAATTGCCTATAATCGTCTATAAATTTAACTCCTAACAACTGAAGAAAACTCGATTTATACTTTTTAACATCCCTTACAAATTTCCAGCATCTAGTTTTTGCACCACTAGAAAATATTGAGCCGTTCCAGAGATATTTGGATGATATTGCATGGCTAACTTCAACCCCAAATAGGTACCTTCCTTTAAATTGATTATGGGTATGGACGACAATATATGTATACATACAAATTGAATTAACTATCTATGTACCTATGTACCAAAAATCATCGAATTTGGGAGTTTTAACGCAGTTCCGGAGCAGTTAAGATAGAAGAGAAAGAAATCGGTTCATGTTTTTTTGTTCATCTCCGGATTTCGTTTTTTCCGGTTGTCGGTTCAATTCCGGTTCGAAGTCCTGGTTTTGAGTGTTTAACTGTTTTTTTGAAAATCGCGATATTGTCCAAAACGAACATATTTTGATCAATTTCCAAATGAGCTACCAGGTTCTAATTTTGTTAAAATATTCTTTAGGGGACCCCTTGCATACTCGCCAACTGGGAATTGCTATAAGAACATTTCATCTTACCTGACTCACCCGGTATAACAGAATACTGGGCGAAAACACCTTGTTTATTATTAAAAAAATTGTCAACTGGAAGAACCTATTTTAACCCTTTTAGATGACTTTGATAATTCGTATTTTCTACCTGCTGATTAAAGGTTTCGCTGTCATTTCTTATGCATGTTGTTGGCTTCGTTTAAATCGTGTAAATGAAGCTTATTCATTCTTATTATTATGTTAATTTCAAGGTTTGCTTGATTTTTCAGCTTAACGCTGTGTAACAGGCTATGCATTTGATTTGAATTGCTGCTTTTGAGAAAAAGCCATTTTTTGCCGCATTAGCGCTAATTATAAACGCACTAAAAGAAATAGCAAGCATTTTCATCTCTATCTTACTCATACTGCTTGATGCAACTGTCATAAGTAAAATAGAAATAGAAAGACTAGCTATATTCTATTCTAATAGAAAGTTGGAAATGACATACCTACATAAGCAGTGTTGATACAAAATGCAATAATTACAATTCACAAACAAAAAACTGAAATAAACACCAATCACTTAAAACACAAGAATAAATAAATACGTAAAATTTGAGATTATTAAACAAAAGCATAGTTTTTTTGGTCTACCAACCTAAGGATTCTAATTGTACCACAAATTTCTATACATAAGGCAGATGGCACTGAACAATAAGGTTGGCAGTGATTTCAAAACTTTCTGTTACATGAGTGGATAGACTATATTTTTTTCTATGCGATGATAACTAGAGAAAATGCGACCAAAATTAGTATTTTTTTAAAAGTTTGCTTCTTATGGCATTTTAAAAAAAAATGCACTAGTCTATTGAATACCGTTGAGTTGCAAAATCAAGTAGGTATGGGTTTCTTTTTTTATAAATTTGAATGAAACACCGGGGTGTCGCGGGGTGATTGTTGGACGATTATCAAATTTGCAGTTCTTCGTCTGTCTAACGATCTTAGCGGTACGTAAGCTTTTTTATTCTCATCGTCCACCTTTCCCTGTTGGTCGCCGTGATGAATTCGCCCCCAGGTGTATCACCATCTCTCTACTTTCTTATAAAAATTGCTCTCTTTTTGTGTGTGCGACTATGTGTGTGTTTGTGTGTGTGTACGTCGAAGATGGCGTTTAGTTCTTCGGTGGTTTTCATTGTTGACATGCGCATAGTTGGCCTTTACGATTTGTTCCCCTAACTAGAGAGTCGGCTTTAGCTTCAATTCAACTGTTGTCGTGTACACGTTGATCTCTCGAAACATTTCTCGTAAACGAGACCGGTTAACGAAAGTGTATGTGCTAAAATCTAAAAGACTGATAAAGTTTGTTGTGTATTTTAAGTTTGTGCATTTTGTTTTTGTTTTTTTCTCTTTTTTTGTGTGTTGATTATGGCCGGGAACATTGTCGCCGAATGGTTGCGTTCATTACATTTAGGCCAATATTCAGAAAGTTTCATCGATAACGGTTATGATGATTTAGAAATTTGTAAACAAGTCGGTGATCCTGATCTGGATGCAATTGGTGTTTTCAATCCAGTCCATCGTAGTCTTTTATTACAATCAGTACGAACTTTACGTGAAGAAGGTGCCGCGTCTGTTTATTTCACATTAGAAGAGACAGCAGCCGCTGCTCCAATTCTAAACATAACATCAACAACAACAACAACAACACCTGTAATACCATCAATAACAACAACAACAACGATAGCCTATGATGAGTGTTTGTGCGATAATGTGAGTGCGCGTAGTTCACGAGCTTCATCAGGACGATCAGCTATTGTTGACCACAAAGACTTAATTATACGTCCGGATAATACAACAACAACAATCGAAGAAGGTGCCAAATATTTGGATGAATATGAAGAGGGTAAAGCTGAATTAGTTAAAATACCTAAAATACAATTGAAACGATTATTATTGGAGAAATTAGCACAGGATGGTATCCGGCTCAGTTGTCAACCCTATACGACAATGGTAAGTTGAACACGTGGCTGGGGCCCCCTATCAAACCCATCTATGTATATTGGACTACATAAATATAACGATCGTTTATTTGAAATCTAAACCATCCCCTAATATTTAATGTTAATATACTATCCCACACAGAACAATAATAATACAACAAAATTAGTAAAGTTTCCACAATTTTTATCATTAACACAAAGGGAGGGTGGTGGGATTTGTTGGCCAGTTTGAATTTTTGATGAATCCGGCTCGATTTAGATTTTCGTCTAGAATTTTCGTAACTCTATTTTAAACTAGGAGAACTGATTTAAATTTCGCGCCTAAATTTTAACTTATTGGTTGTTTTATAGGCAAGTTTACACAATTCGAAAATTCAAAATATTGACATTGACACAGTTAGTCCTATAAAAAGAAATTTTAATTGTGCAATACATTGCATAATTACATAATTGACAAGTTTATGAGTTTTAATTAATTTTAATTAATTAATTAAATTCTCTGTCGATATGACTCCTGCTACAGAAAGTGCCAGTAATAAAGTTAGTACTTGTTTTCTGTCAGAAAGATGTAAGATTACAGATCTTTATTATTATTAGAAAAATAGAAAAAAGTAATGAAGGAGCAACATATTCGTACTCTCTACTGTTAATAAAAGAATAATAACTGTAGGGGACATTAGATTCTGTTGTTTTAAAAGCACTCTATTAAATGTTAATTAGAAAAATTTAATTTTCATTAGAGAGCTAAGTACCTATGGTACAGTGGCGATCAAAAAAAAGAGACTGAGCCTTGAGCCAGAATTTCACATATTTTCGTTAGTGTGAGTCAGGTTGTTTTTCTCGTTAGGGTAAGAAGGTGGGTAAATAGGAAGTGATGGAGCCAGCATAGCAAATTTGTAGAAAGTATCTTTTCAGGTAAATACCCAAAATGGGGTCAGTACCCCTACCTACCTTCTTTTGATTGAATATCTATCTTTTCAAATTATCATCTGTTAAGATTTTGGTACCTACATTATGACCACCGCCCGCATAAGCCCGTTTTACACAGCCGCATAAGAAGTGGTCTCTATTTTATGATCACCAGTGTACATTTAAAATATTAACGAGACACTAATATTTAAATTTACCGCCAAAACGATCTAGTGACTTTTTCTGTGTAAACCTGACTTAAACCATTTTTTCTAGTGAATTTTCTGTGTAAACCCGACTTAAACCCTTACTTCTCCTAGCTTAAAAATAATGTATAGTTTAAAAATAAGATACAGGAGTTTAGTTATTGGATCAAAATTTCGCCAATTTAAAATTCAATCATCTGGATGGATCTGTTTCGAATAGAACGTTGGAGGATTTTAAATTACTGATTAAAATTTGCATTCATTACTAACCAACAGGTTTATAAACATATAGAAATATTTTTATGCCAGTTTCTTTTCTAACAACAACTAAAAAAAGCAAATTATTAACGAAGACGTGAAATAATTCAAACTTTATAGCCTTGAATTTGTGCTATTGAACGATCAATAGTCGTCGTCTAAATGAATTTATTCAGGACTTTTACGTTTTTCGTTTTTTTTTTGTTCGTTTAAAAGTTAGTTTAACAATCACGCTTAGTTATAATTGAATCATTTCAAAATATATTTGAATTCGATAAATCGATTCTTTATATATTTGTACATGATTGAAGAACAAAATTTATAGATTCCTTGGAGAAATTAAAGCTTCTATCGTTATATTCGAACTGTATCGTCGTCGTTTATAACAAATAATTTTAACGTAATTTTAAAGTTTCATAGAATACCACACAACGTTCATTTATAAAACCACAAACTACAAGAAATTATCTCTCTGTTTCTTCTTCTGTTTTTTGTTCATATCACCGTTGACATATGTATATTATTTTCCATGTTCCCATTTCTACCTTTAAATGTTAATAAGAATAATTCGGTGACCAAATCTAATCACAGAGCACTATAAGCTCTCTAATATTACCTATTTTACGATCTCCACCACTAGAAGGGACAAAGTTTTTTTTTTTTTTGAATACATGAGACGAGAGGAAAAAAAAGAGAACACTTAACCGAGATGGTTTTAACAGTAGTGATTGTTTGATGTGTTTTTAGGTTAATGTAGGTAATTATCTTTAGATACGCTACATTTGTTCGATATAAATAGATAACCTTTCGGAGATAGCCTTTATTTAGTATTATTATGGCTATTATTATAATTATTATGGTATAGAGAGAAAGGAACAAAGACCAATCTGATACAATTGCAAAATTTACACGATTTAAAATTCCATTAAATTATAAAAATTAAATTTGTTCTTGTTATTGTTTCAAATTCAACGTTTGTAATTGTATTGGTTTAATTTAATATAATTCAATTTCGTTACAATCATTACTGTTTAAATATCAATTAATTTAACCATTTTTTTGGCTTAACTGTTACAAATTTCCAAGTATATCAAAGGAGTCACTTTCTTGCATTTTTAACACATTTACTAAACGCTATTATAAGATTTATAAGTATTAAGATGGTCTGCTAACTACGATTACTACGTTTCTCGAACGTTAGATGGCGCACATTCACAAATTACTTCATAATATTAGAGATATACGGCGGAATTTTTGAATTGAAATTTTAAAATGTGTTTTTTAGAAAAAAAAATTGATGTTGATACCAAATAATTTTGCTTAGGTATATGAATTTTTATCTATGATTCTAAACCGTACACTTGATCAAGTGTTTGATATAATTGAATTCTATTACAATCACTGTTTAAATATCGATTAATTTAATTATCTTTTTTTGCAAAACAATATTCTAATTGTAAGCACATATTACAATGGTCCGCTACCTACGTTTACTACGTTTCTCGAACGTAAGATGGCGCACATTTATAGATTACTTTATTTTCTTAAACATCAATACGGCGGAATTTTTAAATTAAAACGTATTTTTTAGAGAACAAACGTACACTTGGTTTCAAGCATATGAGAACATTAAATATGTATACCTATACTTATTTCGTTTTTTTCGTTTTTTTTTTAAATTATAAGGTCAAAGTTAAAAATAAAAATACAGGATTTAAACAAAGCTATAAGATGTGATAGAAAATTTAAACAAAGTCTGGTATAAGTGAAAAAATCATATTTTTTCATGTTTTTCAGTCTTTTTCGAAAACTACATAGGTACTAGATTTTTTTAAATTGAGTACAAATGAAATTTAGACACTAATGTTAAGCTCTGATAATTTTTTGAAAATATTTGAGCTTATGGTTTATTTTTTCATCCAATTAAAACGTAAAACGTTCTAGACTATCCATAAATTCTTTAATAAATTCACTAATTCAATAAAATATTACGTAATGAAACCGCAGTATTTTCAACAACAAACTAACATTTAAAGAATAAAATTTAAAATTCAACCTGTCTCGTCCATTACATTTTTATTTGTTTCTCTGTGTGTTTCTCCACAACATTTTGCGGTCATTGTCAGTGTTTGAAATGCACAAAAGCTGAAATACAATCAACAAAGAAACTGTTTTGTAACTGAAATATTGAAATTATTCAAAAATCAAGGCTTGTTTTTTTTCTCATTATTATTATTATTATTATTATTATTATTATTATTATTATTATTATTAAAAATAGGTGTTCAGTGTAAGGTTTCACTGTCATCTGAATTCTGAACAACCGACAACAAACAAGTTGTGTAGCTTTAACAGACAGTTGATGGATAAATAATATGATTTGATTTGCATTGAAAATTCAGTCGAATGTAAAATTCAGGGCAAATAATCAACGAACATGATATGTAACTTGTCCACATCGATTAATTCTAATAGAGAGAAAGATGAATTTCCACAATTCTATATGTACCTATAGGTACATAAATATATAATTTGTATATTATAACAAACTTACCTGTTCTGTCCATTAATATTCATTAAAATTATTATTTATTGCAATAATCAATAGCTTTTACTACACGATTTTTGTTAATTATTCTATACCTGTTCTCATATTGTTTATTTATTGAAAAACGTATAAATAAACAAAATGTTTTACGAGGGAAATTCTCTTATACTGTCATTAATCATTTATTTTTCAGAAGAATGAAAAAAAACACAATAATAACTACAACATAAACTTTCTTGTTATTCTTTATGTTTTTATAACATATAGGTACTAAACTTTATCTATTATACTTACACAATTATTCTCATCATCTATTTCACTACATAATGTTACTAGTGTATATTAAATGATTCATTTAATAAAATAGGCAAAAAAATCAATATCTAATTAGTTTTATCGATTCTACTAAATTGCTCTCGTATTACTATTATTTACTACAATGTGTTGGTGAAAGAAATATTTGAAATTGTGTTGAATCTGTTATCTCTAGACAGATTGTGGCCGATTCGGCTGTATTTGTGTGTGTGTGTGTGTGTGTTTGTGTGCAATGAATTTAATTTGAAATAAATGAATCGTGAACAATTTACAGATTTCCAACACTACCACTAACATACGACTTATACACACACACACACACACACACACACACATACATACAAACTATCAAATAAAGTTTAATTAAAGCTCTAAACTTGTTCTGTGAATATAACATTTTAACAATGCTTAACATAAATAACACCTATGAAAAATGAAAATATCGCTATAATTGTAAAAAAGCTAGGTACTTAATTAATGATGAGTTAATGTATTTTCTTATAGGAAGCTTTATTAGAATTTGACTTAAACGTATTTTTTACCTGTAATGGGATAATATAGTGTTAAATAGACGAATATATCGTATACTAATACCGGTTGGCTTAGAAAATAGCAATATTGCTTTAATTGCAATGATCTAAGAGAAACCTACGCTTCATGAAAAGATGCAAATTGAATAACTTACAGCTAGCTCAAGCATACTGCTTAACACGACCTTTTTTCTTTACCTATATCTTTTCTTTCAATATTTTTGGGTATGTAGGGATGCGTATTTTGTTGTTTGTGTCCATACTCAAATTTAAGGTCGATATTGGGGGTTAAAGTTATAATACCTGCACAACCAGTATTTTTTGTCAAATATCTCTGTAAAGGCTTTTTTCTGGTTTAAAATCCAATTGATATAGATTCATTAGCGTTATCAGAAGGTGTAAACTGCATTTTCATACGTTGTTGGTGGTTGAAGTTATAGATGATTAAATGCTATTTTTTATGTTTTTTATCTACCCCATAGTAGAATAAATCACCAAGAAAATTTTTGTGCTAATAGTAAATTAAAAAATTTGATACCTAAAAGAGGATTTTTCTATATTTAAACTAGTTATCCTGTAATTAGTTCTTAAAGGTTTGTACCTTTTAGGGTGAAATTCAGAAATTTGAAAATTAATCATTTGGAACTAAACTGAAAACTGAATATAACCTTTTTTGCAGGATCAAAAACCGGAACCGAACCGATAGTATTTTTTTTTTCAGTTGAGCAGAAATAACGGTTCAAAGCCCTGATTAAGGGTATAAATAACATAAAACTTTTAGAGGGTCCACTCGTTTTTTTTTTTGTTTGTTATGAATAGATTTATTCTATATATACTAACATACTTTACAGTAATCAGATTGCCGAGTAAAACCCTATAAGGTTCTTATTGTTAATTAAGGGAAAGGGTTGAAATTCATTGTTATACGTTTACTACTACGGACACTTTTGGTTCTTTAAGTTATTACAAGTTGATGATGAGATCAAAGTTGTATTGTTTGAAGATTTAAAAGATTAAAAAGTTAAATCAATTTTGTGTGTTTTGAGTATAAATTTACTATTAGTTATCGTTAAAAAATACAATCGTCCTTTTAGTAGTTTATTGTTGATTTTGTTGTTAATCTCTATTATGTTATGTGTGCGTGTGTGTACGATTTTTCAATATTTACAGCAAAAAGTCGAATATCAACAACACTATTTACTATTTACCAGATAAATATCGTTCGTATAGTTGTCTTGTTTACCCTTTTCCAATTGTTGTATCTATTTTAACGGTAATCGACTAATTTATTTACATTGGAATTAATAGAAATGCAAACAGTTTTAGTTGTTGTTAATAATAATGATGATGATGATGATGATGTTGATAATAGCAGTAGCAACTGTATTTATTTGTAAAAATCCAATATAGAAGTTCTGCTCCAATGATTTCCCAACAACGTTGTTTATATATAAATGGTTGCTAGAAAATTACACATTCACCACTTTTCTTCTTCTTCTTATTTTTCTTCTTCAGTATTACTGAATTTCTCGTATTGTTTTTATAGGTAGATACACGCTTGAATGAAGATTACAATTTGATCACATTTCTGAGATAAAATTGTTGAAATTTTGTAAATCACCGTCAGAAAAAAATATATCGATTATACTCTAGGGGTGGTGGATTGTTTGCCAAAAACTGAGTTAGAAATGAAAGCGTTAACGTGTTAATTTTAATTTTGTTTAATTGTTATTACATTGTTGATATGGTGAAATTAAAGGGGATCCTATACCATATTTTCTACTACCGCTCTACTATTATTATTATTATTATTATTATATACGGTAATAATAATAGGTATGTTTGTATATCAAATAATCGTTGCCATTATTTTTAATTATATGTAGGTATATGAGTGTGCTTATAATAACAGCATTATTTACTCGAATGTGCTATGTTTTTGATTTTAGATAAAAATCTGATTTTCGACTCGAAAACAATTCGATTTTACCTTCACTCTATGTATGTTGTTTCAATTATTTTATTTATGCCACTTGATGATTATTATGAATCTGATTTTGGCAATCAATTTATATTTCCATCAAACCTATAATATCCGTTTAATGGTCTTTTTTAAGATGGTCGACTACCCACGATTACTACGTTTCTCAAACGTTAGGTGGCGCACATTTACAGATTACTTTATTTTCAATATAAAACTTTAAAATGTGTTTTTTTAGAGAAAAATTGATGTCGATGCCAAGTAATTTTGTTCATATCACACTTGATTTCAAGCGTATGTTAACACTAAATAAGTATACTTATTTCGTTGTTTTGTCTTTTCATTTTATTTTTATTTCTTCTGGAAACTACATACCTAAAAGATTTTTTTTAAATTTAGTAATAATGAAGCTTATTGTTAGATTATATTAAGCTCTGATATATATATATATATGTTTGAAATTTTTGACCTCAGTTTCCAGTAGCATGTAACCTTAAAGTCTAGTGGCACAATTCATTTTTCATATTTAAACAATATTTCTTGATGTGAAAAAAACGCAGTATTCTCATTTTATAGACGACACAATGGACAAAGAATTCTCTGTATACTTTCCTGGATTTTACAATTTTCATATAATTTTAGTTTAATTAACAGTGTAAAGAACGTTGAAGAAACACTCGATACTTAAATAATAAAGCGTCCAAGTAATTATTATTTTAAACTCTTGATTATATCTGTTTGTTATCCAAATTTGACGAGCTCTACAATCCAGCTGTCAAGATGGATCATCAAAACTTCCACCACATACAAAATATTTATGTGTTGTTGTTGTTATTATTATGAAATTTAGAAACACGTAAACTATTATTATTTTCAGAAATTTAATACAGGAACTAATTTGATAGAAATATTTACAACTGAAATTTATATTCTTTAAATAGAAAAAGTCTATAAAATATAAAATCTATTTCTCTCTTGTATGTGTATGTACACAATATGTATGTGTGTGTATTGTTGTTGGTGTTGTTAATAAAATAGATGCTAGTTGAAATTTGATCTCTAAATATATAGACAACAACACAAAGGTGGGCAACACACCTATAGGAAGTATCAATAAATAAACCTTCACTTTTAAAGACAGACAATCGTAAGATAATGGTCTTTGTTTTGTTATTTTCATCTGAATAAAAAATTATTGAACAATGTAAACTTTCTTTTTTTTTCAATGAATTGATATTGAATCAATAATTAATAACATTAATAATTTAAACAAACAAACAATATATCAGTAAATACAAATATTTGCATGGTGAAGTTTGGGCAATTAACACCACAGATGATCGATCAAAAAGAGAGAAGGGCGCAAAAAAAATCTACCAAAATCCGCTTTTATGTCGACAGTTTTAACAGTAATTGATACGATGGTAGTAAAGCTTTTAAAAATATAAATTTTCCCCAATATTAAAAATCATTTATTTTTACACAACCATATACCTACCTATAGAGTATAGTTGCATTATTTGATGTTAATTTAATAAAGAAATTCGTAAGTATAAAATTTCACTTAACTATATGGTTTTCTATAATAAGCCGCTTTTATCTTCAATAGTGATCAATCGTGTGGCCTGTCAAAATTGATTTATGTTATCGAATAGTTTCGTTTTACATATAGAAAACAATTTTTATCGGCGTTTAGCTACTTTTTTTCTACTCCACGCCTTAGAAAAACCACTACCATCTCTTAAATATAAATATTTCATTAGAACATCAATTTTTCTCTTTTTTTGCCCCTTCTTCGAAATTCAATATTGTTGTCCAATTTACACAAATAATAGACAATAAATTTGAAAATTTCCAAAAATAGAGCCTTACAACACAAAAATAAACAACAAAGGCATTAACGTCTTGTATTTTTTTTACTTCTTCTACTACTTCTTTAAAATGAATGTTGTTTGAGTAACGACAGTTGAAATTAATAATAAATAACGACTGTCATTCATTAAGGTAATTATTCGGTATTTACTCAACAGTTCAACTGTGTTGGTATTGATGAAATTTCTTGACTGTTAACAATTTAAAAACACTGTTGAGTAACGATTTTAATATAGTCTGTCGATTTTTCTAAGAGAATGACTAAAGTAATAAAATAAAGTCAAGTATATTAAACAATGAATGTTCAATTGCAAGTAACACCTCATAAAATAATAAATCAAAAAAAGGACCGACAATTTCACCATCTGGTTAGTTTTTGAACAAAGCAGGTAAAGACGAGTGTTTACAAGGGATTCTCACTATGTACTTGCTACTTGCAATTGAACATTCATTGTTGAATATACTTGACTTTATTTTATTACTTTAGTCATTCTCTTAGAAAAATCGACAGACTATACAAAAAATATATAACTTTAAACACATTGAAATGGTATAAAATTTTAAATGAATAGATGCAATAAAAATTAGAGATTTAACAGAAGTGTCATAGCTGAAACAGGATCAGAAACAGATTTTTTGAAATTCATTATATTTAATGGAAACAGAACAGAAATGGAAACGGAAACAAAAAAAGTGTTCTAATACGAATACAGTTAGATATGGTGTAGGCACTTTTATTTTATTCATTGAAACCAAAAAATTTACCACATCTTGTAAATATTGAATATTTTTCTCTGTGTATTGATATTTTTTACTAATAGTGTTTCTTAAGTGCAAATGCTAAAAATTTCCGTTATATATCTGTTTAAAAAGGTGCGGAAACAGAATCGGAAACATAATTTTAAAATCATGCAAAATTTCCGCACTTACGGAACCAGAAACAGAGATCCGTTACATCACTGATCAATATCTTGACATTGATGCTCTTATACAAATATTTAGGATTTGATTTTCAAGACAGGACATTTATAGGTTTTTAAATGTCAATCTATCCAAGATAGATTAATTAATATATCCAAACACCAGTCTTGAACAGGATGAAAAACGAAGAAAAATAAATAACACTTACAATTCACTACACAGAGCAAATGTTTGAAGCATTTAACTTGGCCTCCTATAGAGAGAGCATCATCTTTTAATTCATACAAATTAATAACGCAAAGTTTCTTCTAGCCTCTTAGATTAGTTGTTTAACAAAAACAACAACAACACAAAAAAATAGCGGCATCTATTCAAATTATTCTCGTAAAGTTTCATTAAATAATTGGAAAATTTTAATTTAAAAACTTAGTTTACTTTACAACAAAACAATAAGTAGACTGATTGTGAGTAAAATTTAAATCAAAGGCCCGCATTATTAACTTGTAAAAGAGTTAAACGGGGAGATAATTATGCGGGGGCGCCTTTTTACACAACAACAACAACAATTACCAGTTTGTACTGAATCAAAATCACCCAAATATAAGAGGAGTAGTAGACCACCCAGTTGTTGTTCTATCTGTTGTATTCCACACAAATACCACACGACTTGATCTCATCAACTAATTTTAAAAAAAAAAGACAAGAAAAAATATATGTATGGAATACAACAAGAGACGCATAAGAAGAAGGAACAAAAAGGAGAACAACTAACTCGTGATTTGAAAGAGTTTAACTAAAACTAATTTGAATAAAAGACGAAGTCGGGGGGGAAAAAAGTATCTATCATACATGTTTCTTGTGTAATTGGAATGTGGAGGATATTAAATCAAGACAGGCATATGTGTGTGTGTTCATATAAAAGACGCTAATTATATGCAAATTGAATATTAATAAACGGTGTGTATTAGATGGAAGTTTGTTAAAACTGTTGGTAGAAATGTAGAAAAAAAACAGTCACCTGAGGGGTTAAATGTATTAAATATAATGTAAATTAGAAGACAAGAAAAAATAAATATTTGTTAATTAATTTTTCTAAATTTTAATAGACCACTGTTCGTATTATAGAGGTGTTATTTCAGTAGATCTCGATTCGATTCATATACCTACACACCGATGCACACAAGGTAAACCTCATCCAATTTACTTGTTCCCAAATAGGATTTGATCAAGCTTGGTGGTCGATTATAAAGCATCTTAACATTTTCGATTAACATAATTGGTTTATAATAATAATAATAATAATAATAATAACAAAGAAAATAATCCACAATATACCATGATGTGACTAATTCGAAAATTCTTGAATATTTTTGTTTAACAATATACACTATAGTTTTAACAAATAATAATAATAATAATTGAAGTGTAACACGTGAAAGTCAATGTGCTGTTACAATGTCACGATCCAAAAACCAGGAAGTAGAGTGTCATCTTGGATAATGATTCGTTCTTGAAAGGAAATTGTGGTTGTATTCTTTTTGTTTTGTTCATTTTTTTTTGTGTGTGCCCCAATTTACAAAATAATAATACCAACGAAATCCAAGTTTAACGATTCCACATTGATTTCCAAAGGTTTAAAAGACAAACTTTTTTTAATGAGAATGAAGTCGGAGTTGTAACAATAACGATTCAATCAGTACTGATTGTCGTTGAAATTTACAACATACTCCACTTTAGAGAGCGATATTCCATAAGGATTTTTAATAATTGATAAATTGTATCTTTTAAAGTGAATCATGTTGTAATATTGGTTTAAAAATGTCTATTCACACCATCAATCAATTATTATTATTATTATTATCACATAACGAATTATTGTTAATAAATTTCATTATAATTAACGTTAATTTGAATAGAATAGACGTTAATCCTACAATTCCTCTTGTCCGATTTTCAACAGACATTGTATTTAATATTGAAAAATGAGTTTCCATTTTACAATGTAACATTAAAATACAATTACATCCGCAGTAGAATCAATAATACTACTTTAGAGAGTACGTATTGATTAAATTTACAAAATAATAAAAATATATTAATATTAAATTGTATTTCATTTACTTTGAAATTGTTATATGTGTATCCGGTTTTTTTTTGAATTCCTTTTTGTAAATTATTGTTACTTTTTTTTTACCCAACACACCATCATCGTAAAATTTACAAGATTAACCCGTATCTTCAGTGATTACGGGTGAAATGTCTCGTTAAAATCAAAATGTGAAGCTTAATAGAATGAATTAGCAGTAAACTTAAAATGAAAAATAATCAACATTGTACTTTTGCAAGGTTTAATCTTTTTACAAATACTAAATTTGAAAAGGTTATAAGTCAATTCGTTTAGTAGAGATATTAATAAAATCACATAATTATTCTACTTTTAGATCATACAATTCTATTTCAATTCGCAGCTGGCCATGCCTTTGTTATGTAGAGTCGTAGCTTGGTTCATATTTTATTACATTTGCCATTTTTCAATGAACAAACAAACGGCTAAATCAAGCTACGGTCTGCGTAACCAAAGGCAGGGTGAAATAGCGTTATAAAGAAGTCTTAAATTTAGTTTTATGAACAATAATCGAAATTACAACCGGAGCAAGGCGTTTCACTCCATGTAGAGAGTGATGACGTCACCGTGAAAGATCAAAGTTAGCACGACGCTCCATTCGGTGGTGCGCATTGTACTACTTAAGCAATTCTTTATTTACAGTGGCAATATAATCAACCGCTCGTAGTTTCAACATGATCTCGATACGATGCAATAAAAACTCAGCCGGTTGATTGTAGTCAATTTCAAGTCCTTCACCATAGTTTATCTACTGGTAGGGGTTATAGAACGGAGAAAATATTATCAAATCGCTAGTATTTAAACAGAGACAGAAAATCTTAAGGCAAATTCATATGCCTTACTCTAATTATGTATTACCAAAGAGCGGTTCTCTAATTGTCTAAATTGACATGCCTAGTTGATGCGCAGTGGATTTTAACGAGTAGGGTTGGCAAAGAGACAATATCAGTAAATATGGTATGATTTCTATTGTTGTGTTAGGATTTTCCTCATTTTTCACCAATTTCCATGATCTACTTACATAAAAAAATAAATGATTATCAATGAAATGTTTATTTTGCACGAAATATCGGTACAACAACGAGTGAGTTTTTGAAAGATTTCAACAATATAAACAAGGAAACGTAAAATGTTTTTATGGATTGAAGAATTAAATCAATAACGGAAATGTTGACTATTAACAATTTTTTTTTTGTCGCTTTTTTATAGTACTGATTTGTATCGTTAACTTTTATGTTGGATTTGTGGAAAATTTCTTAATATTGAGTTGAGAATAAATTTGAGATAAGATCATTGTCGTTACCATCATCATCATCATCATTATCATCATAGCAGGAAAATGCAATTTGAACAACACAAGAACTCTTCTCATCGTCATCAAGTATCACGTTTTTCTACTAGCTTTTGTTTAATAATCCCACGGGAATCGTGTAGATGACTAGCAACTAATTATGCTAAAATATAAGAAAAGTGTGTAATTATCTTGATGATTATGGGTGAAATTCAGTGTTGTCTTTTATTGTACATCTAACTGTAGATTTTGCTGCTGTTTGAAAAAAAATGATTCTAAAGTGATTCAACAGTCAACGAATTGCTTGCAATCAAGTGATAACATTCTGTAAAACTTGTATAGAGAGATTTGTTATGAAGGCCGCATTTTTGTAATACCAAGATAATGATGAGTCAAATGATTTGCAGATGAACAATAATCGTGTTATTTCGATTATACCGGGCGAGTCACGTATGACGAAAAGTTTTTATTTGGCGAGTGATTCGAAAAATCCTTCAAGGATTTATAGAGATAATTTAATCGAAATTAGAACCTTGTAGCTCATTTGGAAATTGGTCAAAAATTGCTCGTTTTTGACGATGTCGCGATTTTCACAAATGAGTTTAAAACGCAAAACGACTTAGAATGACTTGTTTTTCTCAAAAATACCTCCCTCTTGTCTTTGCAATTCTAAGATGCAGTAGATATGTATCTAAGAGAAGACGTACTATGTCTTATAAAATCTTGATTGTCGGCAATAAGTTGAAATTATAAGAAAAGCAAGACACTTTTAACATCTGATTTTTGTGAAGGTTGTGATTGGTTCTTTTGATTTTTGAGGAGAATTGAGACCACACCTGCTGTGTTTTTTACATGTAGAAAAATTGGGCTACTTTAGACGCCTCTATCTATTTGTTGGTCTTATAATTAATTTTATCAATTATACAAAGATATGTATGAGTTTCGCCAACACCATTTTTTCAGTTCAAAACGTGAATTTTCAAAACTATCAAAAAATTCGGTCAATTTTTCAAATACCTGTGACATAAGCGAGGTGTAAAATCGTATTTAAAATCGAATGAGACTAATACGATCTCGATATCTTGAATCGTTTTCGAGATATTTAAGTTTCTACTTATGGAATCTCCATATAGTTGTTTTTTTCAGGAATAGGTGGCAATATTTCGCAAAATCAATGCTGGGAGGATCTTTGAGTCATTTTGCATCTTTAGCTCGTTTTTGAAAATCGCGACCCGTCCAAAACGAACGTTTTTTTGACCAACCTATAAATGATCTACGAAGCTCTAATTTTGCTAAAATCTTCTCTGGGGACCCTTCCACAAAAATTCGCCAAATAATGAGAGTTGCCATAAGAACTTTTCATCTTGCGCGACTTACCCGGTACATTTTTCTTTCTCTTGAATTTTTCCTGAGAAAAACATTGTATTTTGTATGATAGTTGGATAGTCGTGTGTTCTGTCGTCATTTATTTCTGCAACTCTGAAATTGTATCGTATGTCAAAGGATTAGAACAACGTCAGACATTTCCGTTCAAGACGTTATTCCATTAATGCCAGTCTATGGGGGTAATAAATGTTCGTTGACTGAAGCCCATTTTTTTATCGTCTAAATTCGTAAGAAATTACAATACTTCAAATATTAGTACAAATTGTGTAATAATTTCATTGATAATTGTTTACGATGACACCTTTAAATGATTAAAGGGTAGAACGTGTAAAGATGTGCAAACTGCTTCTATCATTAGAGATGAGACTCTTCTAATTGTGATGATTATCATCCAGGTGACGATATATTCATTCCCTCCCCCTTTTTACGTTGTCGCCGTCGTCGTCGTCGTCGTCGTTGTCGCCCATATGGTGGTTGAAACTTGCTGAATTACACGCCATGATTTACACCTGGCATCATTTACCCATTTACCGGGCGTGTCATAATGGCGACGACAATTTATTGGATATTTCTTTATTGAACACAAATAAGGCAATAAGTCAATTTTATTAAAGATTTGATCAATACACTATAGTGTGTAAAAAATGATCGATTTAGGCCAACAGGTGTTATTTTCAATAATTACTCAATGTTATATAATAAAGTCGAACGAAAGTGGAGTTTATTATTAGTTACGTTTAAAATGTTTCGTACAGTTGAGTGCAGAAAAAAATTAACCATGAGGATTGTATGATGTAAACCAGGCTTTCGTTTGAAGGAAACAAACATACTATTGGGTATCGAGAGGAAGAAGGAGACCCCCCTCTAGCTGATCAGATAATTTGCCACCCTCTATTTATTTATGGTTCAACTTCAACAGTTACTATTTGCCAAAATAGTGAATAAAACAGGCAAAATTTCTACCAAGAGCCGTTAAAATGCTTACGCAATTGACTGTAAAAGTCACCATAGATCAAGAGTACCTATGGATAGCGCTTCTCCCGGAATAGTGAGGCAACCATGGACAGGCAACCAAATTTTCTACCATTACTGATTTATTGTTATACCTGATGATGCTTTTACTACAGCAAAAAAAAAACACTAGTATTCTTGTTAAACGGTACATGCAATTTTATTGAAGAATCTATAATAATGGGATATTTAATGTGTTGCTTAAATGGCTGGCGAGACTAGGGAAAGCGTTATCCATATATATATATATATATATATATATATATATATACATTAGATCTATGCAAGTCACCATCACTAACTATTCCTCCACTTTACTTCACTATCTTTCCGTCGTCTACTATCGATAAAGTTAATTTCTTCGTCCGTGAAGTAAATGAATTCAATTATCCATTTTAGTCTTTTCATCGAGTCGGCGAACAATAATGTTGAAGAAAATGCCAGTGGAAAGCGTGATGAGGGAAATAAGGGGCAAAAAGACGAAGAAGTTACTTGATGAGAATTAAATAAAATGAAATACGAGGAATAAGAAAAAGAAGTAGAAAAAAATATATATATATCGAAAGAGTATAGAGAGAGAGAGAGAGAGAGAGAGAGACCGTTGAGATGAGATCGACAAAGAGTATGGAGGAGGGCAGGAAAGAAGTACATTAAACGACTAACTAACCAGTCAACCTATCATCAAAAGACGGGTAGTTACGGCTGTTCTTCAACAGCAGGAAACATGCCTTATCCTTTTGTTTATTCTATTTTGTCCATCGAATATTTATTTCTATTAAATGTTGAACAGAACTGTCTAATTAGTTGTTCTCATCGAATTTGAATTTTTAATTGAAATTCCGGTTGATTTGTATTAATTATAAAACTCATATCAATTTTTGATTAATGAATCTTCTCTAAAATAGATGGAAAATTTGTTGTAAGTGAATATAATAGGAAAAAAACAGTTATGCTACAAATATTGTATACAGGGTGTGGTGAGAGGTTCTTATGACAACTCCCATTTTTGGCGAGTTTTTCGAAAAACAAGAATTTTTAGCTGAGTCTCTAAAGAATATTTAAGCAAAATTAGGCGCCTTGTAACTCATTGGGTAATTGGTCAAAAAACGCTTTATTCCAACAATATCGCGATTTTCACTAACCAGTTATACCCGTCAAAGGACTAAGAATGCCCTCTTAAAATAGTTTTTATTCGTTTTTCATGAGTGAATCCTTGCAAAAATGGGAACACTGATTTTCTAACATCTTTATGAACGAAGAGATCATTTACCTACTTTTACTGTTTTTAACTCTATGGGGGAAGATTGTTTATGCTGATTAAATGTTTGTTAAGAAAATCCTTGGCATTGAAAAAATCACAAACAAATAAGACTTATTATTTTTACATTACTAGAAAGCAAAATAAGAGCAATAAACATTGAATTAATATAAACAACCTTACCCTATCAAGTTAAAAATAATAAATAACAGAGAAGATTTCTCACAGTATTCATTCTTTTTCCAACGATCGATCTTCACCACGGTTTTTTTACAATTAATCAAGGATACAAATCAGAAAACCAAGAAAAATCAATTGCGTTTTTTGATCCACTTCCCAATGAGCTACAAGGCCCTAATTTTGCTAAAATGGTCTCCAGAGACCTCCTATAAATCCTTGAAATATTTTTCGAATTGCTCGTTAAATATTGAGTATTGCTATAAGAATTTTTCGCTGGACCAGAATAACCCTGTATGTAATAGAGATTAAAACCAGTAATTCAAGTATTTTACAATATGAGCTTAAAATAGCTTACATTGTGACATTAAAGTGGCAAATAATTGCCGTAGTATACACATACACATATACACTTAGTGTATCCTAAATAGTTTTATTTATTGCAAACTAGTTTTAATCTAAGGATAGTCGAGTTTGTTGTTACCCAAAAGTCGTTAAACATATGCATAGAGGTGATATAGAGAACTGGTTATATTATGTTCGTTTAATGTGTATCTAGGGATCTTCTAAAATTTCCACTTATGCAACTTTCAATAACTTTCTAATAAATTCATCTAATTCTCAGATTTGTCCTTAATGATCGCGCTGTTTGAGTAACTTTTGTTTTGTTTAAAAAAAAAAAAAACATTACCACCAATCGATATTCTCCAATTCAATTCACAATCGGCGTACTTTCAAATGGATTCATTAAATTACGTGCACCAGAGATGCATCTGCTTTGATAATGTGCTTTGTATGTGAGTGTGCACGTTTTGTTTCTGTTTCGACAATAAAAGCCTGGAGGAAGAGCTGCTGCAGCGATACTAAGCGACAACAACAACTTGAACGATGAAACTGAAATATTTTCAGGTTATAACGAATGTATTTACGCTTATATTTCGTAGATCAAATTACTGCAGATAATTGATTAGAAAAATAAATAAAAGTGTGTATGTGTGACAAATAAAGAGGGAAAAATACGTAATTCTATTGCTGTGTGATTCACATTCGATCAAAAAGGAAAAGGAAACACAATGATGAAAGGATGAGCACACACACAAAAAAACACAATTTTCCTCTGGCAAACTTGAAATTGTATAGAATCAGATTTCGATATTTAACGTTTTTCAGGCGTGTTATTAGATACACTTCTTTAGAAAGTATCGCTTCAATAAATGTCCAATATTAAGAGGTGAAATCTATAAATTTAAAATATTGTTGCAATCAATGCAAAATTATCACAAAGTTCAATGGAAATTTGCAATGTAACCGTTATGATGATTTTTTCCCCACGTCCCTTCATCTGGTATAGATTTAGTGACCATTCAGTACCAGTGAAATGGAAAAATATATTACAGGACATTCAAAGAAGCTTTGGACTTAATCGAACCGGAAAAATAAAGCTAGATGCCATCTAGTTCCGGCAGTAATCAATCTTTTCGCTGTAATGGTTATTCTACAAAGCGTTCAATTATAGATCGATGTGTAGAGGAGGAAAAGAGAAGAATCAACAGGCATTTGTCAATATATGCCTGAAATTCGCATTAGAAATTTCAACTTGATTGTACGAATAAAGAGTCGTATGTTTAGTCAATTTAAAACACTCACCATTATTAAAGCAATTACAAGTTTCTTTAAAGAAGATGTAAATTTGTTGGAATAAGTTGTGCTTTTTTTTCGGTTGTTGATTCAATGAAATTTCCAGTATTGTGTATATGTTTACATTTAGAGTTTCACGTTTTATTATCCCAGTTTTCATATTTGAAATAGGGGAAATTTTATTAGCAGGAAATTTACGATCTTTAGACTGCTAAAGCCGACTTAATTCGCACCACTATCATCAAGAATAAAAAAAAAATACCAAACATCATATAATTCAGTTTTAAGTCTAGACTAGATCGTGCACTATATATTAGCTACTTATAATAAAATATAAATTGAATATTGTATGTGTATGTGTATGTATAATGGAAATTTTCTTGTTTAATATAAAATATCCGTGCTTGATGAGAAATTTTAATTTGATTAAATTATTGTTTTTTCAAGTGGAAATTATAAGCGATAGAAAATCAATTTTCATTTAAAGTGAGCTTATTTTGTAATTTCTCGGTTTACTACCGTGGACTTTTCAATAATTGCTAATATAAAATAGAAAGGTGTGTCTGTGTATACAATGTGTCGTCAGCGAAATTTACCAAAGTCTCTGTTTTCTTTTTTCTTTTGCCAAGGTATTATATCGAGTAGTCGTCCATATCGTCGTTTCAAATATGTGTGTTTGTGTGATAAAGACTTTTATGTGAGCAATAACAATTCAATGTTGATCGGATTGCAAGAATAAACGCTTATACCGTAGGTATTTATATTTTGTACAGTCGATTCAAAATTCAGAAATGTCCACCGAAAAGTAAACTCCTATTTCAAAATTTCAAGGATTTATAGGCGAATCCCTGGAGAACATGTTAGCGAAATTAGATCCTTGTAGTTCATTTGAAAGTCGGTCAAACAACACTCGTTCCGGTCTTTCAAAAACGAGATAAATACTCAAAATGAATAAGAATGACTCGAAGACTCTTTAACAGTGATTTTTTACTGCATTCTAGAAATAAATTTAAAACAATGGAGACAAACGAAAAGAATTAAAATTGGGAGGATACTCGAGTAATTCAATGTCGTGAAATTCTTGAAATACTTTTAGAATCGCTCGACAAATAATGGGAGTTTCACACTATTTGTCTACTTTTAGAACAACAGCGCTGTTGTCTTTAGAATTTAACAATTTTTTTCCGCTCTCTTATAATAATAAGTCGTTGTTAAGAAAATGTTAATTACAAAAATAAACATTCATTAAAATTGAATCTTTAGGAGGGCAATAATTATCGTATTTACGAAATCGTCTAATCTCCTTGGCGAATATAACGTTACAAGTTAACTATGTCGTGATTCTGATAATTTGTTAGGGTGTGTTCGTTTATATATACCTACTTATAAATGTACGAGACCTGACTTGCTTAAGATTTTAAAATTGAATTTTATTAGATTGCAAAAAAAAGTGAGATTCAAAATTTAAAAAAAAATACCAGTGCTTGTCGTTAGTCTAATTGTAAGCTTTTTTTATCACAAAAACCTTATACCAGATTTTCTTTTTTCTACGACAGTACGGTATGTCTTTCTTTCTGATGATGTATACTGCTGTCGAAAGTAACTCAGTGCGGAAAGTTAAATTTGCCGCACTGAGAAACACAAGATGGGAGAAGAAACAAATACAGCAGAGACAAGAAAAGGGAAGAAAAACAAGCAATCTTTACTGTCCGAATTAGTTTTATTTAGCTCTTGAATTTTTTTGGATGACGTTTTTGCATTAAAAAAGAAGCCTAAATATCGAAATAATTGTATTTAATGTTAATAAACCATGTGTACGGTATAGAAACAACGATGAACATTGTTATAAACGATTTTTATTTTAACGTTAACACCGATTTTTTCTCAAAAAACACATTTTAAAATTTCAATTTATAAATTTCACCATATTACTCCCTGTGAGGCAAGCGCCATCTAACGTTTGAAAAGCGTTATAACCACGCGTATTATTCTATCTTAAGCGAAGGAAATTGATTTTAACATGTATAATGTATCATACGTTTGTGTAAATTGATATAATCCAATAATATTCAATTTGGATTAGAATTGTTGAGAGTTTATGTCTTGCAGGTGGAGAGGTTAATTTGTGTAAATTATATTGCGACCAAATTAATCTATATCTGATGACGATTAATAGACGTATATAAACATGTAAAATAATTAATCTAGACCGTTAAATAACAATACCCTTAGCTTGCTTTTTTCTTTGGTTATTACTATTATTTGAGGTAATCATTAAAATTAATGAATATGGATAGGTATTAAAGCTGTTTGTATTTTATGATTCATTGTAAGTTGTGGAATACAAAATAGGTATACTGCAATAGTCGTCTAGTCTCTATGACGATAAAGTAATTAGGTTCTACTATAAGACATACACTCATCATATTAATCAACAACGGTACAAACATCTTTATTAAATGAGGCGAGATGCAATTAAAATATACGTTAAAACAGCAATTTAATTAGTGATCCTATGATGTTGTGTTATGTATAATGCAATTTTATACCACCATAGGGTATATTAAATGTTATATTCACATATGATGATGAAATTATAACAATTTATAACACAATAATATGAATAATAATAATAATAAGAATAAGAATATACTGGGTGAGTCACGTAAGACGAAACGTTCTTATGACAGCTTCTATTTTAACAAAATTAAAACCTTGTAGTTCATTAGAGTCGGTCAAAAAACATTCGTTTTGGAGAAATTTGCAATTTACAAAAACGACATAAACACTCAAAACAACTAAGAATGACTCTTAGACCCTCCTAACAATGATTTTTTCGCTTTTTTCAATTGCGTTCTAGAAAAAATGCGAAACATTCCCACCTATTCCAGAATAAATTTAAGGGGATTCGCGAGTGTGGTTTTGATGTGTTACAATTACATGGAGATTCCATAAGCGAACACTTGGGTCGTGTCATTTGTAAACGGTAAGAGGTATCGAGCTCCAAAATAGCTCAATCGATCACAAATTTTATTCTTCATTGGGCGACTCTCGATTTGAGTGGAAAACTGATTGGATTTTCCAAATATTTGAGAATATCATGACTTTTCACATAAAAAATTAGTATTAAGCTGGGCCGCACAGCTTCTTGTATAGTGAAAATAATTTAATAAAATTTGCATGAATAAATAGAGAAACGTCAACTGCATTGGGGGGCGCTCTTTTCTTCTTTTTCATTTCTGAAAATATTGAATTTGAAGTGGAATGTCAAAAAATTCTATACATCGCATTGTCTTTTAATTTTAAAGCTAAAAGATCGTACAGCAGCTTTTTTGAAAGCTTATTCATGTACGAAGGGCATATGGAGCCCCGAAAATCCAGTTTTTGAAAATCCAAAAATTTATTGAGAGAAAATGAAAAAGTTGGAATTTTTTTCTAAATTTTTGTTCAATAACTTTTTGGATTTTTAGGGCTCTATATGCCCTTTGCACATGAATAAGCTTTCAAATAAGCTGCCGTACGATTTTTTATCTTAAAAATGGTAGATAATACGTTGTATTGATTTTTTTTTGACATGCTCCGACATTTTCCTCTGCACTTTAAAATTTAGTCAAAATTTTCCAAAATGGAAAAGTCTGTCGGGAGCACGGTGAAATGCCCAATTCAACGCTGGTCTCTGAAAATAACCGATAAATTGATGATTAAAAATGATCACTTTTTCAGACAATAAAACGAGGCCCGCTTCCAAATAGCCTTAAGCAAAATGAAAAAAAATCAATATTGGGAAGATCCTCGAGTCATTCTAAATCGTTTTACCTGTTTGGTTTGTTTTTGACCAACTTCCAAATGAGCTAAGAGGTTCTAATGTTGCTAAAATAATCTCCAGGGACTGTTTTATCAATCCATGAAGTATTTTTGAGAAAAATCTTCAGTTGATTGTGAACGAACATTTAGATTACCATCGATTGAGATCCCTCTACTTTCATCTAGACTAGCTTGAAAAAGTCTAGATACATAAAGATCATCGTCCACTTGTTCGATATTGTAAGCCACTATCGTAAAGAATTCGGAATGAGACTCCGTATCAACCATACACACATAAAAAATCAATTCAATTTCCAACTGGTGGGTGATAAACATTTGAGACAATTTTGGTCTTTATTTATATTGCAATTACATTAAAAATTTAAAATGATTATTGATTTGTCTACAGTGTAATACATATATCGAACAATTGGTACTTACTAACTTAAGTTAATAAATTACACAACAGTTTTGAGGAAACTTTAAGAGATTGTGTGTTGGTATCGTACACTTCCGGGAGATTTATTTTTCGATTTCCTCCAAGTTGCACACATATATTGCATGTAAATTTCTTTGTTCCCAAAATCCATTTACATATATTGTTAAGTTTGTTGTTTTATCAACGATATCGTTCCATTTACAAAACCATCTTCAATATTAATGATTTTCATAAAATTGTAAGTGTTTTAGAGTTAAGTTTGTTGCTGCTTCTACAACAACAACAACTCTCTTATGCTAGATTTAAGTGAGACGCGACAGTTGCGAAATTTACATTTTCAGTATAACTTAAACAGTTCGAGAAACATTTATAGTGTAGATGAGATGTTGTTATCTTCTCACAATATGTGCCGCCGTCGCCGCCGCCGCCTTCATCTATTACTACTCTCTATATCTCTTTTCCCTATACTATATCCACAGTTAGTTGAGTGGTGGTAGTAGTAGTAGTAGTAGTAGATAACAACGATTGGGAATTTCCTAGCAACTCCATTAAATACGCGAATGAAATACAGAAAATGTTGCCTTTCAGTTTGTGAGAGGCAACTCTAATAAAACTTGCTTCAATATTTACGACAGAGAGAATTCACCAAACTCATTCATCTCCCTATTTTCGGTCTCATCCTATTAAATTATAGTTGCCAGTGGTGTGCAAACACACATACACATTGACACCATTATTCTAGAATGAATTATTTCAGTTTCTACACAGCCTGACACTTATTTTTTGAAGACTTTGCACACATTCACACTCTCACAAGGAATGGGCACGATGAGGTTGACCATTGGACCAGGGTTAGGACGAGGATTGGGTCGATCCTTAGTTCCCAAGGCTGGGGTGCAATGAGATTGATCATTGGGCTAGGCTTGGGGCGCGACTAAGGCCGATGCTTGGTTTCCCAAGCTTGGGTGCAAAAAGATTGTTGTTTGATTTGCTCGTAACAAAAACTCGGATAATGTAAAAGGGCTTTTAGATTTTTGAAGTTAGTCCTTTACGCCCTAAAAATATTAAAAAAGTTGCAACCCAAGATTAACAGTGAAACATTGAGACGCAAAAATGCGCTTCGTGTCTCTGTGTCTTTCCCGTCACTTCCAAACCAGGGTGTTCGGGAATCTATGTGGGCCCACAGAAGAATTCTTAACATTCCAATAGGAATATTTTCTTATCCACAACACAATTGATTTTTTGTAAAAATTATTATATTTTAACAGGTCGACAGTAAGAATAAAGTTTGAAAACTGCTTGGAGTAGACTGTTGAAACTATTCAATGTTCAACGGAAAACGAAAAAAAATATAACTAATAAGGGTTTTATATAAATTTTGTACAATTTAGAATAGCAACCCTGTAGAAGAAGAAAAATAAAGATATTTCGTTCAAATTGAACGGATTGCACCGATTAATTGGTGTTGTGTTTAATAATAGCACAATGTCCGTAGTATACAAAGGCTACAAAAGCGCTTTATTGATCACCAGTTGATTGAAATAATAACCTGATTTTTAACAAGAAAATAAAAGAAAATCCATTTGTCCTCGGTTGTAATAAATCGAACGGATTTAATCAACTTTTGTGTTGTTTCACAATTAATTTTGATACGAGTTTATAAAATTTCTACAACTATACAACCATATATTTTATATATGATGGCGTCTATAAAATCGTAGTGTTTGAAATTTACTGTTTGAATTCAAAACAGAAAATAGTCCATCAAATGTTGGGTGTAAATAAATAACCAGTTCACAGTAAGATTTATCGTGTAACCATCCTTTATTACACCGGATCGTAAATAAGACCAATTCTACATGAGGAAAATTTGCGTCAAGTTAATGTAGGATAGGTATTAATACTATAATTTGATGAATTTTTGGCAAAATTAATATCGCACAAGTTGGTAATTTTAACTGTATAAATTTCTGAAATTAAATCAATTTTCATGTTTTGATAAAGACATTGAAGAATTGAGTTTGTACTTGTAGTTTATCGTTTCCAACATCATTTCCTGTATGGCATGAATCGCGAATTGCTGCATGTTTCCATTACATTATTCAACTTACACCTTTTTCTTGTCTCTATCAAAATTCTTTAACAACAATTAACAATCCAAGTAAGTACTTGCAATATTAATACTGGCTGATCCACGAAAGTTCTTATAGCAACTCTCATTATTTTGCGAGCGATTCGAAAAGGGATTTCTAGAGAACATTTTAGTGAAATTAGGGCCTTGTAGCTGATTGGGAAATTAATCGAAAAACACTTTATTTCAACGATGTTGCTATTTTCACTAACCGGTTATACACGTCAAAGGATTAAGAATGACTAGAAGATCATTTAAAATAATTTTTATTCATTTTTCATCACTGGACCCTTCCGAAGATGGTAACACTGATTTTTCGACATCCTTACGAATGACGAGGTGATTTATTTATTTTTAGTATCTTTGACCCGATGGGGAAGACTGTTTATGTTTTTTTTTTCAAAAAAAAAAAGAAAATCCTTAACATTAGAAACAAATAATGACCACGCGACTTTTATTATTTTTACATGACAAATAATCAGATTAAAAGTACTAAACACTGAATTAACGTAAACAGTCTTACCTTATCATCAAGTTAAAAGTGTTAAACAACAGAGAAGATCACTCACACTAGATTCATTCATTTTTTTTACGATCGATCTGCACTAAGGATACAAATGAGAAAAAAACGGGTAAAATCAATTTTATGATGGTTCATGAGCCATTCCTAGTCAATTTATGCGTGTAGTTGGTTGGCAGAAATCGCGAAATTGTCGAAGTGAAGCGTTTTTTGACCAACTGCTACAAGGCCCCAATTTCGCTAAAACGTTCTCTGGGACCCTCCACCTTACAAATCCCCAAATAGTGGGAACTTTTCGTTTTACATGAATTAGCCTGTATAAATTTCGTTTAGAATCAATATTTATCTATACCTTCGATAGATACAGATTTCCCCCTTATCTACTTCAATCGTTGATTGCCTGCCTACAACCACCACCACCACCACCACCAGCGTTGTTGTTCTTGTTGTGTCATCTCACCCTCGTCTCCTCTGATAAAATTACACGTTTAGGTTTGCTCAAACGAGGGAATCTTTGTGTTTATCAATAGGACAATTAGATTAAACCAAAGCTAGGGATCAAATGGAAATCATAACATTTCATATTGTAAATAATGAAAAAAAAAATAGTGTAAATATTTTCATGATTTAATCAATCACACACAACGCCGACGATGACATTGATGTTAGACTAGTTGGACAATTTTAGGGCTTTCAACCCATCTATACATTACTATATACATATAACAAACCTTGTAGTGAATCAAATGCCACACATAGCAGCTCTGTTGTTTGGAATTATAACTAGGGTGGTTGGTGATTGCCGTTGACGCGTGTAGAGGTATTGTTGAGAATTATACAGAGGGTTATTTGAGGGTAACCTTCCATCTCAACCGCCCATCCCCTCTAAAACTACAAACTTCTTTAAATAACAACAAGAATTGCAACTTTAATGTTGTTACATACTATTTGTAATTTGTTACATTTTGACTAATTATAGTTGTCGTTTTCTGTTTCAGGTGAGTTGATCCCTTGTTTAATCCAGTGAGGTAAATCACCACTCTCTATTGCGAGATGTTTTAAAGTTCACCCCATGTACTGGTAAATGTGTGCTTCTGTTTTTTTTTTATGCTTAAAAGTTTCCTTTTCATAATGTGTCGGTTGTAATGGTCGGCGGAGTAGAGAGTGATCTATAGAATTCTGTTGTTTAATTGAAAATATAGACGAGAAAAGAATCGCATTTTAAAACGGTCCTTTCTCAATCACCACCTCCACCCCTCTTCAGGCACACTCTCACTCCAGCTTTCCACATCGTCGAGCTGGTATTTGCCATTACGGCCACGAAACGTTCCCAACTACCGACTGCGTTGAGGTTTATGACCGTAAATTGCATTTTTCAACCGTGCGGTATTTTGTGACTTTACAATGTATTAAAAAAGTTTATACACAACGATTAACTTGAAATAAGGTATGTTTTGGTGTTTTTTTTTGTGGAATTGTTGTGGTACACAATTTCAAACTGTTATACTAGAAATTCGATCGATTATCGAAATTAAACAAGAAATTGACTGTCGATAACAACCGGTACAGGTGTCACTTCTTATACGTTCGAAATCCAATTGCTTTATTAACAGTTGATGTAATAAGAGTAAAGTTGTAAGCATCGATTATAAATAAATGATGTAAGCTATTCCACCACCAGAAATTGTCTGCAACAAAGCAAAGCAACGAAAAAAAAATCGATTGGAATTCTTATTGAAAACTGGAATGTGTCTCGCACATACATAGATCTAGTATATCTAAGGATAATGCTTTCTCTCGGAATAATGAACAACCTAAATTTCTAACATTATATACTGATGTATTATTATTATTACTAATACTGATGAGCATGAGCCTCAAAAACCACATGCAGTGTTATTTACATAAATCGTTCCATTTTTTCTTATGGGATATTTGACGTGTTGTCTAAAGACAAAACTAGGAAAAGCGTTATCCATATGTCTACTAGATCTTGTATCTTAATTCAATGGTGAGATGTGTTTCATTTTTTCTTCTTCTACGTCGAGTACTTAATATAATCGTTCAAATCATTTTCCCTTCAATTATAAAACAATTTTATCTTCGAACACCCATCATCATTATAACAACCCACCTTTTCCTTTCTATCTATCAATTTCAACCAATTACGTTTTTGACCGTGATTAAAACGATCTAAATGAAACGTGCTTCTCGCTATTTTCCATTCGAATTTCTCCCTTTCGTAGAGAGATAGAAAAAAAAGAAGGAATTGTGTTCAAGACTGTATATCTATATACCTGTTTTATTTTTCGGTTATGGTGAGGGGTTATTAAATGTCACCTCAGGCGTATCTTTGTTCGTACACCACTACCCTTAGTCTATGCGCGATGGTTTATAATAATAACAATGAATTTTTAGAGTTGCGGAATATGCGCTGCCGATGGCAATTTTAAGCAATATTTTTGATAAATTCTTTTTGTGGTAGATTGCTATTCTGTCCTTTGTTCTAATCGACTGATAAAAGATTGTTTAAGGTTTTTTCCAAGCATTTTCTAATTCACAATTTTTCATGAGTTTCTATTATGAAATAATAAAAGACTGTGGTGGACCTATCACAAAATGGAAATTTATGGGGTACATTCTATACTAAATTTTAAGTGCATCGTATTTTAGTTTTATGTGTACAGAAAGTCAATGTATTTCTCCCTTCTCTCTTTCTCTATCTTTTTTTTGCATATTATTAAAATTTAATGCAAGTTCTACTTAAAATGTATCCCAAGTTGTGTTAGTTGAGCAGATGGGCTAATTTTATTATTATTTTTAGCAAGATTTCAAATTCTTGAAGTATAACAATCTTTATTATTTAAAATGATGTAAATACATTTATATTTTAGAGCATCGTAAAGTTTTTAATTATTAGACCACACGTATCTTGGGAGAAAAAACGATCATATAGCGCCAGGAGGGATGGTCATGCGTTTAAAATCAACAAACTTTGGGAGGTGTACGATCAAAAATGTTCGCATCGACAAATTTTTTGACTGTTTTAATGTCTCAACAATTTTCAGTTTTTTATAATTCCACAAAGTGAAATTCTCATAGAATTTACGCTTTCATGAGAGAGCAGAAACAAAAAAAAAAGGTTTCCATACTTTTATAAAAGCAGACGTCTAATATTTTTATACACCTATATTTGAAATTTGTAGTGACAACTGTACTAAAGAATAGAATAAAAATAACAATGCCCTTAATGTTGACTATAAAAGAAAAAATGTAACAGTATTTACAAACCCTCTGAGGAGTTCTATATTATATGTATAGTAAAAAAACCGTTTCGTTCATATTGAAACATACTCGTTCTCTCTTTCTCTCTATATGACATATAGAATGACTAAAAACTAGTAGAAGAGAAAGACTAAAAAGATAAAGGAGTAGTAGTGATGATGAGAAAAAATTCACAACGACAAACTCAACAGACTTCTTTTTTATACAAGCAGTATTTTCATTTATTCACACAAAATACGGCTTGTCTTTAGAGAGGATCATACAGACAAAAAAACACACAACATATTAAATAAATTTTTTATCATCTACTTACTTACATGTATTATTTATTAATTTTTTTTCCTTTGTTGTGTATACCAATAAAGCTTTAATTCGCTGATTTTAATTACTGGCCTTACTTTAAATAGCCACTGATTTCCGGCCGTCTGAGAGCACACCTGCCCAAATATTTGAAAGACAAGACCGACAGAATAATTAGGAATTTGTTCAATTAAGACAACTAATTGCTATAGAATAATACATTCAGGTTCCGCCCTTTTTATTATAATATTGTATATATACAATAAGATATGTTTTTGATAAATGAATTCTTGAGAAGTTTTCCTATATATGACAGCTGAAAGAAGAATGATGACAACATATCGTAGAACAATATTGACATAATAGAGAACGATTTGAAATAGACAAGTCATTTCTTATGCCATGTGTTGTGTATTTCTTTTATCTTTTCGTTCAATAATCCTTCACAAATGAAAATAACCAATATGTTTACTTGTATATTAACGATACAATTGAGTAAAAGTTACAAATAGCTTCCTGATAGAAGTTACAACACCATGTTTCCGATAGAATAGAGAGACTACATTGTACATTCTGCTTGTAGAGAGATGTGTAGACAATGTTTAACAAGTGGTTGGTCAAATGATCTCTGATAAAGCCAACGGCAATAATAGTAAAATCCAACAGGTCTTTGAAATTATTGACCGATTCTATAGTTAATTTTCGATTTTTTTTAAATAGTTGTAAATGTGTTTTTATCATTGATTTGTACATAAAAATATCAATAGTACCTAAAAGAGACCACCTATCCAATGTTCATGTCACGAACTTACCATATATTGTATACAAAAGCATCAAGTGGATTGTGTGGCAAACGACAAGAAACTAGATTACCTAATTTAAAAACAATCTCTCTTTTCAATTTTAGTCGAGATCTATGCAAAGTGTTAGTTACATATACAGGATGTGGTGCCCAGAGAACATTTTAGCAAAATCAAGGCTCCCGTAGCTCTTTGGACAATGAGTGAAATTAAATGTAACTTTCAAATATACAGCAAGGTTCACGAGTCTTTGTGCTCCCATCAAAAGTGTTAAAGTACTTTAATACGTTCGTAACATTTAGATTTTTGAAGCTAGTCCTTTACTTACGCTGTAAAACAATTTAAAAAAAATGCAGCTTGAGATTGACGTGAAACATTGAAATACAAAAATCCTTCGCCTCTCTGTGTCAGTCATTGTTCTTTCCCATTGGTTTAGTATCAAATTTTAAATCAGTGTTTCTCAACCGCCGATCCGGAAACCGATTTAGACCCGCAGAAGAATTTTACACGTTTCAAAAGGAAATTTTTCAAACAACAAAAAGTGCATCTACACAAAGCCCTAACAATTAAAGACAATTTCTTGGTAATTCTGGAACGTCTAAGAATTTTGTCTATGTTGCTAATACATGATGAATCAACAGTATACTTTGTTATTTTCTAATTAAATAAACAGCATTAAGGTATTTCTAATTATCATCCTTATTACTTTATTATTATTTGTTTTTTCGGACCTATGAAGTTATCTGGATTTTGCAATTTTCTCTGATTTTGTACCTTATAACTATCGAATGTCAAGGATTTCTTCTTAAGTAAACAAGAACTATAACTCAAGCACTCGTATCCATTAAAATAAAAATGTAACAACAGTTGAAGAGGCATAAAACAAGTGCATTTCAATTTTTACCCAATCGATACCTGAGAAGAATGTTTCGCAGTTTTTTTTTCATATTACAACAGAACAAAAAAAATACGAGGATACTCGTGTCATTTCAAGTCATTTTACGCGTATAGCTGACTGGTGCAAATTTCGACATTGCGAAAAATAATCTTGCGAATGAGCTACGTAGTTCTATTTTCGCTAAAATGTTGTCTGGTGACCACCCTACAAATCCTTAAAGTATTCTTCGAATCTTCCGCCAAATAATAGGGGTTTAAACGATTGTTTTATACAGGGTGTTTATTGATCTATGTATGGTGAGTTGAGAGTTCTAAGAAACAACTATTAGTCAACGAGCGATTCGAATAATACTTTGAGGATTTGTAGAAGCGTCCCTAGGGAACATTTTAGCAAAATTAGAACTTTGTAGCTCATTTCAAAGTTGGTCAAAAAACGATCGTTTTGCACAATGTCGCAATTTTAGAAAACGAACAAAACACGCAGAACGACTAAAAATGACTCAGAGACCTTCCCAACATTGATTTTTTTTCGTTTTTCTCCATTGTATTCCAGAGAAAATACGAAATATTTCCACTTGTTTCAGAATAAAATGGCGAAAAACGAAAAAATCAATTTTGGGAGGATCCTAAAGTCATTCTAAGTCGTTTTGCGTGTTTAATTCGTTTTCGAAAATGGCTACATCGTCAGAAACGAGCGGTTTTTGACCAACTTCCAAATGAGCTACGAGGTTCTAATTTTGCTGAAATTTTCTTCAAGGATCCTCCTACAAACCCTTAAAATATTCTTCGAATCGCTCGTCGACTAATAGGAGTTTCTTAGAACTGACCATACTTAGACCAAACACCCTGTATTTACAACAGCAAGTCTGTATAGAATAAAAAACACCTTCAGTTTTCAGCTTCAGCTGAAACAAAATACCGCCAATGTTCGTTAGTGTTACAATATCGTTTTGTTGAAATAAATGTAGTCTTAAAGAACTCATTGAAAGCAGTCTAAAGTTTTTAAAGTACTTTAATGTTTTAATAGACTGTTGTGTGCCCTTGGTTCCAAGACTATTGTTTAAAATGTGTCAATCGAAGGTGAACACGGACAATTGTTAACCACCACCACCACCATCACCAATGGCGGCGAAAGTTATATTCAATATACCCGAAAACCAGAACACGACAAATAAAAGATTTCAAGCTTTTATTATTTATAGTCAAAGAGGGTGAAAGAAAAAAAACATTGAAGGGGAAGGGGCATATGTAAGTCTAGACCTATTTGTAAAGCAGTACCGTACAAATACAACAACAATTTGCTATTTAGAAAATTCAATGGTGTTTGTTTCAAATGAAGACGTCAATGTCGGATCAGATAGTCACGGAAATGATTATAATGGCGGATACGGAACTAACGATGTTCAGAGAATGAATGAAGCAGGTAGAAAGACAAAAGACAACAACAGGTGTGGACCTATCTGTATATAGTGAAATAGGAAGAACTGTTAAAGCGTGAAATCAACGCCCTGATGATGATGATCATGATGATGATGATGATGGTGGTGATAATAAGAGAGAAACGCGGACGTGAATCCAGGAAAACAACAGAGCTTTATCTCAATTAGTTTGTTATTTGTATTTATTTACATTTTATGTATTTAATTACGATACTTGTTTGCATACTTGTGAGATTCTGTTGTTTATCCTTTAAAGTTGCATCCTTTTGTGTGTGTTGCGATTAATACTCAAAGGGAAAAATTACGGAAAACAGCTAATATTATAGAGGATCTTACAAATTTTTTAGATGTAAACGAATTTAATTAATTTGTGACAGAAAAAAAACATAAACATCTTTAAGAGTACTGTTTTTTGTTTAAAAAATTCACAATTTATTAACGACGATAATAATTGTTAAAACTAGGTCGAAATATAGTAAACAAAACCTCTTTTATTTTAATGCTAATTAAATTAAAAAAAACTGAGGATATAATCAAATTTTAAACAAGATGTGCTAATAAAAACTTTTAAACTCCTATGTGTTTGTGAGTGTGTGTGTGTGTGTGTGTGTGTGTTTTGTAGAAAAGTTGAAATATTTAATTAATTCACTCCTAAACCCTTTCTCTAATTTTAATTCATACGAAAAGCACTCTATGTCCCTTTAAAAACGTATAATTTGTACACGTAAACAGTCCACTGGATGTAATCTAGATTAGAAAACGGAAAATTCTCATGCAAATCCAAGGGACAGATACTTATCGGTGCTCGGTTTTTTTTTTATGATAGAAATACAGAAATTCAAATACATATTTTCATTCCATGATTTCAGTGATAGATTTACGTCTGTGTATAACAATTGTTGCTTTCTGGCAATAATAATTTCGAAGAAAAAATCGATCAAGTTCTTGAGAAAGTTCACGTGTACAATTCTAGTTTCTCATCCTCATCAGTCATCATTAACAATAATGCATTATGTGAACAAGGAATGAAATTTTCACAAATAATTAGCTTATACTTATTGTCGGTATGCAATTATAGAGCGAGAGTCTTGTCTGTCCTCATGTGAATGTCGGCTCGTTATAAACAGACCAATAATCCCGCATGTGGTCTGTCTTTTGTTTAGTTAAATGCATATCAACTAATAATAAGCCTTCTTCTAACCCTTTGTAAATATTTTTGCATACCCAATAGTAGTGCAAGTATGTATGTACATTCAATAAATAAACAATGCATATCCTATTGAAAATTAGAGCGGATAAATAAAACAATAATAAAATGGCGACACTGAAATTAACGTAAATCTGACTAATTTCCACGATAAATTCTATTTGTATGACTAAAACATGAACAAATATCGAGTGAAATTCCCGAAACATGTATGCATATTTACACAGTTATTCGCAGTATTCTCAGCTTATCTGTAATCTTTTATTATTAGCCAAATATTGCGGCGATTCGTTGATTCACATTTAATTCCAATGGGAGGCGATCTTCTATAATAAATTAACGAAGGAATCGTGAATTTATTTTAGATTGTCGCGCGATTATCGCCAGCGTCAGATCGCCTGTTTATTGTTTGTGATATCGCTCACTAACTTTATCAACCAGGTTCAATAATTATAGTGTTGCTATAGCAACAAATAAACGTATAACTTTATTAAGATGGAGATCGAATGCAATTGGAGAGCGCTAACGTGTAAGATAATTCAGGACAATAGTGACGTCACCTACAAGCAAATGCGGGCAAATCCCGCTTCTATATAATAAAATATCTAACGAGTTACTACCTTTTTTATTGTTTGAAGAGTCTTATTAGCACCAATTAATCAATTTTTCAGAATTTACCCTACTGCTAACAACAAATAATAATAGAGGGTTGTGACAAATTAACATATCGTGTGTGTGTATGTGTGTTTATGTCGAGCCTGTTACCGATTTCACAAACTGATTACAACTGAATCAATTCATTATTATGCTATTTAAATTGGTTGAAGTAGTTTTTCATGTAAAAATGTTGACAATAGAATCTGGCCGATTATATGATTTTAAAGTAAACATATTTGTTCGTTATGTGGATGATTTTTCCATTTTTAAATTTGTCGCCGATATATCGTTGACACACAGAAGAGGCTTGGGTGGTTTCTTGGTGTTTTATAGTTTTATATTTCTAATCGGATTGCATCGCGGATAGGCGTGAGGGTTTTGGTGAGTTGTTAGAAACAGTTTCTGAACTGTATTCATAATGAATTATTCATTTGTCGACTATATCTACTTAATCACTGTGACTTGTTTAGGACCTTTTAGGGTGCGCGACAAGCCAATTTATCAAACACTAAATCACCGCAAATGTCTAGAAAAGAAAACTAAGAGGGGTTGGGGGGGATGAAAAAAAAACAACAACTGTGAATTTTGACAGAAATTGAACACGTAAAGTATATATTATTTTCAAATAAAAAAAAAATGCTACTAATAACCTACCCCTGCAAGGTTGGTTCAATATTTTTTGATCCAGTATAGGAGAGGAGAGGAGAAAAGTTGTTTAAATCATTTCTATTGATGTTTGTGGAACGAATGGAATTACTACACGCAAATCAATGGTGTAACATAGTAAATAAATGGTTGATGGTGTAAATTACAAAGTGGATAAATTATTCAACAAATAGAGTCGCTGTAGAAAAGTTTTAAAATAACGTCAGGTAATAACAATTTATTATTTTTATATTTTCAAATAGGATAAAATATTTCAATTGAAACCAACTACAAACTTGCTATAGTTGATCATAATCTCACTCTTCATTTGCACCGTTCATGACCAATTTTCTATAGGGATTACGATTGCATTAATATAAATTTATCCGGTTAGATAGGATAAAATCTAGATGGACGTACGTTTTGAGAATTCAACTGTGAGTAATTTATCAGCAATGAATTTGTTTTATCATTTCATCCAACTATCGATAGAATTTGTTTAACTTCAGTTCGTGTTAAAGACTCATCAAAAAGTTGACGTCTCTTTGGTATGGATCACTAGGGGATGAGGGTGGATGGTGTATACTCTTAACTAAATATTGAGTTGGATAGTAAACCGTTTTGTAAATATAAATATTAATTTATTCACATTGAAAACGATCCACCTTCAGGATATTTAAAATTGAATCCCATCATCTTTGAAGATTGCATTTCATATCTATATGTAGTATGTTCAAGTTCAACGATCCTAAAAGCTGACGCACTTTATTGGTGGTAGTAGTAGTAGGAAACCTCATCTCTTTTAAATTAATATTTCGTGCCAACTTTCATCGATATTAAAGACGAATCGAGCAGACGAATTTCGTTCAAGCTAAAGAGACGATAGAGTAGGAGGACAAATGATAAGGATTACCAAATTTTTTAATAATATTACGCACATTAAAATTTATCTCCGATTAAGATAGAATAATACCTACGGATATTACGTTTCTCAAACGTTAGATAGCATATATATATTATTATATATGTTATATATTATATATATATTTTTCCCCATTCCTGAAGACTTCAACCATAATGAGATATGGTGTTCAATGTTGTTCGCTACTATAGAATTTTTGAAGTCGTAAAAATCGTATTTTATTAGATTTAGATCGGAATAGAAATTGGAATCGTTAAAGCAAACAGATCACTTATGTAATATTGTACGTGTTTTTCAATTCGTTAAGTGTAAATTGGTGTGTAAGAAGAAGGGGTGTGTGTGTGTGTTTGTGTGTATTTGTTAATATTGATTCCACAACAGCACATGATTTGGTGTTTTCTATTTTCTCCACCTATTCCATTCTCGACATTGATATATTTGAAATTCTATAATTTCGATAATAATCAAATTTTGTGAATTTATCACTAGTTATTGAGGGGATGAGAACAGATTCATTTCAGAATAGCGTTATCAAATTGAATAGGACGTGATTTTCTGTATAGTTATCATCGTGTTGGTGGTGGTGTTTTTTTTTTGTTCCTGCTAACTAAGCAAACGTTCCTCCAATAATAAATGTCGTCAATGTTTTTGTTGGTGTGTTTAAATCCGTTTGGAAATCCTCATCGATTTGGCTTCCAATTCCAAACGGATCTCCACCAGTTTTACTCTATTTTCTATAATGAATCCTTTATTACTACTAGAGATTTCTTGTGTCTTTTGATTTTTATTGAACACTTTGTTATATGTCGTATTTTGTGATGTGTGTGTGCTGATAAGTTTATTGTAAATTGTTCAAAATTGGCCAGCAATTTATAGAAAATCCTCTCTTTACTATTGTTTATTATTTTTTAAATTATTGGTTTATTTAAATATTATAGAGTATAGTTCTGTCTATCAGTTGAGGATTAGTTAATTTGCATACTAGCTGATGTTATTCTGCATCGTTGAATATCATAATATTGATTGAATTATAACTTGCCTGCAAACATAAACCGAGTTTGTGTTTGAAATTGGAATGGTTTCTTCTTGTACGATTACATTATTTCATTTAAAATTTTATCAAAAATATCAATATTTTATTGTATAAGAATTCTTCCAGTATTCGATCACATGGAGCAATTGACGTACAATTGATGACATTGCTTCTTGCACAGCAGGCAATCCTCCTAGTAGCATCGTTTATAAATGACCACAACTTATTCGATGTTTCTTTGAATTTTCTATTAGAGTTAAATTATACACCAAATAGACAAGTATTTAATCTCTTCAGATAAATTTTGTTCATTTTTTTAATAAAAAATTATAAAGTATGACTAATTATTGTAAATTTGATGAGAATATTCAGGGACGTCCCTAGAATCTTAGCCGTCCGTATGCAAAAGGCGCTTAAGCCGCCCTTTCATTCGAAAAAAAATACGTCATTTTTCACAAAATTATGATTTAGCGATCGAATCCTAAATTTGAGATTGTCATGCCTCTCGATTTCTACTATAATCGTAATTTATATGTTTGTATTACACCAAATACTTGAACCCACCTACTTGCTGTGCTTATGGAAATACAGCAAGAGAGGGACAAAAATCAGTTAGAGTAGATTGCCTGTTTATTGTTTGTGACGTTGCTCACTCATTTCATCAATTACAGTGTTACGATCGCAAAAAATAAATGGATAATTCTATGGATAAGTAGATGGGGATCTAGTGCGATTGGAGAGCGCTAACATACAAGATAATTTAAAGCAGTAGTAACGTCACATGCCCGCAAATGCGGGCAAATCCCACAATAAAAAGCTAAATAGGGCCTAATAGTAGACAATATGGTCAATATTCGCCGCAAATCTTATTAGGACGCCCCTGAGAATGTTGGTTAATGTTTTTCCACAATGTTGACAGTAACGAGAGAATTTTTTGGTGTTGTTGTCGAACGTAGCTGACATCGACATTTAATAAGATCCAAGTCAAACAACAAACGAAGGTTAAGCTGTTTTCGTGGACACTTTTCAAAATTCTCTACATTTCTATTTGTCTCTATTTAAAAAGAATAAAAATTGTTGTTTTTCTCAACAAAAAAGAGTTTATAAAGTAGTCGTTTTATCAGATACTACCCACTTGTAGCAAAATTCAAATTTCTGTTAGATCCAACATGTAAATTATCTTCCCCACATATGCAAACCGTATTTATCCCCTTTTTATTTCTACATGTACAACTTTGTAGTTTTTTAATATTACATTGCAAACAGAGTTGGCCGATATTTCTGTATTTCCATTAAGTAGACATACTTCTCTGGTGAATTTATATGTGCTCGACCTTTTTTTCTTTTTTTTTGTTGTTATATTTTTGGTTCTTCTTTGAAGTTGTGAATTCCCCATATTCAAATTCTGTAATAACTGTAGAAATACGACCATCATATCAACTACAAGCGAACTGGACTGGAAGTCGTTAACAAATATTATCAAAAATATTATAATTTTTTTTTTTTATAAAACTTTCAATAAACCTTGTGGAAATTTAGGTGTTTTATATAGTCGTTGTTGCTTGGTAAACACATGAATGAATAGGTTTCGTGATGAATGTGTCTGTGTGCTAAAGTTAGAAATTTTCTTTTACTATTCTTATCAATGTTATCTATCTTTCCGGAGATTGCAACTTTCAATCCAGGTCACAAACAACTTATATGTATATGCCTTTCGAAATCTCTAGCTATTAGTGCAACATTTTAACAGCTACTTCTTTTCTGTATGTATAAAAAATGCATGTAACATTACCTGTTTTGAAATGAATCAACGTCCCAAAAGACGACAACAACTATAAGGGGTGATAAGTGGCATGAGAGATTCGGAAATAGTTTTACAATATTGTTATAAAACTTTTCCAAATAGTTTTCGTACAACTCAATTCAAGTTTAGTCGACCATAAATAAAACGAAAAATTACACAACAAATGTTGCATTTAATCTATCGTTTTTATCTATCGTGAGTGTGTGTGTGCTGGTGCTCTTTCAGACACTTTTTTTTCTCCTCTCATCCTACTAACAGTAGGGAAACTTTCTATCAAAAACCAACTTACAATTCAGTCAAAAAGTTCGTATTAGTTTGTGCTTCTTTTTAAAACATCCTTCGACCGGATATTGCTATTGTAAAATAACAACAACAACAACAAAAAACTGTTCGATATAACTACATCGGATGAAGTTTGGTATACAAAAGCGACGAGCTTTATTTCAAGCAGACATTTCCTCTATTATTTAGTCGCAATTTTCGTTATTTTGCAAAAGTTCTTTGACACTTTTACATCTAAATTTGTCGGGTCTTTGTTATTATCATTTCCATTTTCCAGTTTCCAATAGTAATAATAACTTATCCATAATCATTTGCATACTTTTACAATTCCGATTCCATACAAACAAATTTTCATTACTTTGTTTTCTTGTCTCGATGCATATAGATTTACGTATCTATAATATTTTAATAATAATGCAAACTATACGACGACCACATTTCTAACAAATCAACATTCCAGTTGGAAAGTTTACCGTGCAAAAAGTCTCATCATGATTGTCGAAGGAAATTTTTGGATTTTATCCAACTTTAACATAATGTTATTTATACCATGATACATATAAGATAAGATTGTAAATTGCAACTAGATAAAGAAGAGTATTAATAATTATTAGTTAGAAGCGAGATTTGCCTGCATTTGCGTGCAGATGACATCACTACTTTAAACTATTTTATATGTTAGCGCTATCCAATCACACTCCAATGGAGTTATCGCTTTATTTGTTGCAACTGTAGCACTAAAATCATCAAACATAGTTGATGAAGTGAGTGGTCTACTGTAGCTGATTTTAGCTCCCTCTTACTACATTTTCAAGTATTTGATGTGATACAAACATATAAATTACGATTATAGTAAAAATTGAGACTCACGTATGTCCATGGCGTGCCCTAAGGATAATAGCACGACAATTTCTAAGTTATTAGATTAAAGGATTAAAATCCATCAGAGTATGAATAAACTGGCTTCAAGGTATGTAATAAATAATAAAACCTTTGGTTTACACTATCTTTATATTCAACAATATTTATCTAATGCACAAGTTACAAACTATTAGTTAGTAACTATACTATGTTTATGTTGACGTTTTATTTTAAACAAGTATCACTTATTATTATTATTTTTTCTCTTGGTTCTTTTAAAGAGTAGATAAAGTGAGGGGGAAAAATGTACACAGCAGGAGTGCCGTTGTTACGGCGATGTAGTAACACAGTTGATATTGTATCGTATAGGTATTTATATAGCATGTCATTATGCAAAGTGTTTAGCCGGATTGTTTTTTACTTTAAACAATCTCTTTAAGTTGGAATTATATTGGAATGAAAAAAAGCCTTAAGATTCAAAAATTTTGAACAGATTACTAGAGCTTCATTTATATCAAATTTAAAACCAATCTGTTAGAAGTTTACGAAAAAAATAATTGGAAAAACAGGGTTTTTGCACTATTCTATTTTTTATCTAGAAAACTCTACCGGATTTTGTTTATTTTTTTTATCACAACCGAGTTAGTTTTATTTACGCTTTTGAATTTTTTTTGGGTGACGCTAAAAAAGCCGAAATATCGAAATAAATGTATTTAATGTCAATATACGCTTGGAACCGAGTGTACGTATAGAATCAACGATGAAAATTTAAATTATTTACCGTACACATCAATTTTTACTCCAAAAAATACATTTTAAAATTTTAATTTATAAATTCTTCTCTCTAAAAAAATTAAGTAATCTGTAAATATGGATAAAAATACTTATATAAAAGACGTAGTGGAGTAAGCGCCATCTAACGTTTGAGAAACGGAATATCTGTGGGTGTTATTCTACCATAATCACTATTCATAATAGCCTCAACTTTAGTTGTAAATTCATTAACTTTAATGTGCAGAGAGAGAGAGAGAGAGAGAGAGAGAGAGAGAGATTGATTTTAAACAACATTCACAATTATTTACTATTTCAAGTAAGTATAATTCCATTTTCAAGTTAATATGATATTTAATCCGTATCTATTTCATAAACTAATTTTCCACTTGATTTATAAATGAAAATAGTTAATCGTCTTGATAATTACCATATTAATAATGCATAATTTGTGTATGTATGCAATTTCATATATGATTGATGAATGTGTGAATTTCATGTAGGGAATTGCACGAAATCTATAGTTTTTTGTTGTTGTTGCAATAAAGATATGAAGTAAATTCACTAATGGTAGAGTAAGTAGGCTTCTATTATTTGTAAAATCCCTGTAGATTTCGTATATATCGGATGATCCTAGACATAAACTAACCTGAGATCCGGTCTTGGTGATGCTTATGGGACTTGCCTAAATACCGCAACATGTACTCCCTTTAGGGGATAAGATGATGTGTACATGTGTGTGTGTTCTCTATTACTACAACCATCACTACAATATCCCCTTGTTTCACTCCAACTTTCTTGATGGGTGCGTAAGAAATAGCACAACCTCAAAATTGCTTAGATTAGTTTGGTTTGGTGGTTTTTATGGGGTGCGATTAATTAAAGATAAAATTGGATTTTGTAGTCGAAAGTATCAGAAGATAAAAGCTAAATCTTTGGAAAATTACTAGTTGAAATAAGGGGTGTAACAGTGAATTAATAAAATTAGTTGTTCCTCTCTCTCTCTCTCTCTCTCTCTATAACTAATGAAGAGTTAATTTTTCAACAAATTAACAAGACAATAATAAATTACATTGCCAAAATTATGCAGCTAATCAGCAGCTTGTTGTATACTTACTGGTTCTTTTTACAAGTTGTTATGGAAAAGTAAAGACACGTGTAAAGCATTATTCAAGTCCTTTTTTTTCAAATTGAGGCGGCCAATGTTAACATCATTTATCTTATCAACGTTGAACGTATAAAGTACTCTTGATAGACGAACGTTTTTGAAATATTTAAAAATGGTTTTATTTCTTTCCATTGATCTCGATTGCTACCTTTATAAATGTATCGTTTTTTTTTCATAAAATACGATGCTAAGAAAACGGCAACCTAATTGGATTTTATAACTGTTAAATTTCAAAAATACTGTTGATATGTGATCGTGCAAATAAGAAAACCTATCAAAACTTTTACAATTGCCTGTTTTCTAGCTATAAAAACAACACATTTTGAAAAAAGTGTCATTCATATGAATTGTACGGATATTGAACGTGGCCTTATGAAATATTCAATATTAAACTCACTGGTGGTATTTCAAAAATGACCATTTCCCGGTTCGTGCCATTTAAGTTTCCGCTTCATAACTATACTGACTTAACGTTCGTTCGATACGATAAAAGATTCTTAATCTGACTCGTCTCAACTATAAACTTCTATAGATGCACTTCTTTTACTATGATTTCCATTAAAGAATTGTAAGGAAGAATTGTGATAATTATTGTTATTATTGAATCTTTGTTGTAACCAGTTTATTAAACAACTACAACACCTTAAGGCATCCGAACATGTTTTGAAATAATTCTTTTAATTGCATTCATCCGTCAAGATTTATGTTGTGATTAACAGTCACAATATATTTAATTTTCTAATTCCTCTTGTAAAATTAACGCCAACGTTACAAGATCTATGTTGTGTAATTAAAGAGAAGGTAAAATATCGCCAATTATTTGCACGTAAGTTTCAGGAATTTTAAGATCAATAAATACCACCACCACCACCACCACCACCAACACCCGTGTTTCTTAATTTCATTGCAAGTATTCCAACTTTTTTTTTCTAGTCATCTTTCTGTATTAAAAATGGGGTTGAAAATTTCACCAAGATTTTTAGAACAACCTTAAATATAAATGTGTTTAGTCACACATGTAAATAATACCTCTCGGCTGACACCAATCAACGTTCAGTGTTTAATTGCGAATGCAAGGGGAACGTTGATTGTGGATGATTAGAGGCTTATTATTTTTTTGTATATGAACTTCCATATTTTTGTCAATTATTTGTGGGACCATGCGAAATGTATTCAGTGCCGGCCAGAAATGTCGAACAGTTGCAGACCCCAATTTGTTGAGCTACAGACGAGATTCGGGAACTGCCGAACCGTTCACTACTATGCAAACTGTAGTTTTGTGTGGAAATGGTGTGGAACCTGTGGATGAGGGGTACCTTTTGAATAATTTTTCTAGTGAGTTTTGTATTACATTATTTTTATTCAAATTTTGTGTGGGTTTTTTACCAGCGACCATCTAGCAATGTTTCAAAATTTGTGCAATTTTATTAAAAAACTTCTTTTTCTTTCTACCTTTCAAAATATGTTTATAATACTGTACTCTAATCCACATAGGGATATAGTGAGTTTTGAATATTGTAAGTGATTTTGATTACACCCTGTAGGTGAACGTTAAAATTTCTCGTGATAGTTTGTGGATGGTACAATATACACATAAATGTCGACGTTATGAATTATAATTTATTTGCCCAGGTAGATATACAGAGAGAAGATGCACGTAGAAACTTCATTACAGGGTGTCAGGATCGTTATAAAAGAACGCTTGACATTAATGAACAGTGTTTACTTGTACTGGATTGAACTATATTGAAACAAAGAATAAAACAAAACAAAACGAGTAGGTACAAGTCCTATAAATGTCAGAGATTCCTTTAAATTTTGTAATATACGAATAGAATCCTACGCTTTTCTTTGCATTTTATATGAATGTGTCTTGTTTATAATTCAACTATAATAATAACAATAATTGTTCAATCTTTTTTACATTCCATTGTTGAAAACTCTCCTAAACTAGGTTGTAATTATGTTGGAGAATTCATATCAAGTTCTATCATAACAGCAAAACTTTTATAAGCATATTTCGTATTCACCCTTTCCTATTAAAGAAAATACATAGCTTCTTATAACGAAGAATATTGTAACCTTTTAAACATTATTTGAACATCTTTGTGAACTTTTCTAGTTTAACCACCATTTTCATAGAAATTATTATAATGAAATTTAAAAATCGGTTAAACTTTGCTACATTGTTCATTTCATTTTCTGATTGTTGTCGCTTTTTCTACATCATCTTGATGGTGAATTATCTCTTAGCAGCGGGATTTGCCCGTATTTACGTACAGATGATGTCACTGCTTTAAACTATCTTAAATGTTAGCGCCCTCCAATCGTACCCGATCTACATTGAGAGATACGTTTTATATAACTGATTTTTGCCCCTTTCTTGCTGGATTTTTATGAGTGCAGCGAGTAGGTGGGTTCAAGGACTTGGTCCAATACAAACATATAAATTACGATATGACAATCTAAAATAAATTCACGATCCCGCTGCTAAATTATGTTTACATTAAATACAAGATTCTATGCGACTACATTAAATACCAACTGTTTGACAGATCGTTTTTCCACTCACCCCTTCACCTTATAATACGTGTTTACTATTATAACTACTACAACTTTCGTCTAAATCTAGCTGTTTCTGCTCTTATCCTTTCTCTTTTTGGTGGTTGTAATTCTACTAAAATCACCACTGTGGAAAATTAAAATGGTACTGAATGGTGGATGGATAAATCTCTTCTCGCACCCTCTCGTATATGGATGTGTATGTGTGTGTGAATCTCTTACTTTGTTCACGACAATCTCAATCTATGAATATCTTTATCGGATTTTGAACACAAACGGAGAATTTTAAAAAGGATTGCTATAACGCCGTCCGGGTTTTGCGTGATTAATAGTTTTGCTTATAGCTTATTTCTATTGGTAGTGATTTTGAAAGGATTCGATTATTTGATTTGAATTACTTTTGTTATCAAATAGAATTTGGAAAGTATAAGCTCACAAAGCCAATTTCCTCAACATGCTCTCCAACTATAAAGACGATCTACTATTCTGAATATGAGGATGAGATGATGTGGATTTTGTTTGAGAATATTGATAGACAATTTTTTTTTTCTAATTGATCTTGGTGATGATTAAAATAATCTTAATTTGACACAACTTGATTCGTTTGTTGAATAGTAATTGGTTCATTAAAATCGATCGAATTAAACTTTTAATATTGAAGGTAAAAAAGAAAAGTTTTAACAAGCGCACTCCATTTAAATGGCGTATTAAGTTTGATTAATTTTTAAAATTTTTAAATACAAGACAGTTTTTTTTTTTATATTAAACAATACAAATAACCATTTGGCGACCTTTAAACTTTATGATGCTATATAATCTTTTTCCTTCCATAGGGACAAATCAGGTCAATGTGTTTTTTATATACTTAGTCTGCTTTATCTACTATTGCTACCCCAAAAGAAAAGTTTTTAAGAAGCTCAACTGTTTTTAGATTGTAACATGGGAGTCAAATAGATTGCCGGAAGTGTTGTTATTGTTAGACAGTTTATTTTGTTTAGGTATTTGTTTTAGAATAATTGAGGGGTAAACAAATTTCTTGGATAATTGTGTGTGTGTACTGTGTGGATAGTGTGGTCTTTATAGGGTAGTTTTTCAACAATAAAAACTTATTTATACTACAACAAAGTATAAAGGAAAGTTATCTGGTCCTTTTTGGTGGACGTGATCGCACTGCAGGCATTGTGGGATTCGTAAGAAGTTGCCGACTTTACAAGAATTTAGTTTGAAGTTTCAGGCATCTCCTTCTTCCTCCTTTGAGATACTTCTACTACTACTACCACTACTACTACTATTAGGTAATAGTAATGGCATTGAGACCTTGTTCTTATCTTTGTAAACTGTATATGCATCCGTTGCTCTGCCTGGAAAAAAGTGTGATAATTTTCACAAATCAAAGGGAATGTTAAATTTGATCGTCTGTCAAATATATTTTTGATCCTCAACACTGTACGGTGTTTATGGTATCTACACGATCGAGTTCCATCGCATTGTGCTAGGATAGTCATCGAGTGGCTTAATGAACAATTTGAAGGCCGGTGGATAGGACGTAAAAGGATCTGTGTTGTGGCCAGCGCTTTCACCGGACTTAAATCCGTGTGATTCTTTTTGTGGTGCCACATGGAATAATTAGTGTACTCAGTGCCGCTCGAAAATGTTAAACATTTACAGATTCGAATCCGTGAAGTTGCAGACTCGATTCGAGGACTGCCAAACATTTATAATAAAGTGCAACGTTCCCTGCTATGTATGGACGTAGAGCACAGCTTTGTGTCGAACAGGAAGGGACTCGACAAAAACATTGCGGTAGGTTAGTCAAAAATCAGCGACCATCAAACAATGGTTCAAAATTTGTCTAATTTTAGTAAATTTTTATTTTCCTTCGACCCTTTAAAATATGTTGATTGCACTCTATTCCACATAGAGATAGTGAGTTTTTAATATTGTCAGGGATTTAGATTACACCCTGTATATACGATTGGGTAAGCAAACACCTATAAGAAACAACATACTAGTCATTCTGATAACATTATCCGTATTGACCTCGTGTGGACTCGTGTATTTGTTTCACATGACACTTTCCCAAGGCACGACGACGTCTATATTGATCGGACGGCGGCGTCGCGGCATACAGCTGAGCGCCGACGGTTTTACCATCCACTTATACCTAAACACACGCTTTAACGCTTTCCCGCTCTCCAAGACATTGTTATTGTTTTCTGTTCAAGCATGTAAATCTCTTCAATTGCCACAATCGTTTGATATACACGTTTTTATTACAACATATAGAAGACAAAAAAAGAGTTAATCCAGATGAAGAAACATATAAGAATTGATGTTTGAAGCGATTTTTTAACAACAACATCAAAGCAGTGTGAGTTGATAAGAAGATGGTGATAAAGATTATGTGTTGTATTATCCTGGTGATTGAACGACGACATGTAGATAAAATTAATTTAAACATGTAAAATCATGTAACAAGTTTGTAGGTGATCATTAAATAACCATAAAGCTAGAATGTAGACAATGATGTATATAGAGAGTGTATGTCCGGAGGCAATTGCCAACTTGCCTGACGAAATTATCGATAAGCCATTAGTGATGTATTTAAAGGGTAGGGCATGTCTATACATATTCCACCATCAAAATCCATAGACATGTCTGTTATCTTTCCACTAGATGTAAATTGAAAAATTGGCAACACTAGGGTAATTAATTTTTTCTACAAACTTAAATGAAGATAGAAAAAAGAGTTGATGAAAATCTCAAAGCTTAATAAAGTATATGCATTATATGATTCTGATATGGATGCCAAAGTTGTCGAGTTTGTATGGCACGTCGGTAATCAAATCAGTGAGACACACCAAGTTTCAAAATGCATCCCTCGACGTGTTCCTTTTATATTTCTCCATATCTATAGTAGAGATTCTTTTACAAAATAATATTTCGAAAATGGTGTATTTGTTCAAAATACGTCTATTAACAACAAGATAAGCAAAAGCAGGTGTAGAAATCGACCATTAATGTTTGGTTATTTTCTCTAAATTGTTGTTTAATGATGATTAACGCTATCTATATCAGATTAGAATTGGTCGTGCATTAGATTAAATTGAACCAATTTATAATTTGTATACGATTCTTTTTCGATAAAGGGACCATTTAACGTTCTCTCAATACATGGTGTAAACAAAATCACTAACATTATCCAAAATTCACTATCCCTATGTGGAATAGAGTGCAATAAACATATTTTGAAGGGTCTATAAAACTATATACCTACACTCTACGTACCTATACCAGGGAACGGTGCACTTTTCGGCAGTTCCCGAATCTTGTCTGGATTCGGGTCGGCAACTCTTCGACATTTCCACTGAATATACTAACAAAAATATGGAAGTTAATAGACCAAAAACATAAGCTCGCAATCATCCACAGTCAGGGCTCCCGATGCACTCGACTAAACAGACTTAAGGTACTACTAACATATTTCAGGTTGTTGTATTCCAGTGGCTTTCAAAATCTTGGCGGAATTTTCAACCTTTTTTTCTCGATAAAGAGGAGCCCTGTCGACCCCCTAATGTATTATAAGAATCTGCTCTATTGTTCGTGCTGTACGCGTGATTTGATGATTATAAGGAATGTCAATTACACCCTGTATATCACTTCAATATTATAAAATTACATTAATAGCTTATATCAACATTCATCAATCAAATACCACAGTATGTTGATGACATAACATCGTTTTCCTACGTCTTGTCAGTTATACTCTGAAGTGAATTGGAAGAATTCCCTTGAAAAAAAAGAACAGCCTTAGAAATCTCGATTATTGGTTGTAAAAACTCAAAGTAAGAATTTTATTTTTCTATTTAGAAAAAGTATCCAAATTGACCCATTTTTAAGTTGATATATAGAAAAGAGAACATTATAAAGAAGAGTGTACATTTAGCAACTGTAGCTGACAACAGAGAAATTTATAATTTCCTTAAAAATATTAAAACGGAAATAAAAGTAAATTTTTATTCAACTTTTCCCTTACATTGTTAATTAATAGAGGAGAAGAACAAGAAGAAGGACTCTTTTATATTTATCGTGTAAATAATTCGGTTATTTAGCCATCGACCAGAACTTTAACATCGGATTCAACTTGAACGATTATCTGGACGATAGATTGTGACATTTTTACACAAAATAATTACTCCAATTTCCTTATTGATGTCTCTTTCTCTATATTGTACTAAAAGAAAAAAAGAGTAAAACAACACCTACTACTACTTGTTGTTTCAATCTATCTTTTTCAAGTTAATTTACTTTATACTATCACTATTTGTAAAGTTTTTGTTTGTTTCTTTAAAACTAGCATCTAGACGCAAACAAATCAACCTTTGAGTAAAGTCATCGTATTTCTTCTCTTGGTCTCTCGTCTTGTTCAACACGAACGTAAAAAGTTGATGTGAACTGGTGGCAAAACGAATTGTATGCCCATGTTTCATGACAATTGATGCCTCGTTCATTCTAGACCTCCATTTATACTTGAACTACTATTACTACTAGTCGATAAAATCATTGCAAACTTGTGGTTTCTTTACCACTCACCCTCTCACTATTGTTGCACCACTTTTATTTATAAAGATTTAAACGCCATCACTACTAGTATTTCTGCTTTCTCTACCCTTTTTTTTGTTGGTTGGTTGGTTGGCATGTCAAGATTATATTAAATTTTCTTGTAGCAGTTCAAAGTTTTAATAGAAACCAAAAAAAATAAAATGAAACGGGTAGTTTTATAAAATCTTGAATGATACATTGCTTTAATATCTACATAACCGGAATTGTATCTGAAAATCTTGAGACTACATTGCACATTACAATGCCATAACTTGGCATATTTAATTCTAAAAATATATAAGCTAGAGATTTTCTTCAAAATCATATTCATAATCATCTCTGTCTCATGTCAATTATAAATTTAAATTTCACGATATTAATATTCATCAATATATTGGAGATTTAATTTGTTGTACAAGGCCAGAGGTTGGCAAACTTTTGACAGAGAAGAGCCAATTATTAGAAGAAAACAGAAAACGAAGGTATCTAGGAGTCAAAAACATGGACAAACACCACTATCTCTATATGGAATAAAGTACACTCACGAGCACATAAAAGAGACCGACTCTTGAGCGAGAAAAATCATATTTTTCGGTTCGTGTAAGTTAGGCTCTTTCTCTCGTCAGCAGAAGAAGGTGAAGAGGTAGGGAGTTTTGTAGACAGTTTCCGTCATAAAAAATTTGTAGAACCACCCTTTTTAGAGAGAGTTATAATCTACTAAGTGGTCCCTTTTATGTGCTAGTGAGTGTACAAGAACCATAATTTGCACCATTGTTTGGTGGTCGCTGGCTAAGTACTAACCTACTAAAAACTATAAAAGTACATAATACAAGGAAAAAACTACAAAAATAGTTTAAAACGTAGCTGTCTCTGTTTGCAACAGGGAACGCTGCACGTTTTGGTAGCTCCCAAGTCGCGTCTGTAGCTTCATGATTTCGGGTCTGCAGTTATTCGACATTTTTGACCAGCACTGAATATACTATTTGGTTCGTATGGTCTCACATAAATAAACAAAAATATGAAAATCAGCGTTCCCGTTGCACTCGCAAAAAAAATATCCGAGGGGTATTAAGGGTAACCCTCGAACATACCTTTTTCTTTTCTTTGCGAATCTAAGAGACAGTCGATCTGTATCTAAGAGTTTTTCGTGGTTTGATGATTGTTGGTGATTTTGATTACATTTTCATTTTAGCAAAATTGTAACAACTAACGCCAGAGCCCCACTTAACAGGCTCGTGAGCCACGGTTTGCCGACTCCTGTACTAGATGACATATGTTGTTGTTGTTGTTGTTGAATAGGTATGAAAATGGAATTTCAAGAAATCTTTTGCTAGAAAAAACATTAGAATGATATAGAAATACAATAAAATATCCAGACAAAATAGAGGACATGCCAACAACTGACACAAACGTGTAGGTAACAAGATGACGGCCATACCTACTATAGTGAGAGAAGTGGGGAATATGTATGTAGGCAGACGGATTCGATTTCCCTAGGGATGTCCTTACTGAAGAGGTACTAGTAGTAGTGGTATAGTAGTAGTGAATTGAAGGGTGGACCCCGTCGTGTTACAGGATACATTTCCAAATCTATTGATTTTTCGTTACAGTTGCTCGTATACTGATACATACCTTTAACATAGGAGGAAACAGTAAAATATTCGTTATCTTCAGACATATCGAAGATGAAAATCATTAATTTGAATGATAGAAATTTGTCATAAACTTGTGAGAGTGTAAAAGATGATTATAATGTCTTCAAAAGGAGAAAATGATGATTTTTAAAATCAATTTACAATTTATTATATCATAAAGAAGACGGAGAATAATTAGGATTTATTCAAAAAAAAAAAAAAGTTCAAAGCGCAATACCCTCTTATGTTCAATTATCAATATATACAAAATGCTTTGCTTTCAACATTTCTATTCTCCTACCAGTTTGTTATCACCACACACGAACCGAATGAATCTTGATAAAGCTAAAGAATCTTTCAAATCCATTCGTTCGAAAGCTTTTTACAATATGTTTTCTTTCTTATAGACAAAGATAAATTGTCGCATACAAACAAATCTAAGAAGAAGAAAAAAAAAATTAAGTTGAAGATTACAATAAAGATAGGAATTTTTATTGGAGAAATACACATTTTCTATAGTTTAAAAAATGACAGTTTGCTATCGAAACGGTATTTCGTAACTTGAAATAGTTCTTTATATACGAAACTGATTTTATCAATCGAGAACACAAAGATTCACAATGATCATTCGTTGATTGTGTTTTTCGATCAGCTACTCCATTAGGTGGTGTTATTTACAAAAAAGAGATTTCATTGAAGATTACACTGAATATTATATGGAATGTAGACAAAATTGATGGAAATTGATATAAACGAAATTATTTAGTGTCAATTCGAATTTTTTCTCCTTAAAACATATTTTAAAATATGTAAGAAAATAATCTCTAAATATAGATAAAAATACATATCTACTTAAGGGACGTAGTGGAGCAAGCGCCATCTAATGTTTGAGAAACGTAATATCTGCAGGTATTATTCAATCTTAACAATACAACATGATGATTCTTTGTGATTGTATATTTTTTTTGTGGAGAAAAATCCGTATTATTCGTTTTTGTGCAATAAGAAGAAACGGCTTTGTGGCAATTTATTTGAATTCGGTTTGAATTTCCTCGATTTTATTCGATCAGCATCGCCATCGATTACCAAAGTCAAATTGTACACCTTTTAGTGGTGTTGGACTTGCACAACCAAGACATTTGAGATCAAAATCGTAAACTTGACGCATTCCACAAGTTCGGTCTCAGATCCAACACACTGCGTTCACCAGACCAGATAATTGCCTTTCGGTCTTATCTTAAATTCCTCGGATATGTTATATTGTATAAAGATACAAATAAAAATTCCAATGTTATTATTAACCTAATTAAAAAATTACATTATTTCTTCTTTTATTCGATTCGATAATATTTCTATTACTGGTTGCAATTAATATCGAATATTTTATTACATGAATTGTATTCGAGAAAGTCTTGAAACTAGTTGCTGTTGTTGTGGTAAGTTAACTGTGTGATTAATTGTGTGTAGTTTTGGAACCGACATACACACAGACCGTACTAACGTATTTATCAAATAGTATTGTCGTTTAACGACAATTTTTCCTTATATAACAGCTTCGAATTATTGTATTCTGAAAGTTTGAGTTGAAAGCTCGCCTAAAGCTCCCAGTTATATTAAGTTATATACCATATGTTACTCGATTAAGAGAAATCATAGTTTGGCCCAACTCCAACTAGACAACGAAGTCAATTCTTTGTACCCCTCCTGGATGATTTCATCTAAATTCAATAATGACAAATTTCTATCACTTTTCCCTTTTCTCATAAAAAAAATGCATAATTCTTTCAAGCAGTCTAAATAGAAATTAATAAAGGACTTCTCTTATAAATATTCAACGAAATGTAAATGAAATGTTTGCTTGAATTCAATTCACAATTTCTCCTATACTCTTTCACTATTCTTGCTTTTTTTTCATCTTTGTATGCAGGATTCTCGTGTTCATCAACACCTTGAACATGTTTATTATTATTAATTCTGATCTATACGCATGTATATAAATAACAAAATTCAATAAAAGAATCTTTCGTGGTGTTTTCCCTGTTCTCACAACTGAACGAAAGTAGTTTAAATGTAATCTGTAGATGTAATATATAGAGAATTACGTTATATTTTATCTTATACGTTCAATTTAAGGAAAACACCTGCCACCGTTTCATAGAACGAACAACACATTGGAGAAAGATGCACCAGTTTATACGTGGCGCCACACCAGGTTGGGCCACATGCGAACAATATAACAATTTTGATGTATAATCTTCAACTTATTCTCTCTCATTAAGAAGAAACTAAAATGTTTGAAATATACCATAGTTGAAATTCGTCTTCCAATAAATACACTTTTAGGGAAAGTTTCCTATATTACACTGAAACTATACACATACAAACACCAACATCTTCATTAATCAACAAGATGGAGTATTGTAAACATTAACTATGATATGTATAGTTGAACACAGGATGATTTGTTCTGATTAAAATGGATCCTTGCACTCCGTTGCTATATATTTTCGTAAAACTTAACGAATTTGTGCTGTAATACAAACAACGATTCGTATGATATACAACCTGATAATAGATCAAAATGCATCGTTTCATTATTAGAGAGGAGTAGAAGAAGAAAAAGAAGAAGAAGAAAAAGTAGATGATTGGTTGGTGTATTTGGAAGGAAAAACGTTTAAATAGATTTGTAGAAATTGAGCACGAAATATTACAACAATAGACTCAAGTCACGTATTTATCCTCGAAGCTAAAATTATTGATCAAGTAATGATATTTTTGACAAATAAAAAAAAGAGTTATATCAGTCTCTTTTCGGTGTATGTGTGTATGTGTGTGCATGGGTACGTTATCATCATTTGATACGTTTTTGAAGAGCATTTTTGCTTCTTTTCTTAACGCGAAATTGTATAGAACACCACTAAAAATGTGTAAGATAGTATAAAGATTTCTCTCGTAAAGTCGTATGAAATTTATTGTTGCAGGACCTATTCATCACTGATAAAAACACCACCACTAGTACGATTTCACACAGACTTAATCGCAGATCTGAGCGTTTCTTTACAAAAGTCAACTCTCTTTCTGTCCATTATGAATAAACGGATATTTCAGTAGTCGACTTTATCTTTTTTTGCTCTTGTATCTTAGATTAAAATTTGCAAAACTATCAAAAACTTTTACAGCAGTTCCACTTCAATTGAGTTGTCCTCATCAGTTTTATTTTTGGATTATTTTCTGTTTAAATCTGTGCGATGACAAGGTAAAAACGACGAGATTAAAAGAATTTTAAGCAATTCTAGAAATAAAATTTCGACTTTTAGGTAAGATTCAAAGACGTTTTCTTCTTAAAATATCAATTAATCAATCAATCAATTTTACAGATTTATCGTAAAAAAAGATGATTTAAAGGGTGCTAGTCGCTTATTCAGGAGAATTTTTACAAATTTGGGACATTATCATTCCAAATCATAAACAGCAAACTTTAGTCGTTTAGGTATTAGAAAGTTTTTGTTATAAATAATTAAATTTGGCAACTAAGATCCGAGTTTTCTGCTACTAATCAAGCTCGTCTTAGCAAGTTCTTGACTTAAATTTAGCTAACGATAGGCTTAAACACATGGATAGGCCTACGTCCAGGTTCAGGCCCAACTCACATGTGCGTAAATCTATGTTTAAGTTAACTCAAGATAAGGTCCAGTTAAAGCGAGCTTAAATAAAGAAAGGAACCGGATCTAAGTTTTCAAAAAAGAGATCTCGATACTTCTTGTGTAAGTTACAGCCCAATTCTTTAGGTTTGAAGAGATTTTCATCCTAAATAGTCTGTTTTTAATAATTTTTGCTATTAATAATTGAAAAGGAAACGTTTTAGAAACTGTTGGTCTTTTTAGTTCTTCATTTTTAATTTATGTATTAAAAAATGTTTGTCTTATATCATTAATTCTTAGCGAATTTAGATTTCTAAGTCATTTTTTTTTCTGCTAAATCATAATTTTTAACGAATTTTGTTCTTAAAAAATAGAAGATTTAGTCAATGTTTCAAAATATATTCGTTCTAAATCATCAATTTTAATTGAATTTTGTTCTTGAATCGTAAAAAGGCACATTAACCTATTTTCATTAAAACTTCAACTTTTGACCGACTTTTAATTAATGTCTGTCCTAAATTATGAGTTTTTCCAACTAATTTGCTACTAAAACATGAAAAACAAACATTTTAGCTTGGTTTTCAAATGAAATTCTGACTCATTTTTAGCGAATTCCGTCATTAAATCGTGTTAAGTATACGATCAAGACACTTTTATATTTTCGCCTTTAATTTTAAGTTTTAAAACATTTTTGCTTTTTTTTTTAGGAAATTTAGAGGGCTGGACAGGGTTTTAGAACCACATTTTTCCGTTTAAACTAAGTTTTAGTTGTCTCAAATCAAAGGGCTTTTAAAACCAACAAAAATTCAATAGAAGATCATAGGAAGTATTTTTGGGTATATTCTAGAACAAAATATTCTTCTTAAGTAAATTTTCGACACCATTCTGCGATAATAAACTGCTGATAAGATGAACACTAAAATAATTACCAATTGTTGTTTTTGAGACGAAAATGCCATGAATTCTCAGTAAAAATTTTCAAAAAAAATTTTTTAGTAAACGAAAGCTGAGATTATTCGATGATTAAAAATTGCAAAGACAAAATTGTTCTTAATAGGTTCCTGACAACTCACCTTCTAAACATTATTCGCCGAAAAATCCGTGTTTGAATGGTTTGTTGAAATAGAACAAGTCAGTAAATCGAACAGATAGATCATTGTTTTGACATGAATCATATACATATTATTTACATTACTTAACAAAAGTACATTATTAAGCATTCAACATTGAATGATTTGTGTTGTCGTGGTTTATACAGGTCGTCGTTCTTTAATAATTTATCGTCTTTGTTGTTGTTGTTGTTGTTATTCTTTTAAAAGTAGTAGGTGTGACGACATTCGCATAATTCTGGATTTGTAAATATGCATTTTTTCCATCTTGAGGATTGTTTTCTGAGCTAAAACTAAAACAACAATAACAACAACAACAAAGATACAACAAGCATTGCCATCTGTATAACAACAACAACCCACGCGTTGTTTCAGATTTATTACATAAAGTTATCGGCATTCCCTTGATGCACAGAGTTAGATTAGTGTTGACTTGTGTACGAAATTGCTGAGAGACATACACACATGTATATGTTTTAATACATCAAACATATACACAAACTTCACTACTACCATTCGGCATTGTCTACTCTAATTCCACTCTCGTCTATTATCTGATTTATATTAATTTAAATCCAAGTTTGTGAATGTGGATGTACTGTAATTTGATAGGGTTAATTGTAGACTACAGTCTAATTAAGTTGGATACTACCTGTCTATATCATCGTACCTACATACAATAATATTTATTATACAGAGTGTACAATGCTGTTTCATTTTACAGTTGCCCATGCCATTGGTAACATACATCGTAGCTTAGTTCATACTTTACTAGATTTGTCATTTGTTGACGTATTTTTCAATAAAACAAGCGGCCAAACCAAGTTACGACCTGACGAATATCATAGATGTAGAATATTTATAGATAGCGCTTTATCCTGTAATAGTGCGGTAAACAAGGATAGGCAACAAAAATTGGAGTTAAAACGCTAATCGCTATTTTAACTATAGTATGTTGATATGAGTTCTGACAGTGACGCTCTAATCCCAGTAAATGAAGTACTGGTTAGTATTTATTTAATGTGTTTCCTAACTGAGGAAAGCGCTATCCATATAAATAATAGATCTATGGGGTGTATAACCAAAGGCATAGCCAATTGAAAAGACTTTTTGCTTTACCATAATGTGAAACAATCAATATTTGTGATACTACTTTAGAAAAAATAATTGTCATTGTTGGTAAATATAATATCATCAATACGTTGGGAACTTATCCCATCAGATATAGAAAGATTGTAGAATTAAAGACACAGATTTCCCAGGCTTTGTGAAACCTTTATAACCAGTAAATAGGATTAAATCTACTGTACTTGGTGACAGATCCTATCAACAATGAACAATATTCGAAATCTAACTACAGACTAGAACAAAAAATTAAAATAAATATGTATTCCCACCTGTCTTTATTATCCTATTCAATACAAAACAATGTTAATTGCATTATAGTTCAAGGACTTAATGATAAACACACACACCACTTGTTTAACATTGCATTAACAACTTGTTCGGCACAATTTCCTTCACATTGACAATAATCCAATAGTAGTTTGCATATACTCTAGACTAGTTGTAATTGTTTGTAATTGAAGACGATTCTCTATTTGAAACAATGCAATTGTATTCCGTAATCATTACAAATCAACCACCCACCTTGTACAAGTATATCTAATGATTTCACAACGGGCTTTGCCCTCATTTGCGTGCAGATGACGTCACTACTCTGAACTATTTTATGTGTTAGCGCTCACCAATCGCAATCAATCTCCATCGGTCTCTCAATACAATTGATAAATTGAGGGAGCGATATCATAAACAATTATAACTAATTTTTACCTCTCTATTGCTAGATAAATTACAATATATTAAAAATAATTAATAATACTATTGATAATTTTAAATTAAGCTGTTATCAGTATGTACAATTTCACGGTTCACTACTACAACTAACAACTGAAATCTACTAAACTTTCAAAATGATAACAGCCCAGATATATTGTAATGAGAATAATGCATGCATAATAACCTTTAAAACTTATCTTGTATAATAATCTTAGCTTTAACTAGTACTTGTTTCCTCCTAAATGTTTCCCCATCATTTCCCTTTCGTATTCTCTTTAAAGGATTCTAAGCAATAGCAATAGCAGCATTAGTTTCTCTATCTCTTTACGTCACATGCACTTGCTGACAATGCCACCCTTCTACAAATATTATTTTATTCTCATATTATGTGAAGAAAGTGAATTGTATTGTTGTTTATAAAACTTAAAATAATAATTATAGTAATGAAGAAATAGATAATTTGCAATTAGTCAAATTTTGATTATAATGTTTAAAATTGACATCAAGATTTCACCCCCTTCATCCTAATTCTGTTTCTCTACATTCTACAATTCTCTATAGTTAATAGAAATGTCATTTGCACACTGCAACGGACACTAATTATAATTTATTAATTAGAAATTCTTTTTAAACGTTGACAGATTAATTGGTTTTTAAATTAAAAGGTTTTATATTATAAAAATATCGATTTATCCATTTGGAAAATAATCATTAATTTTTGAAATATAAGGATTTTGTGTTATGGGTGAGAAAAAAATGGGGGGGGGGGTGGCTGTCGGCTAAGCCTAACAATAGAATATTTTAGGGTGAATTTCACTAGTTTAAATCTGTGTTTCTCATTCGCTGTTTATGTGTGTTGCGTGTACGTCATAATACATCCCTACACGACTATATATAATAATAAAACAAACGGATTGAAATGGTGGAATATTTGTCGGAGACATCAGTTTACATGAGCAAACATGTCACAAACGGCGCCACTTTACACTGGAATGCTCTTATAAAGGGTATTATTGAGTTATAACACAGATGTTGTTTCACATACATACAACTAGAAATAGTATAGACACTAATTTCATATATTCAACTGTAAATTTTAATTCAATTAGTGATTGGTAAATGAAAGAAATCGGGGATTAATTAATGATTAATTATGGGGCAATAGTTCAAATCGCTATTAACACTAAATCAAATATACAGTATGTTCCCTTGCCGCTCGAAACATTGGAGAAACTTTGGCCACGCCTATTTAAACTACTTTCATATTAGTTAGAAAGAGACAGAGAGATCGTGGGATGTCTACAAATTAAAAAATATGGCGCTTTTTGCCGCCCACCCTTAGTGCTTTGACCAAACAGCAATTTCTTTTGTACGAAAAAACTTTCTATTTTAAAAGATAACAATAACAAGATCTGCTTTGAGGGATTTGGTATTTCTGTCTGTTATTCATGAAACATGTGATTTTGACAAAGAAGGGACACGGGCGTGGCCAAAGTTTCTCCAATTTGTCTATTGAAAAGGAATTTACCTGTATAGGATTATTCACACCAAACGAAAACTTCTCATGACAACTCCCAAAAAAATATATACAGGGTGTTTGTTCTCAGTATGGAGAGTTCTAACAAACTCCTATTAGTCGACGAGCGATTCGAAAAATATTTTGAGGATTTGTAGAAGAGTCCCTAAGGAACATTTTAGCAAAATTAGAACCTCGTAGCTTATTTCAAAGTTGGTCAAAAATTGCTCGTTTCTGACGACTTAGCGATTTTCAAAAACGAACAAAACACGCAGAACGACTAAAAATGACTCAGAGACCTTCCCAACATTGATTTTTTTCGTTTCTTTCCATTTTATTCTGTAACAGGTGTAAATATTTCGTATTTTCTTTGGAATACAATGGAGAAAAACGAAAAAAACAATGTTGGGAAGGTCTCTGAGTCATTTTTAGTCGTTCTGCGTGTTTGGTTCGTTTTTGAAAATTGCTACATTATCCAAAACGATCGTTTTTTGACCAACTTTGAAATGAGCTACGAGGTTCTAATTTTGCTAAAATGTTCCCTAGGGACTCTTCTACAAATCCTCAAAATATTTTTCGAATCGCTCGCCGACTAATAGGAGTTTCTTGGAACTCTCCATACTGAGAGCAAACACCCTGTATATCATAGAATTATAGGAAAGTCATCAAAGAACATTTTAGCGAAATTAGAGTCTTGTAGCTCATTGGGAAATTGGTCAAAAAGCGTTTTATTCCCACAATATTGTGATTTCCACCAAACAACTAAAAACATGCATAAACCGACTAAGAATGGCTCGTAGACCATGGTGAAATTGATTTTTCTTCTTTTTCTTTGTAATTATATCACATGAAAAATTAAAAACTGTGGCGATCAGTGGTTGAAAATATAACGAATCTAGTGTGATTTACTTTGTTTGTTCTTTACTATTTTTAACTTGATAGGGTAGGATTGTTTATGTTAATTTCGTGTTTATTTCTATTTTTTTAAGAAAATACATTAGAAACAAATAAAGACTACGTGACTTTTATTATTTTTACTTTAAAGGAAATTAGAATAAGGTTAGCATAAACAATCTTACCCTATTAAGTTGAAAATAGTAAACATCAGTGAAGGTTACTCACTCTAGATTCATCCATCTTGCAACCAACGATCACCACATTGTTTTTTAAAAAATTTCAAGGATACAAATGAGAAAAATCAAATTGGTGGTCTACGAGACATTCTTAGTCGGTTTATATGTATAGTCGGCTGGCGGAAATCGCGACATTCTCGGAATCAAATATTTTTTTGACCAACTTCTAAACGAGTTACAAGGCCCTATTTTTTTCTTAAATGTTCTCCAAAAACACCCCTATATAAAATATTTTTCGAATGACTCGCCAAATAATGGAAGTTGTCATTAGAACTTTTTGAATAACTCTGTATAAAGTTTTTTTTTCTGGAATTTCGATTGTTATCATTATAATTACTTGAAATGTTCGTTAGTCATGCATATTAATTTTCCACTAGAGAACATGCTTTCAACTATTTAGGTTAATGATATAATGAGATGTAATATTCTTATTTTATGGAACTGTGAACATGTTGACAACTTGTTCTAACATGAATAACACGACTATTTAACTTTAGTATATGTATATTTTACTAATAATCGCTTAATTTGTTACAGGTGAGTGTTTCAATGATTCCTACATAATCACAGTAAGTAAGTAAATGATGTAGATTTGTTGTGTGGCATAGAGGGAGGTCTATTTTAAAAGATCTTTAAATTTCAACCACTACTATTCGATTTAAATGTGATCAAAATCGAACATATATAGTTGTAAGAAGTTGATTGTATGCATGACATGTACAATTCCAATTTTAACATAAAAATCACCCAATAAAATCCGACTTTTTGATAAGAATCGAATGTAGTAAAATTCAAACATTAAAATTTATTCTTTACCATACGACTACCACCATTATTGTAACATCAATTTGAACGATTGTCAAAAGACAACAAATCCAAAACACAATTCTATGTAAACATTTTTATGTTTATGCCAACTTTGCACAATTTTCTTCTACTTTTATCGTTATATTTTTCTATTTCTTCACAGTCTAGGTGTTTAACAAGTCAACAAAGAACAAATGGTTCTCCCAGTTATCCCCCAGATTACATTTTCGTTGGCACTATTGTTTGTTGTTATTGTTATTGTCGACATCTATGACGAATTACAGTACATTTTGAATACTGACATCTAACTATACCAAATCCTATACTAAATTATTTATGTGATCGTCTTCTACTTGTAAAGCTTACTACATGGAAAGTACAGAGATTCATTGCTTATCATTTATGAAAAATACATGTGAAATTATTATAAAATCAATTAATAGTATACTTAGTAAAAAACGAGTTTTAAAAGTCGACAAATCCTGCACGAGACCAAGTTTAAAAAAAAGCGAGCACCCTAGCGCGAGTTTTTTAATGGTCGAGTGCAGGATTTGACTTCTGAAACAAGTTTTTTGCATCCTTTTGTACACCATTTTTTAATAAAAATCGAACCCTTTTGCGGTGATTGTTTATATTTAAATTCAGAAACCTTCACAAATGTGAGTGGCAATAATAGAATTAGTAAAAAAAAGGTGCGTTAACAGATATTAAAGCACTCCTTTTGTTATATTAACAACGCTATTATAGACGTAAAATAGAAAAGAATATATGGTGGAATAATTCAATTTCATTAATTGATTATTTATTCAAAACGAAAGAAGCCGGTGAAGAAGTAATAAAGTTTATTTTTTAATTCTTGGTAACAGACGGTGTGCACATTTATGTTATACTCGATAGAACGACAGTCGAACCTTGTGTGATTGACGTTCAAAATTAAAGAATTTTAATCAACCGAATTGCATTTCACCGTGAAAACAATTCCGATTAAATAAAAGGAAAATACAATTGAGAGAAGGGAGGACATTGGGTTGATTATAAAATGTACAAAAGCTATGTATTCTCTCTTACTATTCCCTATTGTATGTGTGTGTGTATGTGTATTTTATTTGCTGTTAATAGTCAATTGAAAATTTCAACAAATTTGTTTGTGAATGTAGAAAAATCCACATTGTTTTTATTGTGTTTGAATTTATAAAAATAGTTCTAAACCGTATATCCAACTAGATAAACATTCGATACGGTGTTCTATTGGAGATTTACGATAATACTCAAGTTTACAATTGTAATACAGCTTCTGTATAGTCAAATAATACCTGAAAATCGGTACATCAGTTGAGTTTATATCAGACAACACGAATAAGTCTTTGTATATAGAAAGCTTGTACGGTTAAAAGCTTTAGTCTGATCGACTACTATGCCAAGCTTCTCTCATCTTTTCAACACAATCTATCATTGATCTTTTTTGTTAGTTAAAACATTTTAAACTCATATCTATCAATAAATTCTTCTTCTATTCTTCCTAATAGGATATTTCACGTGTTTTATTTGAATTTTGTATCAGCAACTTTATCTATATACATTTATAGATTCACATTTGAATACATCAAAGTTAGATTGGAAATGAAGATATGCCCCAATGTTCATTTCTAGAAATTGCATGAATAGATTAGTTTAATAATGAGTTGAAATTATTCAAATTTTCCTAAATTGTTTTCCAATATTCATTCGTGTGTCATTGATCGTATTCTCTTAAATCCAGATAATTAAAAACTCATCAAATCATCATATTGTAGTAGTATTTTATTAAAAATAATTCAATTAATAATTGATAACTATAATAATGTTAATAATAGTGGTAATGGAAAAATCTTGTCAGAATTATTGAAAAATTTCATGACCTAAAAATTGCCAATTTTTCGTTTGACATTAGAATACACTAAGGTTGCACTATCGACAAAGTAGAAAATGATAGTGTTGTATGTATATGGGTATATGCGTTGATGGATACCATTTTCGTCCTAAAATATACCTAATATCATCGTATATATAGAGAGAGGCTTTCAAGTATAAAGCCTCGATCACATCAAAACCACCCGTCACTTATCAAATTGGGACGAAGATATTATCAAATGTCGATTGAATTGGTAAACTGTTAATCATACACAATCGTCGTCATCCTTCATCAAAGTCAAAATCATAAATCGTCCTTGTGATGATTAAAATTAAAATGAATGGAAAAAAGTTTGATTTTTTTCCCCGAATCAATTGTAAATTCTAAATAATGTAAATTGATTTATATACAAGTTGATGATGATGATGATAATAAGACGACCGTATGTGCTTCACTCATATAGGAAACTTATAAAGAAACAATTCAGTCTTTAGGGAAATACTGTTATGTAAATATGACTAACGAGAACGAGCGGAACCCATCTCATTCTACACACTTTGTAGATTTCGGCTTACAATATGAAGAAAATATATGTCCCTATTGTGTACATTCAAATATATTATTTATGAGACTGTGTCTATACTGAATTGTAGAAAGAAATTACAATTCTTTTGTTGTTATTGTTAAAGAAAAATCCAGCTTTTTATGATAATAATTAGAAAGATGTGTGGTGATTTTTGGTGGATGCGCCAAGCTAGATTGTTGAAAATTTCCAAAAAATCTTTTCATCAGCTACATTGAATGTCGATCGTCACTGAAATCGATGGAATGTTTTCGGAACATTCAGTCAATATTAACGCTATCATATTCATGACGGTTAAATTATTGCAGACTGTTGCGGTCTTTTCAATTAATTTCTCGACTCATTAAGGAGGGAATCAGTCGAATTTATACTGAATTGTAGAAAGAAATTACAATTTTCTTGTGGTTGTTGCTGCTCTAGAAAATCCATTTTTTTGGCAGATAATTAGAAAAATGCATGGTGATTTTTGGTGGATGCGCCGGGTGAGATTGTTGAAAATTACAAAAAAATCACTTTCTTTATCGTACATCTTTCATCAGCGTAATTAAATCTCGATCATTATTATTATCATTACTCACTTAAAACTTAACGTTAATATTGGATATTCATGACAATTAAAATTACTGTAGACTGTTTCTTTATTATGCGATTTTTCCAATCAATTTTTCGACTGATTAAGTCGAGAAACCAGCCAAATTTCTACTGAATAGTAGAAAAAAATTACAATTTTTGTTGTTGTTGCTCTAAAAAATCCATTTTTGGCAGATGATTAGAAAAATGCATGGTGATTTTTGGTGGATGCGCCGGGTGAGATTGTTGAATTTTTTTTAAAAAAAATCACTTTCTTCATCGTAAATCTTTCATCAGCTTTGTTGAATCTTGATCTTCAATATTATCATTAATTACTTAATTGGAAGGAATGTCAAAACATCCCTAAACTAAATCTAAACGTTATCATATTCATGACGGTTAGAATTATTAAGGGCTGTTTTGTTCGATCGCGATCTTTCCAATTAACGTTTCTCTAGACTCATTAAGTCGAGAAATAAGTCGAATTTCTACTAAATTATAGAAAGACATTACAATTCTTTATTTGTTGTTGTTCTTAAAAAGTCCATTTTTTTTATTGCCAATGATTAGAAGAATGCGTGCTGATTTTTGAATAAGATTGTTGAAAAAATTTTAAAATGCACTTTCTCTAGCGTAAATCTTTCATCAGCTTGAATCTCGATCTTCATTATTATCATTACTCACTTGAAACTTAACGTTATGATTGGATATTCATGACAGTTAAAATTACTGTGGACTGTTTCTTTCTTATGCGATCTTTCCGTCTAATATTTCTCGATTCATTTAGCTGAGTAATCGGTCGAATTTCTAATTTGTTGTTGTAAAAAAATACAAAATCATTGGTGGATTAAAAATCGGTTGAATTGTTAGCAATAATAAAAAATTTATTTTAGCGAATTTTTTTTAAAAAAAATTAGCTAATGACGAGATCCTCACTTTTGAATTGCCGAAAAATTTTTGCACAGAAGTTCGTTTTGGGACCTCAGAAACCCGTATCCACCATTCGTTAAAATTTTTATATATATATATATATATACAGGGTGATTCAAGAGGATGGGCCATTAAAAGTATAAGAAGTTCTAGTTATTGGAAGTTGATGAAATTTGGTATATAGCCGTTAAGTCCCCTGAATTTTCTCTAGAAATTATTTTCGTTGTTCTAGCTACCCTCCTTATATGGGGTAGTGCACCCTACTCTCTTATTTTAAATGGAATGGTATATTTTTTATTACATTTTTGAATTCTTCAGTTAAAACGAAGGGGACTTTAATAACATGACCTATGGTTTAGCGCTGAAAGTTTTTCAGATATTTCAGCTTTTAGTTGAGTTTTAAAATTTGCAGTGTTTAATTGAAAAATTCATATTTTTGAAGCTATAGCATTTGAAATGTTGAAACTTGGAACCTAAGTAGTAAAAGTAATGTTCTTTTTGCTAATTTAAACAAAATTCAAATACCTTTCAGCGTTTAGCTGAAATAAGTTTTCCTTTCAGGCGATTTTCAAACTATAATATCTTGCTTATTTTAAATGGAACACCATATTTTTTATTATATGGTTGGATAGAGAAAAAAATTCTATATCAACCTGTATTAACATTCCCTATACCTATCATTGATGATTTTTCAGTTATTCAAAATTTTCAGTTTCGTCCAATCACCTCCCTTGAAACGAATTCAACTATAACGAAACGCATAGAAGGCTTAGAAAAAAAGTTAGAACATCACAAATGACGTTTATATTGAATATTTTACATGTTTTTTATAACTTTTAAGATATTCCACATGCATAAAAAACAAATCCAATTAATATTGATTTAATTAATTATGAATTTCTTCCATTTTCCTTCGTTGAGATATTTTAAAATTAATCAATTAATTTCATCTTAATTGTGACAATTGAATTGAAAGTTGTTTTGCTAAGCCTTCTATGTTTTATATTTTTTTTCAAGAGAGAAAATTAGATGAAATTGAAAATGTTGAATAACTGAAAAACTATCAAAGATAGATATAGGAAATGCTAATACAGTTCGATGCAAAATAATTTTCTCTATCCAACCATAAAAAGAAAAATATGGTATTCCATTTAAAATAAGCAAGATATTGTACTTTGAAAATGGCCTGAAAAACAAAAATTATTTCAGCTAAACGCTGAAAGATAATCGATTTCTGTTTTAGTTAGGTGAAAGTACATCATGTTAACAACAAAATTTCCAAGTTTGAACATTTCAAATTCTATAGCTTCAAAAATATGAATTTTTCAATTAAACACTGCAAATTTTAAAACTGAACTAAAAGCTGAAATATCTGAAAAACTTTTAGTCCTAGACAATAGGTTATATTATTAAAGTCCCCTTCGATTTCATCAAAGAATTCAAAAATGTGATAAAAAATATGCCATTCCATTTAAAATAAGAGAGTAGGGTGCCCTACCCCATATAAGGAGGGTAGCTAGAACAACGAAAATAATTTCTAGAGAAAATTCAGGGGACTTAACGGCTATATACCAAATTTCATCAACTTCCAACAACTAGAACTTCTTATACTTTTAATGGCCCATCCTCTTGAATCACCCTATATATATATATATATATATATATATATATATATATATATATATATATACCCACGATAACTGCCGTAAAAATACACCAATCTTAATGAAACTTGGTACAAAAATCGATCTTCGTGATAGCTTGGATGAGTTCGTTGGCCAGACTTGTAGGGCCAACACTTTTGGAATAAGAGCTGAAGAAATATTAAAAAAAATCATTTTCAATATTACATTTGCTTAGATTTTGATGAAAATTAAAATAACAGTAGAGCCGACCATTCTCTATGACCCAGAAAAAAAATCATCAAAATCGGTTCGTTGGTTCGCAAGAAAAATGCAAAAATCTCTTTTTTGGGTATAAGCAGTAAAATCGATTAGCTATGTTCTGACAATTGATATTAGAAAAAAAATTGAATATCGCACAGGGCAACTAATTTTGACAGTTAATATTAGACAAACATAGGTAGATCTAGTATGTTAATATTAACATACTAGATCTATGTAGACAAACAATGTTTCTTATTGTTTGTGAATTAATAATATTTCAACATGTAGATACATAAAAAAATTCGCTATATAAGGTACTTGCTGCCTTTAGAGATTTTTTTTATTTGATGTGGACATCTGTGTATCGATGGAAACCTACAAAATAAATATCTTGATGATGTTGTTGTTGTTGTTGATTGGAAGTTATTAAATATCAAGCGTTTTTTTTCTTTTCTTTGTCGTCCATTTAATTAGTATGTAACCGGATATGTTTGTATCGGAAAAATGCAACGTATCCGATTATAAGGATCAACTTTTCTTATTTGTTTTATTAAAGGATAGATGGATAAAAATAGACCACTAAAGAAACAAAAATTGCCAACGGCTCGAATTTTACAGACAATTGCCCACACAGGAAAGATAGAGAAATAGTGAAAATAACAAAAGTAGAATATCTCTACGACTACTACGACTACCACCCATACTAGGTAGTATAGAATGCAATAAAGTATTGAGCTCGCGGGGATTATTGTAGAAAGAAACAGCAAAGAATAAAAATAGAACACCTTTCAAGATTGTGTACCTACCGTTGAAAATCCAACAATTCCTGTTGTATTCGTTGGTCAGCAGGTGTTTTGTTGTTTAACGTTCTCTTATCTGTTCTCTTCCTTAACATCTCTCAACCAAAAAGAAAGAAAAAGAAAAAAAATAGAACGCATTTATGTTGGTATAGTGTATATAAAAGTACCTATAGAAAGCTTTTGTATTTCACCGATTGATGATAAATTCAATCGAATCAATGTCACCGAAAAAGTTTCTATGATGAGGTTAGTCGAAGAGAATATATAGAAAAGTTTGGATCACACAAAACTTTAATCATTCCTAGAAGTTTTAATACCCAAGATTAGCAGTAACGATACTACAACTAAACTGAAATATAATTTTACGTTGTAGTATGCGAGCATTATAGAAGTTTGTATCATTAAAAGAAAACAGATTTACGAGTACTAAATGATCTTATAACATTCTACCAAAATGAAATCATCACTCTTATAAGGTACTCTCTACAGGGTCATTCACGTCCAGTAATTTGAAAAATATTTCAAGAATTTATAGGAGGGTACCTGGTGAACATTTAAACAAAGTTAGGGTCTTGTAGCTCGGTTGGAAGTTGTCCAAAAAATGATTGTTTCGGACAAAGTCACGGTTTTCATAAACGAGTTGAGCACGCAAAACGATTAAAAATGGCTCATAGACCGTCGTAAAAAAAATAAATTCAACCGTAACGAAGAAAATTAGGGTTCGATACTCTGCATGGTTAAAAAATAGTAAAAATAAGTAAATGATCTCGTCATTCATAAACAAACTATTTCAAGAGGACTTTTTATTCCTTCTTAGTTGTTTGATGGGTATAACCGTTTAGTTGCGACTCTTGACCAATTTCCTAATCAGCTACAATGCGCTAATTTTGGTAATATGTTCTCTAGGGACTACCCTGCAAATCCTTACAAAATTCTTCGAATAACTCACTGAATAATGGGAGCTACCATAAAAACTCGGACGTGAATAATCCTGCATAAAGGAATGAATCTATTTAGAATTATCTTAACGCGTATGATGTAGCATTAAGGAGTCTTTAATAAAGAGTGAATGTTTCAAAGTGTTCCCTTTGTAGTGTTTTTATATTAAAATTTCATTTTATTAAAACACCTCAAGTATTTTCAATCAAATCAACTTATTTGTAAGTTGTAGTAGTAGTAGTTGAGAAATTCAACTCGTAATTATTACTCCATTTTGATAAGTTTTGTCTATCTTCTTGCCTTGTGGCGTTTTATATGTTTAAGTTGAAAACATCACCAGGCGCCTGTTTCTTGTTGGAAAATCCTAGGAAGCAATCATAAAGTTGTAAACTGTTGCATGTATTTGAGATGTAAACATCATTTTATGAATCTCATAGATATAATTATAGTAACAACACCCTCCTATGTTTACATGCAGAACAAATTAAATATTTCGATTTCAAAGTTAATTTTTTTCTCCTATAGCAACTTGGCTACCACACACACACAAATCGAGAAAATATCTCTATGGTGTCAAGTTGATTTGTAGCTAGTGGACCACACGATATCCAACACATTCCAACAAGATTACTACCCTAATAAACACCCCGTCTGATAAATAACTGATGGTGTATAACAAAGAAAAATTCAACAATTTATTGTTATTCCGCAATACATTTTAGAAACTATCAACTATACAAAGTTGATAAAACTTGGTGTGTAATCAAATGGATTTGGAAGTTTGTAGATTTATAGCTTCAGTTCATGCCAACTTGTGGGCTTATTAAGAATTATATTCGTAGTTATTTCATTTGGAGAAATAATGAATACATAACCGTATGTATATAGTGTTCAAATCATATGCAAATTGACTATAAATAATAAAGATGTAAAAGTTTCTTTTTTTTTGGTTGAATTCTTCATATCTAGTCGGTATATGTTTGCATTAGAAATATTTATGTTACAGTCTGAAATTAAACTCAATTTTGTTCATATTTTTCAAACTTTTAAAACTTTAATGACTATTCCACCATTCTATCTAGCTTTTAATTTGGTGTCTTTAATTAACTTTAACTTTATCATTTTCTTCTAGAATGTAGCGAGAAAAAATCCATCACCGGCGGTGTCGTCGTCGTCGCCGACTAACTATGTCGCCCTTACCACTTCAATTTTCATTTTTATAGTTGAGAATTTAATTTTTTACGATCAAATTTAAACCGTTATTATTAAAGCTTTCACCATAAATTCCGTCAAAAGAGACTTTTATTGGTATTATAAAACAAAATAACCATGTAATTATATCTTTAATTTCTAGAATTCAATTTCATAATCATATATGGATTTTATCCAATTTAAGATGGTCTGCTACGTACGATTACTATGTTTCTTAAACGTTAGATGGCGCTTTACACCACAGAATCTTTCTTCTATGTTTACAGATTAGGTACTTTATTTTCTTAGAGATCAATACGGCGGAATTTTTGAATTAATCCTTAAAAAAAATTAAACAGAAAATGGGATACAGGTTTTTCAAAAACTACAAACTAGATTTTTCTTAAATTTGGTATAATTGAAGTTTAAACTAATATTAAGCTCTGATAATTTTTGGACTTACAGTTTCTTTTTTCATCCAGTAGCGTTTCTGGTATTAAATGGATGAGGTTTGTTGAGAATTTCTCTGTTTTTTTTTTACATTTTCGTTTGTCGACATTTTTCATTATTAGAGTAGTTTCTAACGTATTCTCGTCTTATTGTTACCTATTTTTGTTTATTTTAGAGAATTACCTTTCAGAAATTTATCTTTGTTAGTCTTCACATATTTTATTGTTGTTTGGGCGGCGAACATTAATGACCAATTAACGATTGAGATTATTTTGAAAAGAAAATGTAATTGATTTTAATTAGATCAGATTCTATTTCAATGGCTAATTAGCAATTCTCATTTGATGGTATTTAAATTCAATTGAACGCATGTATTCATTTCAATTTATACAAGTCACTAGTCACCACCATCAACAGTTTTCTTGGCACAAAATTTGGCTCTACAATAATAATAATAATAGGTCAAGATTCCAAAATGATTAATTTTGAAATTTCTGTACGTTTCCAACACTAATTGCTTGATGTCACCAGTTAAATATCGATACGAATTTGTTGTTGTCCAATCAGTTTAATGGTTTTTTGGACATCTCGTTTTCTTTATACTCACTGTCAATTAGTTCTTCTATACAGAATTAAAAAGAAAAAAATTAATTAATTAATGTTTGGCGAATGAGAGATGATTTATACAACTTAAATAATGACCTCTCCCTATACAAACTGACCGTATAATTGGTGACCTCCCGTTTAAAACGGCGATAACAAACTGTATAAATATAACCAACCCCCTGCACCTCTTCTATATATGCTATTTTAGTTAATTGCCAACCCCCCTTAAACTAGAAACATTAAAGTTTGTGTTGTATTTAGGACAACATCGTAAATTTGAAACTGTAGTGAATTTCATATAATCGTTTATCTTTATTCATATAACAACAGTATTTGAAAAGAACTCCTCCTTCCCCTCGTCTAAATTGTAAATATATTCAACGTGTGTATAATTGCGTTTAAGCGAAAAAATGGCAGACTAATGAAACCATTATAGATCATAATCTTGTTAATATTTCATATTTATTATACATATTTTTCAACACTAACGGGTAATATAAAATTACACTAGGAAAAAAAAGAACGTATAAGTAATGTTTGTATGTAATTATCAACGATATTGTTGTGTCTATGCACGAAACTTACCACTTCACCAATTCCCATATCTCTATTATTATTATTGTTATTATTAAATAAAAGAGACGAGCATCAAGTTTGGCCCTATTATTGTTTATAATTAATCGTTGTGTAAATGAGACGGTATTTGTAAGCTTCCTCCCTTTCCCTCCCCCACCCCGTGTGTATGTTCACATAATGCTAATAAACTGGCCTCACGAATTCACCATTTCAATACATCCCCGAGTTGGCAGGCATGTCGTGTACACCAACCAATACCAGATGGCTAATGGTACAACAATAATAAATGACAACACCGGTCGTGTTGTGTATGTGTATGTGTATACTTTCCTAATATACACTCACTCACTACCTGTCAGGTAAACGATATTATTTAGAAAAAATTCCATCTTTAACTCGTCTAGTTTATAGGTAAGTACTGGGTGTGTTTCAAATGTTTCAAACTGACCCTTGGAGAACATTTTAGCAAAATTAGAGCCTTGTAGCTCATTTGGAAATTGATCAAGAATAGCTCGTTTTGGTGAATGTCGCAATTTTCAAAAACTAACTGCACTGCACACATAAAATGACCAAGAATGACTAAAAAGTCAGTCTCAGTCGTTTTATGTGTACAGCTAGATCAGTGTCTGAAGACTTTCCCAGTATTGATTTTTTTTATTTATCTCTATTGCATTGTAGAAAAAATGCGAAAGATTTCCACCTGTCCCATAATAAAAGGAGAGAAATTAAAAAAATTGTGTCGCTAGGATTCTCGAGTCATTCTTCCGGAAACGAACTATTTTTTATTTTAATTGAACCGGAACGAAAAATAACGGTTTAAAGCCCTTTTTAAATCAGACACCCAGTATACTGCTATAATATTTATTTATGTAGATTTTACTGAATAGTAGGTACGCCGTAGGAAAATGGAGTTCAAGACTACGAGAACTCTACTTGACTTTTCCATATTTTTATTTTACAAAACAATCTTATAACTGTGTATTTTTTTGAAAATTTTCCCTCGATAGTAATGAAATATAGACTTTTCTATATTATTGACATAAAATACCGAGATTGTGTGTTGATTTTCTCAATCATAACAATCACTGTTCGTTATTGTATTGAATTTTCACTACCAATTCACAAATCCAACAAATGAAATTGCATTATATGTTCACCACCTCTATCTAATTCTCCACAATTCTCTATTATTTTACACGAAAATGGTGCCAGTACTCTAATAAAATATAGTAATATCAACAATAATCCGATTCTTGTTGTAGAGAATATTGTTAATAACAATAACATCTGTTTTCTACCCGTTGCCATAAAATTTGTACGAGTTGTTGTTGATTTTATTCAACAATAGTTAAAAATTTCGTTATTTTTCTACATATTTACACCAACATAAAAATGGGATATTATTCAGTTTCTACAATAAATTTTATTGAGGATGGCAATTGTAATATTTCGTTCAAGAATCGTGCAAATGATGTGGCTGAAAATGTACAAAAATGAAAATAAGATTCTCTATTGGGATGCTAAAGAACTCTACGTATTTTTACTCTGTTGGATCATAATCGTTTTGTATTCATAATTACAATTTATTCTGCCTTTGAGTCGTATTTTTTTTTATTGTTGATTTTAACGATGGTTGTCGTTATTTCTATTTAGTTAAATACCACAACTATTCAAATCGTAAAATATCAACAATGTATGTTAAATCGATCATATCTCGAATAGAAAGAATATTGCCTGAAGACTTATTGTTGTTATTGTTGGCCAATAGAAAATAAAATATTAACAGGAATTGATTGGAAATTTTACCGATAAACTACATAAATATGCATAATTGTTGTTTTACGTATTTTATGTGTTAACGATACCAATAAACTTTCTATAAGTTTCAAGTCGTTGTAATTATTATTATAGTGTGTATGTACAGGGTGTTTGGTCTAAATATGGTAAGTTCTATAAGAAACTCCTATTAGTCGAAAAGCGATTCGAAAAATATTTTGAGGATTTGTAGAAGAGTCCCTAGGGAACATTTTAGACCCTCGTAGCTCATTTCAAAGTTGGTCGTTTTGGACAACGTCGCAATTTTCAAAAACGACTAAAAATGACTCAGAGACCTTCCCAACATTGTTTTTTTTTTCGTTCTCCTTCATTGTATTACAGAGAAAATACGAAATATTTACACCTGTTACAGAATAAAATGGAAAGAAACCGAAAAAAATCAATTTTGGGAGGATCCTAAACTCATTCTAAGTCGTTTTGCGTGTTTAGTTCGTTTTTGAAAATCGCTACATCGTCAGAAATGAGCGTATTTTGACTAACTTTCGAATGAGCTACGAGGCTCTAATTTTGCTGACGTGTTCTTCAAGGACCTTCCTACAAATCCTTAGAATATTTTTAGAATCGCTCGTCGACTACTAGCAGTTTCATAGGATCAACCATATTTAGACCAAACACCCTGTATAAGGTCAATTTAAAATTATATTTATCTTTGATATTTCATAAAGAAAAGCTTGTATTCTGTAACTCTTTAGAAACAAGCTCTATCCACTGTGCTTGTATACTTGTCATCTATTTATTGAATTTATACAAGTCGAGTGTAAAAGTGTGAATGAGTTAACTTCTTGTTAAAATTACAAAACTTTGATTAATCATAAAAATAACGCATGTGAATCCATTATTTACAATTTTAACGACATTGACAATCAATAAATCTGAAGAAAATGAGAAGAATCGTCTGTTGTACAGTTGGGAAACACAATTCTATAGAAACGCCATTTTTTTTTCTAGTCATCAACATATAGATATCGTTTCATTAAAAATCACGGGTAGATTACAGGTAAGCTTGATAAAAAACTGGCTTCGTCTTTTTTTCGGATACCTTTTATAGAGCATCCTTTTGGTTGTGTATGAATTTTTCAGGCGTGAAAACGGTAGAGTCGAATTTTAGAAAATTCCTACTGAAAGAATGGGTGTTGGATTAAATTTCAAATGAAAATTTTGTTGTGAACACCACTCTTAACGTAAACTGTATAATGTTAAAAATTATTATTTTTAATCTAACTAGAAGGCAATACATGGTTATTCACGCCAGACGAAAAGTTCTTGTAGCAACTACTATTAGTTGGGGAGCGACTTGAAAAGAATTTCAAGGATTTGTAGAGGGGTTCCTAAAGAACGCTTAAGCAAAATTAGGGCCTTGTAGCTCACTGAGAAGCTGGTCAAAACGAAGTTTTTGCCATACACGTAAATTGACTAACCCCGGCTCCACACTCTTGTTCCGGACATTTTCGTAAACATTGGCTGATATTGGAGTAGGTATTTTTTTTATAGCGCCGAGACAATAGAGACACCGTGGGCGGCAGATCGATTTGCGCCGACCACACATTGAACAAACACTGTTTCTGTAAACAAAATGGCCAAGAATGTGGCGCCGGGGTTATAGAAAATCAGAATAAGTGCAATAAACATTAGCATAAAAAATGTTATTCTATCAAGTGACAAATAGTAAACAACAGAGAAGGTTACTTAAACTAGATTCATTCGATCTCTACCGCGTTTTTTCCAATTTCTCTAGGCTACAAAAATGAGAAAAACGAGAAAATTTTTACAATGGTCTACGGATCATTCTTAGTTGGTTTATGTGTATAGCTGGATGGCGAAAATAGCAACATTGTCGGAATAGAGTATTTTTTACCAATTTCCCAAACAGCTACAAAGTCCTAATTTTGCTTAAATATTCTCTTAGAACCTACCTACGAATTCTTGATATTATTTTCTAATCACGCCAAAAATTTTATTTTCTTGTTACTTTTCTTAGGTTTGTAGATTTTTTTGTGTATGAATAAGAATTGCTAAATTTCCAAGTTTTAATAAGAGTAATGGGAATGAAAATTTTCTCGTTAATAGTAACTGTTACAGCTGGTCTATCTTTGAAGTCAGTGAATTTAGAAAGAAAGAAAGATGGTATCCGGCTAGAGATTCATTTTTTATCCGGACACTTAAATGTGACAAATGACCGACAATATATCAAGAGATAATCCAAATAAACTATCATTATGATACGATTCTGCCCTTTAGAATACGAACAGAACAGAACAAAAAAAAAGTCTCTTTTTTCGTATTGTGTCGGTGAGATTTCGTCAGTTTTAACTGTAAGACTGATTGTTTTGATTATTATTATTTTTTTACGAAATATATTATGTATATATACAGATTGTAATAGTTTTAGTATATATAAATGCAGATGTGCTATATATTATTCTATGTACGTACAGCCTTTTACAGCGTTTGATGGGATGGCTCATTTTATGTATGCACCATGAATAACAAATACATTTCCTTTTGAACACAATTTCATTACACCCCATCCCTAAAATACTGACGAATCTACTACTACTATTACTACTGCCACCACTACCGCCAACCTTCTATTTTCCACTGGGATTATTCCATTTCTCCTATATGTATTTTAAACAATTTACCGGTGAATCCGACCAAACAAACACAACATTACTTTCTATACTACCAACTGTTGTGTGTTTCCATTTGGTTTAAATTATTAAATTCACCAAGTTGAAACTGTAAAAATATCTGTTTATTATATAAAGTTAAGTGTAAATTGAATTGATTGTTTTAAATCTTGAATGTCTCTCTACTGTTGAAATAGTAACTATCGACTTTTTAATAATTTTGTGAATATGGATGAATATGCAAAATAATCGGAAAATATGCTGACGATGGAAAATTTACTGATTGGTATGCGTAAATACACACAAAAACACACACACTGTTGTACACGTAATACGAATTTGAAATCATTGGTTCTCTTATAGAATATCTGCAAACCAAATGTCGGCATGGTCGCTATGCAAACTGCAAATTGCATACAATTTTGTGAATTTAATCAAATTAGAGATTATTCCAAAACGTAAGTAAGGACGAATAAACGAACTGAAATTTTGAAACAATTATTATAAGAATTTGTGACCCATATTTTCTATTGCTATAACCATATTTTATTTCCACTAGAAATAATTCAATATTCTTCCCATCTAGAAAACAACATGATACAGGATGACAAGTTTTATAAAGTTTCTCCTCCTCACATACAAGATTCTCATTCATATGAAAGACTCGATTTTTCCAATATACCGTATGATTCTATCTTAGCGAAAAGCTCTTATAACAACTCCTATTATTTGGCGAGTTATTTTGAAAAAAAAAATCAAGGATTTTTAAGCAAAATTAGGGCCTTGAAGTTCATTGGGAAATGGTCATTTTTGTGACTTTGTAAATGACTTCGTCATTCATAAAGATGTCGGAAAATCATTGTTACTTTTTTCGCAAAGATCCAGTCAAGAAAAATCAATAAAAAGAGGATCTTCTAGTCATTCTTAGTCGTTTGACGTGTATAACCGGTTAATGAAAATTGGAATAAACCGTTTCTTGACCAATTTCAAAATGAGCTGTGATGTTCTAATTTTGCTTAAATGTTCCCTGGAGAGTCCCTTACAAATCTTTGAAATATTTTTCGAATCATCCACCAAATAATGGAAGTCGCGATAAGGACTTTTCGTCGTAACATGAATCACCCGATATAGTGGTGGTGGTGTAGATGAAAAGCTAGGGATGTACCCCCAAGGGAGGGGTTGGAGTTTGCATTAATGGCCTTCACATTCACGCCTATTCTCCACACTAGTATCCTGTGGTCCATATATAGACGCCTCTAGCTTAATTTGACTAATATACACAATATTCGTCTATATATATATATATATATATATATATGTATGCGAATATAACAGGGTGGCTTTGATAGCGTTAATCGTTCCATATTATACTATCTTTGTCATGATATTGTATTTCCATATATCTAAAATGTGGTAAAATTATTAAATTATATGGAAATTCATTCTATTCTGGTTTCTTTATTCGTGAATTCACACATAATTACAAAAAATTCACAAATAGATTTAATTTTCATTCCCCTTGTCTCTTAACAAAGGTGTTTTCATAGAGTGTCACTCTATCAATATTATTTTTATATTTATTCATTATAATGCTCTGCTCTATACTGTGCTGTCCCTCTGATAAGATTAATCCTTCCCTTGTTGTGCGGTAAAAATTCCCTCAACGTGACTCATACGATTTCCAATATAAATGTATATGGGAATCGAATTGATGATCAACTACTCTTATTGTTATTGAATCGTATGGTGTCGATGAAGAAGAAGAATCAGTACCCAAAGAGGGTCGGACTTGATTAATGAAAAATACAAGTGGCTATAGATTGACTTTTGATTGAATTTATCGTGACAAAATGACCATTAACTATATAGTTGTTTTACCAGTTGAAAATACGTAATTTTAATAATAGACAGAGGTGAAATAAGTAAACCTAAGAAGTTTTTATCAAAGAGACGACAACAACACAGTCATCATTTGGGCACTGCTGTTCTACTATCACCTGGCAATGTCAAATGTTCTAACATTTGTATAGTGCGATAATAATCTTTGAGACAGTTTTAAATCCACCCGTACTAGTTTCGCATGCATGAATTCATTCTAAGCGAATTACATTCATTTGTCTTAAGATTGTCTCTGATTATTCATGAAATTAAAAGTATAGAGAATAAGACAAGAAAAATTGCACTTAAAATATATGTACTTTAGTCATAAATCTAGTACATAAATGGATAGCGCTTTACATAGTTTCACCTATAACGCCTCGCGTGCTGACCATGGATAAAACGCTATCCATAGATATACTAGATCAATGTACTTTAGCATATTTTTAATTGAATTTCAGTCATTTGATTTTAATCAAGCTCTAACCTTGTTATTTATATTCTACCAGCTAGCTACTTTTACGCAATTCCCTAATGCTTTTCTCTACCTAGATGCTTTAATAGTGTTGTTGTGTATAAGCCGGAGAATATCTTGCAAATTTTCTAATAGATCGAGGAGTAAATTGGATATGTTTGTTTGGAATTAATTTCAATAGGGGTGTTTTCAAAGTATATCAAATATGGCATTAAACACACACACACACACACACATACACAGTTGGAGTTTAAATCGTTTAATTACTTTTAAACCGACTTTATCCCTATAGATTCTACTCTACTGTAATTATCTTTAAAAGAATTCGTCTACAATAGTGTAATATTATTCTGATCTCAATTTTCTTTTAACAACTAATGGAGAAATTGCAACAATAAAGAGCTGAAATTGGTGAAATTGAGTTGTAACAATTCGACTGGAAAATATCTTCGTATTAAACTCATGACCATGGTCTTTTCAAAAGACGAGAATTCACTTTGACTTGCCTTTTAGATTTCACTACTCACTACACTCTCTCTTTGTCTCTCTAACTTGTACAATCCCCTTTTTAGCTACCACTATTCTACTGATTGCACGCAATAAATCCAAATAAATAGTCCACAAAAGATGGATTATCACAATCTTTTGTGCATTCGAACATTTGCAAGTGAAATTATTTTCAAAATATAAAAGACGCAAGAAACAACAAGGGGTGAAGAAGAAAAAACGAATTCGCTACTATTATATTTATTTATTTATTTATTTAATTGAGACTATATTTTTATGTTTAATACGTAAATATATTTTCGTTATTATTGTTATTGTTGTTATGATGAAACATTGAGAAGGTTTTAAACTTTTTAAGGCTTCACAAGACCTTATACAGGTGTCTCGCTATAGTCTACTGCATTTACTTATAAAGAACTAGCCTTAGGATATTAAATTTCCATTCACAAAGGATATCTCATTCAGTATTAAATTCAATTATACATCCGACCATGGCTAGAACGTCAGTATACGCTTGCATAAGCTGGCGATTTATGGGATTGTCAATGGGAATACTCGGTCGGATTTACCATTGTTAGTTTATCTCTGCTTTATTATCCAATTATATTCTCTTTCTATCACAAATTATTGTTCACCTGCACATACTGGAATAAGAATAATAATAATAATATTACTAATCAAATCGGGAGTATTTCTTATTCTTCTTTATCATTTATATACATGCCTTGAAGATATTTGAGAATATGTTTGAACATCATATCCACGTTTCCAACATAAACCATAAGTTGATATCTGTGTTGTAATAGTAGTAGTAGTAGTATATAGATTGATAAATATTATTTATTATTATCCCATTTTATAGTGGTTTTCTTTATCAGTACGGTAACGGGACATGTCTTATCGGTTGAAATTGTAGTGGAAACATTTCAACTCGCCCCAAAATACCGACGAAATAATCAAGAAAATCTGTAGAGAGAGATATACTTTCTTGTATATATTTTTCCTTTCGTATCGTCATTTTCTTACAAACCCACGATGTTTTTTGAATAGGTAAAGAAGAAATCTTCCGGCAATTAAACACAGAAATTGCCGAGTTGAATTTATCATGATCAAATAGCGAATAATTCAAGAAAGGGGACAAACAACCTCCATATATGTGTATTATTAAGAAATGTAACTTGTAACTACAATTACAATCTAAGTAGTAATTTATTTGTAGACAATCAACATTATGTCTTCAGGTGCATTCAATTCCCATGGACATTTGTTGAGCATTACGTTATCTTTGTAGAAATTTAATATTTTATAATTGTAATCTGTACGAAAATACGCACTTCTCATCAAAATATGTAAACCAAAGTGACAAACTGTTAACATCAATTTAAATCCGATCGTCTCGGTTTCAACTCTTACTTTGAAATTCAAGCTTGTGCTTTTCTTTATTTACGTTTTATAAAAAAAGAAACTTGGAGAATAAATTAAATTTTCTCCAGAATATGCACTCGTGTTGTTTTCCACCGGTCGAATTACCAGATTTCTTACAAAATGTCAAAAATGAACAACACATAATTGTAAATTATGGTGAAAGCGTGTTTTAAGACTTGAAAAAGAAATGTAAAAGTAGAGCCGACATTAACGCATTTACTGTTGAGGGAGAAGAATGAGCGAAGGAAAAAATTCCCTCAAGAAACTAGTGAAATAAAGCTTACTTATCATAATTATTATTTATAAATTTTATAGTTGGACGTGTCGGATATATTAACCTACTTTGTGTAGAAGGAGATGGAAAATAGATCAAAAAAGTACAAGTACATATGAGAAAAGTTAAGATGGCTCGCTACCTACGATTACCACGTTTCTCAAACGTCAGATGGCGCACATTTACTACTTTATTTTAATAGAGATCAATCAATGGCGGAATTTTTAAATTAAAAATTTAAAATTGATGTTAATGCCAAAAAATTTCGTTTATATCAATTTTGAAGTGAAATAAAAAAAGTGCTGAACAAAACTCTATCAGATGTGATAAATCATAATTTTTCTTGTTTTTCCACTTTTATTTCAAAAACTACCTAGAAGATTCTTTGTAAATTTGATATAAATGAAGCTTAGCTTATACTCTGATAATTTTTTTAAAAAAATTTAAGCTCAGCTTTTTCCATTCAGTAGCGTTCAACTTTAAATGCAATTTGATATTATTTCCTTGAGTTATTATACGTGTGGTAGCTTCTAATATATTTTAAAATAAATTGAAGTTTAACAAGCATATGACATCAATTGCTTTTCGATTTTTCTTCCATTTACTAGTTATACTTTGTTATTATGCTATTATTGCATGTCTATTATTAGATGTAATTTTATATCATGCACATACATATGTGGCACGACATGCTGATTTTTCTCTACTCATGACTTAAAAGTTTTCAGTTTGAAATTCATTCGGAATTCACTTGAAACGTGTAATTTATCAAAACGCGTAAAGTGTTATTTTTTTAGTGGAAAATAAGCCGATTTATTGTTAGATTCAAGTTCGAGATATGAGCAACTACCTTAATTTAGAAACGTTTACTTTTAATTAAGATATGTTGAATGAGAGTTGTACAATAAATAAGTGATGGTGCAAAATTTGTGTCTTTATAAAGTTTCTTTCAACGTACATTTATCAAGTATTCTCACCCCCTAGATAATTTTCCGTATAAATTCATCATCTTCAACTTCTATGACATCTAATTTACTCAAATGATCATTATTCATTTTTATTATCAATCCATAAATGACTCTAATTGATAAAATTGGTTAGGTGTTATCAGACTTTAAGATTTCCACTAATTCTCCACACATCTTGGATTATTTTTGAATTATATAATGTAGGTAGATACTTGAATTCGACTATTACAATTAAATGAATTTGAGCAAGTGTTGTGTGAAACTGTGTATATAGTAGGAGGAACTATAACAATAACCGTTGCGAGTTTCCCCTTGTCTTTCTCGTACATTCCCAACAAAATATTATCATTAGTATTAAACAAAATTAACTCTACTTTTCCACATCTACTGTTATATCTTTAGATTTCATCGTAATTGTTGGGGATGTCTTAATAATGTACAAAAATTATAAATCATCCTGGAAGGATAATTTGTAATAAAACGTGAAAATAAAGGGGGAAAACTGATATGGGGACTAATGCGGTGTTAAAATGAATAAGGGTGAGTATAGTTGTTTCTTGATAATACAGATTGGAAAATGGACGAGAATCTTGACCCTTATTATACAAAACACCACCATATGGATCTTATCACGGGCACGATTCTAAAATTGAGTCATATACGATATTTGTAAAAATTTTATTACGTTATTATCACATGATAATTGTAGAAATCAAACGTGTTACAATATTTTTAGGGTGTGTAAGTTTTTTGGTTTTGTTTTAATTGAAAAAAAGCAGCTGTGTTGATGTTAATTTTTTTTAAATAATAACAACTAGGGAGGAAAAATTGAGTTGTCGTTGATACTCAAAATGGGAACATTACAATCGATTAACAGTTAACTGATCAGCCTAAGGCGAATTCAAACATGTCGCCGATCATCTATGATGTGTTGTTACATTTTAATTCATCGCCTACAGTCATTTATAATTGCAATAGATATTTTACTGTACTATATAGAAGCGAGATATATTTATTTTAGTATGTATATAAACGAGAAATAATCTCATCAATGTTTGTGAATTTAGACCGATAGATCCACATTGTGGTATCAACAAAAATAGGGAGAAGAGAATCACTTCACGCTTCAACAAACAAAAATAAATAGCATTTTAACAACGATGATTACAACGAAATTGATTTGAATTTTTTCCAAATATTTACTAAATAATAATAATAATATATATAGCAATTATCATCAACAATAGTAATAGAGTTTAGTTGGGGGAAAAAAATCGTAGAATTGGGAAATCTTTATGATAGCTTGGGGCGCATTTCCGTTTCCGGTTGGTCATTCCGGGCGCGTTGCAGCCATCGCATAGGGGTTAGATACGTGCACAACATATATCGTCCTTATCTGAGGAACTGTCATTTGTCTCTATATTAAATGTTTCTACACGTAGAATGCTGTACGTTCTGTAGACGTTTTTTATTTTTTTTGTATAGTTCACCCTATTGCTCCTACTACCACCACAACCCACCCTTCATCTATAATTTACCTTGCTTATTTGTCAGTCTACAGGCAGTAGGATGGAGAATATTCAACAGGCATTTTAGGGAGATGTAGAAAAATTTGAAAAATCATATATCTTATTGTATAACATTTACTATTACATTAAATAATAGTGAAAATAAGGGCTATTACTATGGTATAGTATACATATGGATAGCGCTTTCTTTAGTTTTGCCTATAATGCCCAGCGTACCAATTAATGTTATCGGTAATAACAATAAATTAATAATGGTAGAAATTTTGGTTGCCTATCTATAGTTGCCTCATTATTCTAGGAGAAAGCGCTATCTATAGATATACTAGATCTATGGCCATTACACGTACAAATCACAATGTGACAAATACAATAAACGGCAAAATGACCCACAAAAATACTATAAGCAATTGTGACATCTTTTTTGTAACGGCTAATTTGACACAAAGTTTTCGTTGCTTCTATACGAAAAGAAAAGCTTTCTTTTCCCATTCCTATTACTACTATCTACTACTGCTACTACAACTACTGGCAGTTGTTTTAATGGATTTCGATAAATTTACGCTTTATTGTCATTGTGTGTTAAAAGGGATACGAAAATAAAAATTCGAGATATTCTACAAAACGATTAGAAATTGTTAAGATATATATATATCTGATGGTTAAACTAAATGTCACAATGGATATATTAAATAAGATTGATGATATAGTATCTGTAAAGCTATCATAGAACCATAATTGTTCTGCAAATTTATACGATAAGATTCAATTTAGAAATCTTTGTCTACTACAGATAAATATTAGACTTTTCTCAAGTAGTGTAGTAGTCGGATTGAAGACGATCAATAATAATACTGCGGCCGTTTGAATCGGAATTTTCACTCACTTAGACTTAGAAAATGTTTCATTACACTTATTCTACAAGAAATTTGGAGAAACTGTTGAAGACTTAAAATTTCAGGAACATGCTTTTTGTGTAAATTAAAAAAGTACTCCTGACACCAAACAACGCCACTGTCGAAGTACTCCCAGCGATGGGGCTACAATTTCAGATAAAAACCATCATTAACTACATCCATTGAGTAAGAGAGGCTAATATTTTCTCTCACAAATAACAAATAAGTGTTAATTCACTCAACATTACTATTGTATTATATTAAAGAAAAAGCAGAGTTTGGATTAGGACTCTTGACAATAATAGATGGCAGCATCTCCCTAGCAAATTTTTACATTACAAATCTCCCATAAGGTTGAAATCTCTATGTTGTTCACTCAAAAACTATACCAACCCTAAATAAATTCTCTATCCTAGCTATTTAAAAAGGTTAAGCATTGTAGTTTCAAAATTTCAAAAGGTTATTAACATTATTATTACAGTTCATTCGCCCTTCAATCTTGCTGTTTTGTGACTAAAAAAATTTCAAAAATTCCCAATGATTCAACAAGAGAGAGAGAGAGAGTCAATTTCGTGCCTAGATTCTAAAAATTCTCCAATTATTATTCTTCTAGTTTTCAACGAAACAAAAAAATAAAGAAGCCACAATTGTCTGTGTGATATATTTGTTTATTATCTCTATTCAAAAATTATTTGTTATCCTGTCACGTCCATCCAAGTATAGCAAAACTTTTACTAAAAGTCTATTGAAAAGTATCCATTCATCCTACACACATATCAACGAAAATTCTATTGTTATTTATGAATATTGTGGAGGATAACGATAAATTTGCATCCATTAAAATTCTTCGTATACTTCTTCTTCGTCTTCTTCGACTACGTCTACGACTAGTTTAACAGTGGAAAACAGTTCGAAATAAGATGAAACGTTTTCCGATCGACAGTTTCCCAATAACAATCGCTTTTCTATGTGAAAACCTAGTTAGATTGAACGTTTAATATATTTTCTTTTAAAAACTCTACTACTGTTGTCTTGATCTGCCAATATTCAACATTTCTGATAAGATAAATTGTGAAACTATTTGTTAAACTATCGGAAAGTTTGTGATAGTTTTATACCTACATAGTATACCGAATGATTCATGTTACACGAAAAGTTCTTATGACAACTCTTATTCCGACAATATGGCGATTTTTACTAACCAGTTATACCCGTCAAAGAACTAAAAATGACTAGAAGCTTATCGTAAAATAGTTTTTATTCGTTTTACATTAGTGGATTCTTGGGAAAATGAGAACATTGATTTTCCAACATCCTTATGACGAGGTCATTTACCTACATTTACTATTTACTTCTTATTGATCAAGTGTCTTTTTTTTAAAAAAAAAAACCTTGAAATTGATAACATTGGAAACAAATAATGAGTACGTGACTTGTACTATTTTTAAATTAAAGGAAATTAGAATAAGATCAATAAACACCGAGTTAACATAAAATATATTATACAACTCGCTATAATGTGTGCTTATTATTGTCTCCGTTCGCTCGTGTTATAACTTTCATTCTCGGTAATAATAGTACTCATTATAGACTTACCATTATACACTTTAGTCCAGAATAAACATCCTTTTTGTCGTAGTAGAGACGAAAATTGCGTGAATCAGCCGTTGCAGTCTATGGCCAAGAAAAATTAGATGTCTACCCCTGCAAACACACACAAAACGATAGAGTTTTGGCTAGATAACCAAGGGGTGTGGGCAAAACTATCATGGTGTAGAAGTGATAAATTGAAATTTATTCTTTTTGAATAAAAGTTTTCTGATTTAATTATGAATAATGTTGAAACATTCCAGACTAGTAGAATTTATTTTATATTAGATTTAAACTAGTAGAGGTATATTGTTTCATAAAAGTTTTAATGAAAATACACTACTACTTTATACAACTACAATTTGTAATGAAAATATTCGACTAGAGCAACAGGTTGTTGATTTAAATAAAAATATATAATTTTATATAAATTACAATGACTATTAGGTACATACGAATAATTTAAATTAATTGTAGCCAACTAATCAATGTTAAATCGAAAAATTTTATTAGACTTAGATCAAATATAATTCCATCATTACAGTTAACTACAGTAAACCTCTCTAATGTGGACAACTTTGAGTACTCATCAAGTGGCCACAGTGCAATGGAGTCCCCTTTATTGTAAATACAGGATGTCCCGTAAGTCACGCATTTCCTGCTAAAGGGCAGATAGGGGGTGAAATTCTAACACGAAAAGTCCTGTAGCATTTTTTCATCTGACGTACAGGTAATTAGTAATTATTTAAATTAAGTAACCAATCAGGTGTTCTCTTACTTTGAACGGCTCTCGCGCCAGCCTGCTAACTGGTCCGCTTCCTACGTCCTACTGTCAAGACTCTTTCCTTCTTTCTTTTTATTGATATATCGAGCAGCTGATTGGTTATATGATTTAATTAATAATTAATTATGTGTGCGTCAGATAAAAAAATGGTACAGGAACTTTTGGAGGGTAACTGGACAGTTTCGCAAAGAAGAAAGACAAAATGGTTAGATTTTAAGTAGATTTCTGATACAGTGCTCAGATTATTGTCCATAATTGAGAGGTTTGCATAAATTGTCCACATTACACAATATGTTTAATTAAGGGAGACTCGTTTTACATTAATTTTAGGGAAATTATTCCATAGAGGTTTTACTGTATTAACAAATTATCATGTGTTATGACTATGACAATGCAGTTGTCCTTATATATATTCGTAAGGGTAGAAAATAATAACGAAGGCAATTTCATTATTATCAGATGTTGATATAATAACGGTCTATAAAGACCAGTCGTTTGATAATATGAACAGTTGTGTTATTGTTTTTAGTATCGATGGATATTAAGATTCTAGATTTGCTTTATCATGGAAAATAAGTGATTTCTAAGCTACTACTACTACCATTTTCTATAAATAACTACATCGTTAAAAGGGGTGGAAAACGAACAATTTTCATTCTTTATATTTTCTATAGTTGTTCAATAGAGATGATACCTAAACAAATTTATCATATTTATCTTCAATTTTCTCGTATATTGAATTTTTTCAATGTTGAACATTCTCGTCTTCTTTTCATTGATTGTTGGATGACAATACAGGGTGTAATCGATATTCCTCACAATTTTCAAACCACGTGTAGAGCCCGAAAAAATTGAGTGGATGATAAACATTAGGGGGTTGGTAGAGCTCCGTTTACAAGAGAAAAAAAAAACAAAGTCTAGTATAAAGCCGGAATTTCATTATTTTGTCGTGTTCTCGATCTAGCATTTCTGATTACGTCAAAGAGGTGAAGGCGACAATGGTGCGTCACATCACACCACATAAGTCTAATCAGGTGCACCAAGTGGATTAAGCAGGAATTTTATATGGACGATAGAAGCCAGAATACATTGATACATAAATGAAACACAACACACCACAATAATGAAATTCCGCCTTAAATAATTGTGTCTAGTCGACATATGTAACTAATACCCATCAATGGATATCAATCAACGTTCAATGTTTAATTGCGAGTGCAACGGGAGCGTTGATTATAGATGATTGCAGTCTTATTTTTTTTCTATTAATTTCCATATTTTTAACATTTTGTTGTGGGACTCTGCCGGTCGGAAATATCGAACAGTTGTGGACCCGAATTTATGATGTTCATTACACCCTGTATATTGAATTTTTTTACTGTCGAACATTCTCGTCCTCTTCCCATTGATTGTTCGATGACAATATTGTGCAAACTCATCATTTTTGTCCATTTCTATTCCTTTCGGAATGATTTCATGCTAAGTACATCACTAAAAACTATTCAAAATTCTATCAAAACTATACCACGTGTCCGCTCTAGATATGGACAATTTTAACGAAACTCCTAGTAGTTAGTGGGCGATTCGAATAATACTTTGAAGAATTTGTAGGGTGTACCCCAGAGAACATTTTAACAAAATTAGAACCACGTAGCTCATTTATAACTTGGTTAAAAAATGATCGTTTTGGACAATATCGCAATTTTTAAAAACGAACTAAACATGCAAAACGACTAAAAATGATTCGGAGACCTCCCCAACATTGATTTTTTCCGTTTTTCTCCATTGTATTCCAAAGAAAATACAAAATATTTCCACCTGTTCCAGAATAAAATGGAGAAAAACGGGAAAAAAAATCAATTTTTCGATTTACGTGTTTAGCTCGTTTTTGAAAATCGCTACATCGTCAGAAACGAGCTTTTTTTGACCAACTTCCAAATGAGCTACGAGGTTCTAATTTTGCTGAAATGTTATCTGGGGTCCACCCTACAAATCCTCAAAATATTATTCGGATCGCCCGCCAACTACTAGGAGTTTCGTTCAAATTGTCCATATTTAGAGCGGACACCCGGTAGAGGGGTAATATTGTGAAATTTCATTTTATTTTTTGTTGATTGATGTTATTTGATAATTATTGTAATTTCCGTTACAACAGCTTTTAGTTGTGTGAATTTAACCGTAAAGTGGATGCACGATTAATATTTCCTTGTTGTTGTTAATTAAAAGCGTCTTTTACAGGTGATTAAATTGGATGATGTGTATGTATTGGTGAGTGCACTTGTACTATGCAACTAAACGCCATCATCCTTACTATAGGACTGATAATTGATTATAATCAACAGTCGCATTAAATTAGGGACAAGTTGATAGACTAACTAACTTTTGTTCTTGATATCGATGAAACCTTAGTAGATTATTTTACATAATCTTCAATGATATTTCTTGTGCCTAAACACAACCAGGGTAGATCGTTATCGAATTGAAATAGTTGAAAGAATGTTAGATGAACCGTTTTTTTTTCATCTTCTATTAGTTTATTGTCAACATAAATAATGCACAACATTACTAGTTTGAAATTTAGTCTCTGTTTCTCATTTCACTATCAACTCAATAAATTTTCTTAATCTAATTTGTTGCTATCTTTACGTGATTTTTTACTGGTTTTCTGTGAAATCAACTTGACATAATTCACAATTACATTTCAATGTATTCGTGAAAATCTCTCTTTATAGGAACAATGAGCAAATCACTGTTAATTTCTGCGGTTACAATACGTGGCTTAATTTGTATTCAATGGCACATTTACGAAGAATTTATGCCTCCCAGCTGTAAGGGAGCAATTAAAAAGATAAGAAAATGGAATGAGACAGCAGCATCTCTATAGTACAGAGATTCCTTGCTTCTCCCCAATTGATATCGTCGTTTTGTATGTAGATATATCTTCAAAAAAAATTACACACACACATTAATCGGTTGAGGAATATCATAATGGGAAGTATGTATAAGAAAGGAAAGAAGACGTAAAAAAAAATCAATTACATTATGTCCTAGAGCTGTTCCAACGTGAAGAGATCCGTATAGGCGAAATAAAAATTGAATGAATGTTGAAATTGCCCAGCACTCCACCGAACAAGTGGTGAACTAATAAAAACTGACAGGCCTATGTAAATTTATTGAAATCTTCCAGTTGTGGAGGCATTTTTTTCGGTGTTGTTGTTATTGGTGGTGGTGGTGGTGGTGGTGGTGGGTTCTTCCAACAAGCCCGCCGGTGGTAGATTTACAGATAACTAATGTAAATAGAAATTTCGTATTTCCAGCCACTTTACTAGCTACATTAAAGGTATTTCACAGTACGTATGAATATTAAAATGTATGACTGTGAAGGGAATTGTATTGCTATTTGTGTGAGGCTACTGCCACAACTGCATTGTTTCGTGCATTGTATTGTGGAAACATTTCAACTTGATTATCTGAAATTAAATTGCAAATTTTTTAAATCTGCACAAAGAAATTTTTGATTAAACTTAATGTTAATGTTGAATTATAGAAAAATATAGATGTAGTGGCATTAATTTCGACAAAAAAAAGTAGATAGGGTGAGAACGAGACGGCTTTAGAGTTGTTGTTATTAATCCCATGAGATGACTATTGGAGAAAAATTTGCAGATCCAACATCACAGACGAAATGGCTATAATGGGAAACATTCAAATGGCCAACAACACGGTATGACATTTTTATTAAAACCGGTTATTAATGGAAAAGTCAAAGCAGTAATTTAAAAGAGACACCATTCTCGCCCCCAACAGTCAAAACAATAATTTTAATTACCATCACAGTTATTAAGATAAATCATAAATGTACATATATGTAGTTTTAACATTTTATTTTTTTCGTGTTCAGTATACGTTATCATACGATCAAATTGTCATAAAATGAAACACATCGCCAATTATGCGTTTTTTCTCTTAAGTCACATATATATACACCTGAAAGAGGATCACACTTTGTCATCTCCACCCTTGACAGAAATCCTTATTTATATGCGTTCATCCTACGTGCACAAATCACAAACGAGTATTCCAATGTTTAGAACGTAGGTACCTATTGCTATTATTGCTACAACTACTGGATGCTACAACTACTACTACAGCAAAGCTAAATTCCCTGCTAACAAATTGAGAATCCAGACAACAAGAAATACAGGCAAAGAAGATGGGAGAAGAGAGAAATTTGTTCGTTTCACTTGACACATGCTTATCTTTCACGCAAAAACAAATCATACTTTACAAAATGAAATATATCCGTATGAACGTGTATGAGGAAAGTTGGTAATTTTTTATATTGTTACAATCTTCGAGTGCTGCGAAATTTCTTGTTAAAGTTAACTTTATTAAAAATGTCCCCAATTGTTTTCAATGTCTTGTTAAGAGAGTCTCTTTTTTTGTTGTTGTTGTTGTTGTTGTGAAAGGTTCAACTTTTGTAAGAAAAATTTAAAGAGAATTATCGTAAACTTGCTAATTGGTCAATTTGGTTACACAGCTTTACTTCCACTTTAAGTTTAGTTACTAGTTAGTTACAAATTACAGGTCTTTAGTTGGATGTTTTCTTAGTAATTAGAAAGTTGGATGTATCTTAAGGATTCGACCAATAATGAATCTTTCAGTTAACTAAATTTAATAAAGTTAAATGAATTTTATGCAATTATGCTTTTTCAACAATTGGTGGCACATGTGAAAACGTAAACGAGGACCGTGAACGTGACTTTAATCTTAATAGAAATATCGGCCAAACAATAAGCACAAATACAAATTAATAGAGAGAAAGGGGAAGATTATGTAATTTTTTTCAATGAAAGTGAGCTAGTTCAGTCTAGAAACGTATTGACGATTTCCGCTAGTTTTCCCTTCTTGTGCTGTTTTTTTTTTTTTGTTTGGTTCTATTTGCCAATGTAGATTTGTTACACTTGAATTTATTTACCGTCCCATTTGAAAAATTCTCAGTTCTTCCGACCAAAGGGGATTACAACTATGATAACGAGGGATATCTTCGGCTTTTGTGTACGTTGACGACCCAACCGTGAATTTCCCAGGTGGCGTCGTTCAGCAATAGGTCTGCAGACCTCAACGACTACGTTCCTACTCTACAGGGAGACAACTGAAAAGAAACTACCACCACTACGACTACGTTAGCAACAACTACAAAAAAATATATAACAAATCGTCCCTATTCTAAAAATCACCACGTTTTCTTCAAGTTTTTAGCAAGATAGATACAAGTAACAATCTCTTTATTCCAACTTGAATTAAATCATATTTGGTTGATTTTCTTGGAATAATATTCTAGTTGTCATCAACATTGACATTACCATCGTTGGCGTCGTTATTTCATTTCATTTCACACTCACCCTCTATTATCTTTCTCTCTCCTTATATACGTCTATGGTTTTGATATTAATCGTTCCTTCCCTCTTTCTTCCATTTGCAAAACTCTCCCGCAATATTAAAGCTTGAACCTTATTCCTTGTTCGCATGGGGAAATGTTTACGGTAACGAATTCCCATCACGTCTTCGCACAGTGCATTGCACGTTCTCTTTCTCGTCTCTCTTGATCTTTGCTGATTCCCTCTTGTCAAACAAATATCACTGCATCCACATTTCTATCCAATTCAAATTGTTTTCAAAATTACTTACTACAGTTCGTTGAGATATTAAAGAATTATTGTAATATTAAATCGATTATACAATAGTATATTAAAAAACGAGTTTCAGAAGTCGACAATTCCTGCATGAGACCAATATTAAAAAACGAGCCGCGAAGCGGCGAGTTTTTTAATGGTCGAATGCAGGAATTGACTTCTGAACCGAGTTTTTTATACTATTTTTCCTATTTTGCACCCCCTTGCACCCTTTTTCCAAAAAAAAAAATAGATTTTGGAAATTTAGGGAATTTTATAGGAGTTGGTATTGTAGGTGTGACCGATATTCAATTTTTGTATCTAGTATCCATCAAGGTGATTTTCAATTGTTTTAGTCTCCATTTTCATTACAATTTTTAAGTGAAAATGTGTGACGACTTATCGTGTACTCCACCCGAACTGTGGGAAATTGTTGAAAATGCAATGGAGAAACAATTTGAATTAAATGAAATAAAATTTTTATTTAAATTGACTGTTTTTAATATCTGTCAAAAAGTGACATTTCAATAATAAGGCAAGTGTTACCAACTTCTAAAAAATAAATTATCCTAGATATTTCTACACTCAAAGTAGTTAAGAAATATTTCATTTCCACACTACTTTTTATGTCAAAATAAGTCTATTTCCAACGCAAAATAGGAAAAATACTATTTAGGAATTATAAAATTAAACTCGTATAACTTTAGGTAGGTACTCTAGTTGTAATATGTCAATGTTTGAAACGTAGAGTGAGTATTGTGCAACTTTATACGTGGTTTCAAACACGTACAAACTAAGAACATGGAGCGACTTAGTAATTTCTCCTACTTTAACTGACAAGTCTAAAATAGTAAGAATGTCCCAACTATATTTTCAGTAATTCTATTATGAGCTATGTTGAAAGGTTGAAGCGTAAAAAGTGAAAAAAATACAGTCAAGTGTCAGCTCTACTAATGTGTCGGTTTAGCTACGATTTTCATATCAATTTTGAAGCGAATTAGTTAATTTTAATAGTTCTAAATAATAGATGAAAAAGGCGATTCTTTGTGAAATTTTTTTAAATTTAAGCGAGCTTCATGAATACTCCTCTTGCATCAGCTTTCTAAATATGAGAGTATGATTCTCTATCTTTAAAATTATGCAAGGTATCGAGAAAATTCTTGAAGATTTAGAAAACTCCTTCAATTTTCTATCTAAATTTATATGATACATAGTGAAAATCATTAAATTGGCAAAGTTTTAGCCTGCTATGAAGGAAAATGTAGGAAAAACAGGGTCTAAGAGTTTTCTCTGTCATTCAAAATTCCATCATTTTTTTTTTAATAAAAAGCTTTAGTGAAAACGTGTGGTTTTCTGGTATTGTACATCGTCTTAAGTTTTGAGTTTGTTTGGGGTACGAAACTGAATATTTTGCAAGTTTATAACCGTATACATGTTTTCTTACTTTATCTAAAAGGCTTGTAAATTTCACTTTTATCAACAATCACCAGAAGTCTATTATTTATAACAATGGCTGCGATACGTGGATTGATCGTAAAAGATTCATGCATGTCTTCTTGGATAAATTTCCTCTTTCTACAGAGAAAATTGACTTAAAAGTCTCCTTGTATTTGCATTGAAAATCAATCATCCAACTTTGGTGTACTTTATAAAAGAATCTCTATAATAATCTTTCCTGTATTGCTAAAATAAGATCTAAATTATAATTTTATAGGTTCGTATTTTAAAATACGACTAGTATGAATTCGACGTACGTAGCGTGAAATTTACTTTATATCCTTCGGCTTACAGATGTCGCATATACGTGCCAATGTTTTTATCAACATCATTGATACTTTCCTCAGAGAAAAACTGTAGAAATATTACCAATGATTAGTTTATTGATGTCGATTTTCATCTATTTCAAATCACGCTTAGTTACATTTTAGTTTAAAAAGTTTTATAAAAGATAATTGGGCACTCACAACGGCGACTCAAGTTTATTCCCACAGCGTCTACTGGTCACTAACAAAAGCTCAACTATATAGCTTTCAAGCTCATCAGGAGAGCTTTCATTCAACTAGAAAGAAGTGTAGAAGAAACGAAAAAAAAACTTGTGTTGAGAAAACAAAAGTCCCAGATCGCATACAAACCAAATTGGATTCTTAAATTATCAGCAAGCTGTTCAACATTGTCGAAAAGTCTTGATCTTTTTTCTATCTTTAATTACACAGAAAACTAGTTTAGAAAGTTGTTTGACAAAATCAGAGAGGCGGTGGATTGAATTTCTACACAAGTTTAAAAAAAAAAAAAAAATTATATTTAAAGTCACGTTGAAGTGGTGGCATTAAAGTGCAAGCAGCAGAAGTGCATAGAATTAGACGTGTCTGCACTACAACGGTCAAATCATAGGTTAAAATGCCAGACATACGTACTTGAAATACACCCTTAAAACTGTCTATATGTATACAACAGAAGCAACAAATGATGCAGTTTCTCTTACACCATCACAAATCAAGTTGATTTGAGCAGGCAAATAAAAATGTATTTTTTCGGTTAGGACCACAAAATAAAGCTTTCGTTAAAGAGAACACACACGATCAGATAAAATTCTTTCTCCGTCAACATTACCAGAATTGGTAGAGATCTGCTGTTTCAGCTTTTCTTTAAATACAGTTAAAGATACAACAAAAGAATCGACTTCTATCTTGTTGTATATGAGTCAAGCAAGATTACCGATTAACAATTCTTTTTTATTTAATCGGTGGAATTGAGGCCGATTTTTTTTTATATATATAAAAACTACAATAAAAGTGGATTAATGTAGACGGTAAATCTTGAGTCGATTCACTCTCTGTTCGTCTGGATTTCCTGATTGAGCTTATACGCCGCATAGATTCCATATATTTGAGTGTTTCCAAGAACCAGGGGTTTTATAAATAGCCGCATACCGGCGGCAATGGCGATGGGGTGGTTTTCCTCTATTTCTCTCTCTCTCTCTCTTTTCCACCCTCGTTCTCTCCATCTCGCTACAATATCAATCGTGGAAAGCTCATTAAATAGAAAAGTTACAAACTCCAAAAATTTCCAGTGTTCATTTCAGTATTGCGCATCTATTTTTTTTATTTTGTTCTTTTTTGAATAAAACAATAAAATGGGCTTTATTCGTAAATGGATTTTCATCAAAGTGAAACCAACTTGTTTCTTTCATTATATATTTTTTTCTGCTGCTGCTGCTGCTGCTGCTGCTGCTATTACTGTGTGGTGCGGTTAAATGATTTTCTAAGTAACTTAAAATGGTCATCCGGTCACATCAAAGTGCTCAAGTATTTTCCAACAGAATGCACAATAGAATTATAGCGTACTAGTACTTGAAAAAGAGAAACTTGGTATATGAGTTGTTCGGGGGTACGGAAATGAGAAAATAAAGGGCTAATCAACAACTACCCTTTCGTTTAAGAGAGCTTATCCACTTATGTACTAATTATCGCTAGTTTATTGTGTATTAGTTTCAATACTTTCAAATTAAATTTGTTGTAATGTAAATTTATCCTACTTCTACAGGGTGTAATCGAAATCCCTGACAATTTTCAAACCACGTATAGAATTCGAAAAAATGAGCTGATTTTTATAATTATTAAGGGGTCGTTAGGGCTCTATTTTCGAGAAAAAAGGGGTTGAAAATTTCGCCAAAATTCTTAGAGCCAATAAAAAAAAATAACCAACTGGTTAAATAATTGTAGAAAATGTCAGTGATAATTATTGCAAAATTGATGGAACTAATTTGTCTACCTGCAAAATTAAACAAATGGTTAAAAAAAAATGTTGGTTCTTTTTGTCCAGCCCATTTGACTATGTGGTGGCTCTAATAGGCACAAGTTAGATTGTTATATTGTCGTCTATTGTTATAGTTCTATTGTGGCATTTCATCAATTTATCACACTGAATTTTATCAAAATTAATGAAGGTTACGTTCGCAGCTGTGTTGATTTAACAAGAGATGACCCAATAAATCAACGGATGAAACAATTATTCATAGCACACACCCACACACACACAGAGAACGAATAAGGATCTCCATACTATAACCAAATTGAATTAACAATAAATGAACAAACGGCCACTATTATCAAAATTCACTAAACTTGTATGTTCGAAATGAAACAATTTTGATTCAATGATCAAGCATTTATATGGATAGCACGTTTCCAAGTTTTGCAATAGCATCTAGAGTGCTAACCATTTAAGCAACGAAAAAATTGAAGCTTTCATATAAATTGATAGAAATAACATTTATTATAGATTAAGTAAATGCCAAACATTACTTTTATTTAATTGCAACTTCTTCAACAAAAATGCATGTATCAGTTTATATACAAATATACAAAAGATTAATGCGGGTATTGGTAGCTCAGTTGGTCAGAGCATTTGTGCATTAAACAAAATATTGTGGGTTCGTATCCCATTCATTACTTCAACGTTTTCTCAATGGTTATACAATGATAAAGGTATAATTTATGTTACTAACAAAAATACTTCTTTTATTGGAGTTTTAGCATCACTGCCAAGTCTACGACTTTTATCAAAATTTCCCAAATAGCGATTACCGTTCTACTCTATGTGTTTGTTTGATGCTCGTCAGTAATAATAATAAAGTACATAGTAGGTTACCTACCTGTGGTTACCTCACTATTCCGGGGAAAGCGCTATCCATAGATTTACTAGATCTATGTTTATATGGAGAAAAGATGCAAAATTAAAATGAAAAAAAAACGGCGACTGTTTGATTAGTTGATTAAAACTGTTCTAAAACAAATTGAATGTTGCAATTCGTCAAGATGAAACAAAATTTTTAAGTGTGCTTTTTTGCTAGCGGCCGTCATCGTGTGTATACATAAAGAAACGAAGAGCACAATTACTTTCCATCTTGAAATTGTCTTTCTAATCATATTTACGTTTGTCAAACTGGATAAAGTTTGTCTTTCGTACTTTTTCCGTTATAATTAATTGAAATCGTTGTAGTGGATTATCAACGATGACAATTGGAAGAAGAAGAAGACGACACATCCGATAGAAGACAACAATAGAACAAGATGGAAATATCGAAAAAAAAAATGAAAACGACATTTGTGTAAAGTTAAAAAGCTTTTTATACAAACGTAAAATTATTGTCTTGATGAAAGAAATGTTCTCATTTCTCATTTTCTTCCACTTCTCTTCGTCTACGTCGTGCAGTTATTAATCCAATTTTCACTATTTACCTGTCGTCTGGTAATCTAAGGTGAAATTTAGACGAATTTTAAATTGCTTTAATTTCATGAAATCTGGACTTTACTACAGGAAAGATTGTAGATTTGTGACAAGTAAAAATTGGGCAGAACAATGGATTTGTTACAATTTGTTCACCAAATTAACACATTTTCCTTTACGTTTAAAAATCAATATTATGAATTCTAACAAATAATAGAATCTTTTTACCACTGAAGATGTGTTTTTTTTTTTTATAGTAACTTCCATTATTTAGCAAGTGATTCGAAAAAGATTTCAAGGTTTTGTAAGGGACACTCCAGGGAACATTTAAGCAAAATTAGAACCTCATAGCTCATTTTTTGAATTGGTCAAGAAACGCTTTATTCCGATTGTTGCGATTTTCACTAACCGGTTATACCCGTCAAGCGACTAAGAATGACTAGAAGATCCTATTAAAAGAGTCCCCGAAGAACATTTTGGCAAAATTAGAATCACGTGGCTCAGTTGGAAAATGGTCAAAAACACTTTTTCGGTAATTTTGCAATTTTCACCTGCCAACTGCACACATAAAACGACTAAGACTGACTCATGGACACTCAAAAATTCAATTTTTCTCCTTTTTCTCAAATGTTTCCTAGAAAAAAATAAAAAATGAATCGTAGTAGAGGTTAATCGTTCAAAAATTAATGAATTTAATGTGAGTAACCTTTTTTTTACTGTTTGCAACGTGATTGGGTAAGACTGTTTATTTCAATTCAGTTTATTGCTCTTATTCTGATTCTTTTTCTTCTAGAGATAATAAAAGTCACATTTACCTTATTGTCAAGGATTTTTCTTAAAAAAATATAAAACTGAATTAAGATAATCGCACCCCATCAAGTAGTAAACAGCTGATAGAAGCTATACCAGTTTCATTCATTTTTTCAATAAGCGAACTCCAATAGCAAATTTTTCCATCTTTTACTGGATACAGTTTCGAAAAACAGAAAGAATCAATTTTACGATGGTCTGTGAGTCATTTTAGGTCGTTTTACGTGCTCATATGGTTGGAGAAAATCGCGACTTTTTTAAAGGTTTCTTGACCGATTTACAAACAAGCTAGGCGGTTCTCATTTTGTTAAAATGTTCACCAAAAGGCAGTCTACAAATCCTTGAAATATTTTTTGTATAGTTAAAAAGTCTACGGTTGAATTAATTAACCACTCGAGAAATGTAGAGATTAGTAATTTTGCCAAAACTGAAAGCATATTTGTCCCATAATCGTGAGATATAAGCAACTTAAAGCTGTTCTACTGTGGTTTTGAATTAAATGTATTCCCACCATTCATAATGTATGCTATTACTATACAAACTTGGAATACTCTGTTATTGTTCAACGAAAAACAAGACGATTAACAAACGAATTAAACAATCTGATCTTCTTTATAACATATTTTTTCCTATCCATAATATTGATTTATAAACAAATCCGTAATTTCTATTCTGTTTTAATTAGTTTGTCGGGGAAAGGGAAGATGAACATTGAATATGTTCATAAAGTTAAACATGCACATATTGAATCCTTCTTGTTGTAAACTATTTTGTGGTACTCTCTTATTTGACTACACTTATTACACATATAACTAGATGTTCCATTGTCTAAAGTTGCATTGTACCAAACATGCTTTGTATGCTAATTTCGTAAAGCTCTACTTGCAACAATGTCTTAATTTCATTTGCACAACTTACTATGCTCTTTCCAATAACACCACCATAACACGTATTATTATTTAGCAGCGGGATAGTGAATTTATTTTAGATTGTCGCACCCTTATGGTCAGAGCACGCTATGGACATACGTGACTTTCTATTTTTAGCGATCTAGCAAGAGAGGGGCAAAAATCAGCTATTGTGGATTTCAAACGACTAGCTCACTGGAATGCTCGAAGGCAGGTCTTAAGCAACCCATCGGAGATATTCGGTCGGCACCGAAGTTGAAAATGCTGTCCTGAAAATATAAGACACTCCTCAGTATGTTTTTAAATCGGGTAGTAGACATCAACACGATCTCATTTAGGTCCATTTAAGAGATTTGCGGACTGAAGGTCACCGAGCTTCTCGCCTTGAACTATGTCTACAATTGACCCTCTTTTTACTGTTTGTGACGTCGCAAACTCAGTTCATCAACTATATATATTGAATGATTGTAGTGTAACAGATGCACAAATCAAGGCATAACTCTAATGAGGGGTGGATGGAGATCAAGTGCGATTGGAGAGCGCTAAGATATAGGCAGTGACGTCATTTGCACGCAAATGCGGGCAAATCTCGCTGTTAAATGATTACCATCACAAATACTAATTCTGTATTTATCAATTTTTAGTATTATAAATTACATCATGTAATTTTATCTTATTTTCATCGGAGACTTACAGGGTTCATCTTCCTATTATATAGATGCCATTTAACTTAAAATATATTAGAGTTTTTTTACGACTTTCGATATAATTAGATTATTCCTCAAAAACTTTAGTGTTTTTTTTTCTTGCCCTACCAACGACTTGAGATAATTCAAATTGACGAGAGGAAAATGACTTGAAAATTAACTGTGGAATTTTCATCACCATCATGATTATATTTATATGTGTATGTGTATGTGTGTGTGTGTTTGTGTTTGTGTGTGTATAGTAGGATAGGTAAATATTCTTGTGGGGGTTTGGTGCGATATTACACAGAACGACATAAAACGTTGTCATCTACCTTTACCTAGTAACATGAATTTGCATAGTTCTGTAATACGTCACCTAAATTTAGTTTAATAACAGACAGTTAATTAATAGAAGAAGGGGTAGAGAGAGAGAGAGAGAAAACTTCTCAGTTGTCTAAAGTTAAATATGAAAATTACTTCTAATGTTGAACTTGTCTATGTATGTAGTTGTTTAAATAGAACGAAATTTCGGTAATGGAACCGTGGCATTATCAATTTTAGTTATTTATAAGACACAGAAATAATTACAATTTCCGAGGAAACTATAAATATGGAAAAATTGTGGATTTTTGCATCTCCCTAAATAAATTTTTAACGTGATCGTTGTATCTCAAACCGACCGGTATGATGTACGATTAAAACAGTGCATGTATCTTAATTAATATCAGGAAGGTTATGAATATTACATTTTTAATTTCGTTGTAACATCCTGATGTAAGTTGAATCAATGTCGACAACTAAACCAATGAACATTTCACATTGTTTGTATATGTAAAAAAAATAGAAATAAATCTTGATCAAATTTGCCACAATTTACTTAATAAGCTTAATTAAATACTCAACAATGATTTATTTCAATTTCTTTTTTATTGTTGTTGTTACAGGACGGTGAACGGGGCTATTTAGAGGGATTAGCATCACGGTATGCTGACTTGTTTAGTACACATTATGGTGATGTTCTTGGTCATTTGGAAGATTTGCGTCGTATTGAATGGTCGGAGGCGACATCACCACGGGAACAAAACGTTATCACGCCTGGCACACCACCACCACCACCACCTGCCAACTATAATAGTCCAGCTGTCGGTGGTGGTGGTGGTGGTGGTGGTGCTACACCGGTATCAGCAGGACATGGCCTCACGTCGTCACAATCACAACCAATTTACGTACCAGGAAAATACTCGGTAATGACTTAAATTTATGAATCTCTTCTTCCATATACAGTTTTGTAGATGTAAATATAACAAATTCGTTGATGGGCGATTCGAATAATACTTTAAATATCTGTAGGGTGTTCCACAGAGAACATTTTAGCAAAAGTAAGACCACGTAACTCATTTGCAAGTTGGTCAATAAACGCCTTTTTTCGGCAATGTTGAAATTTTCACCAGTCAACTGTACACGTAAAATGACTCGTGGGTTCTCCTAAAATTGTTTTTTTTGTCTTCAGTCACTGTATCCTGAAAAAAAAAAATTGAGAAATATTCCTGTCGGCATCGATCGTGTAAAAATTGAAAAGCACTAGTTGTACGCCTCTTTAACTGTCGTTCTTTTTTTTATTTTAATGGGTACGAGTGGTGTTATCGTTTTTGTTTACTTAAAAAAAATCCTTAACATTCGATACTTATAAGCAAATAATTGTACACTACTTCTATTAGTTTCAATGTAACGTAGGAAATCGGAAATGTGAAAAACAGAAAGAAAGAAAAACACAAATAAACACTGAATAGTTTCAAAAGTCTACTCCAGTGCTTTTCAAACTTTATTTACTGTCGTCCTGTAAATTTATTGATAGCCCTTTACAATGCAACAACTTTTACGTGAGTCTATGTCGGTTCCAGACGGGCAGTTGAGAAACACTGGTTTGGAAGTTGATTCTAAACTTATAAGAAAGAACAATGACCGGCACAGAGAGGCGAAGGATTTTTGCATTTCAATATTTCACGGTGAACAATAAACTGCAACTTTTTTAATGTTTCTAAGGCGTAAATGACAAACTTCAAGAATCTAAATGTTACGAATTTATTAGAATACGTTAACACTTTTCATGGGTGAACCTTGCTGCAATGAACTACGGGGTTCTACTCTTGCTAAAATGTCCTTTAAGATTTCATACGAATTTGCTATATTTACAACGCCTGTATAGGTGTACGTAGCTAATAAAGGAACGTCTTATCCTTGGCACTAATTGCAAAAGAATTCCATTCATGCTTGTGTCTGCATGTATAAATGATTAATGATCATCTTTACTGTGTATTCTTATAAACATTTTGTTACTTTCATATCCACATAAAATGTGTGATTTATTTTCACTATACATTGTTCGATGATGATGATAATACATAATAATATCTGTGTTCACCAAATTTGCAGCCATCCAGTTGTTTGAGTGATAAAGAAGAAGATGAAATATACGGTTTTGGGTATGGTGTATTTGGGGCGCAGATTGCTAGACAACAACAACAAAGGCTAATGGGACCACCACCTTCTAGTCATCAGCCATTGTTGTTACAACACCAACACAACTATCAAACGTGAGTTATTAAAATATGATTGTTGAAAATTTTTAAAAGAGTTTAGTTACAAAATGGAAACAATTTAGACAGTTTTAGACACTCTTAAAGGAGAGTTTACCATTTTATTTACCTGACTAATTATAAAATGTGCAATTGAAGATTTCAATTGACCTATAGTCACGATAATAGAACACTTTTTCTTAAATTTTCAATTCCTATCGAAATTTAGGACTCATTCAGGTAGATGGATTTTCGTGTTTTAGACACCCTTGATCCAAATTTACTTTTGAAAAACTTTGTTATTTGAAACTATATACTAGTTAAAACCCCTTTACATTGTCCGAGTCTTGCATCAGATTTTTATATTCGATTTTATATCCGAATTCATCTCGAATCACAGATATTTTCATCTTTACGATATGACGACACCAAACAATAAAGAACCATGCCACCGTCATACTTTCAACTTGCGTACAATCCCAAATTCTCAAAACAGTATACTGAGCATGACACATTTTGGCAAATCAGATAAAAAGTATTCTCAGTATTCTGAAAAAATCGTATGAAATATCTCGAATGTAACGGCTCGGATAAAAAATCGAATGGGGTAAAGACAGAAAATTCTTGTCTGATTTGCTCGGAACAATAGATTACTATGAAAAAAATAGATTAATATGCAGACTATGAAAAACCGGCAAAGAAAATTGAAAATCGAAGCGTTCATTTTTGTAGAGTGAACTTTGCTCGCTATTTTTATAACCGTGATTAATAAAATTATCAACTTTTACACAGAGAATTGTGTGTTTAACCAAGCCACTCGTTTCAGCACGAAAAGTCACGTTTTCCTTATACAGAGAAAATCCTGTCAAATTTTCAAAAATCTACTCGTATATTTTTGTATATAACTGTCTTTGGAATCGAAATCAACTATTTCCAGCTCGATCTTACCGTTTAAGACCAAAGGTGTGTTTAACTGTCTTATGGAAATTACATGTAATTGGTAGTATTCAATTCTTATGAAAGTCAGCCTTAAAGCCGAATTTTTATGGTTTTCGGACATTTTTGGCCTAAATAACCAGTTTTGCTACCAAATCGAGCAGAGATTTTAATCGTGTTTTTTGACGACGATTTTTGAGTTTGAGCTTAAATTTTGAAAGTCTTTCGTCGTAAATCATCAGTTTTTAATAATCTCGCTAATAAATTAGAAATTTAGAAAGTTTGAGTCTATTTCTGAGCTAAACTTTTAGTTTAGTTTAAAAAAAAATCGTTTTAAATCATTGTCAGTTCTCGAATTTTACTGGTGAATTGTTAGAGGATTGTGTTTTAGATATTTTTAATCAATGTTTGAACTGGGTTTTGGAGTTTTAACTAATTTTTATTGATTTTCTTTTCTGAAAACATCATTTTTTAGAAAACTTTGTTTTAAGTGGTTATAATAAGAAAATTCATCAGTCTTAGTTAATTTTCAAGATAAATTCTTCAGTTTTAGTCAATATTTCAAAACATTTACGTCATAAATCATGAGTTTTAACTGAATTTTCCTTTTGAGAAGCGAAAGAAGACCAAATTTAACCACACTATAGCCTATTCTGGCAATCAAATACCAACTTTTAACAAATTACTCTTCCATTCGATTTTGTGTACAAAAAATTGCCACAAAATTATCAAAAGTGGAAGCAGCTTAAATCGATTTTAGAGCTAAATTTTTGTCTTTTAATAGATTTTTTGAATTCTTCCATCCCAAGTCACCTATTTTTAATAAACTCTGGCATCAAATACGATTAAATACCTTTAATTAATTAGCAGATGGGCATTCTTTATTTGTAGTAAGCGTTTCAAAACTTAACTTTTGGGCTAAGTTGTAACAAATTTTTATCCTGAATCACTTCTCCTTTCTTAAGTCCATGTTCAAGTTACATTTAGATCTTTGAATCCAGATTTTAGAAATTTTTTAGACTTAAACACTTGTTCTTATCAGTACACAGAAAAAAAGGGTGAATTTATATATGTATAGTTTAAAAGTGGACTTTGAGCAATAACACAATCGTCAATCTCATTTTATTTTATTGAAGTCGTTACGTTCCATACATTTCGTTATATAGAATGAGAATATAAAACCCTAAGATCTCTGTATAATAATACCTTCTAACTTTTACTATTATTCCTACAACTACTACACCTTAGTAATTTATGCCATAATTATATTGGTCATTATTCTAACACAATTACACCACTATAATTCACTATAAAAATAAAAATAAAAATATACAGTCAAGCTAATATTGTAGAGTTTATGACGGTGGTTATAAAACAAGAAAGTTTTGTTATTCCCATTATACTTATTATTATTATTATTATTATTATTTTATTATTGTTGTAATAACTGATTGAGATTCATCCAATAATCTCTCATAACTTTTGTGCCAATATCAATTAAATATCCTGGCATGCTTTGATAACAGAACGATTCATGATATTTGTTCAACCCTCGGGAACGTGTCATAAAGCTTATTACGTGATGTCTGATTGCCAGTAGTTTAACACAACACTACTATACCAACATATACACGGTTGCTGTTCTAAATATACCAAATTTGTATTGAAACTCCTATTAGTTGACGAGCAATTCGAATAATACTTTAAAGATTTGTAAGGTGCTCCCCAGAGAATATGGGTGAAATCAAATCTAACTTTCGAATATACAGCAAGTTTCACGAGCCTTGTGCACCCCTCAAAATTATTAAACTACTGAAATACGTTTGTAACATTTAATTTTTCAAAGTTTGTCCTTTACGCCTTAAAAAAAAATTAAAGAAGTCGCAGCTTAACAAACATTGAAACACGAAAATCCTTCGCCTCCCTGTGTCGATAATTGTTCTTTCCTATTTAGTATCAACTATCAAACCAGTGTTTCTAAACCGCCGGTCCGGTTTAAAGGGCTACCAATAAAGTTAGCGGTCGACAGTAAGAATAAAGTTTGAAAAGCACTGATTAGATTCTTGAAACTATTAAATGTTTATTTATTTAACGAAAAATACACTTGTAATACGTAACTGTAACCATCGCCGATCATTTTTAATTTTTGTTTTTGACCAATTTGAAATTGAGTTAAGTGGTTAGCTAAAATATTCTTTGAGGACCATCCTACAAATCCTTAAAGTATTCTTCGAATCTCTCGCCAAATAATATTTACATTAGCAATCATGTATGTACATTATTGAGAAAGTTGTTGTAGACAATTTTATATTTGTGTATATGACATTTTTTTTCTTTGAATGTGTAAATCTAATTTACATTATAAAGCAAACTAGGATTTTTTTTGTATTTGCCGGCAAAAAGTCACGAAGAATCACAAGTATCCCGACAGACAGAATAATAAAGCTAAGTCTGTAATATGAGTATACATTTTATATTATAGATAGTGTTATAAAAATCAGAATTCTACGTGTCTCGCAATGTAAAAATTTTTGTATATTCGCTTTTATGACCCACATTAATATAACATAAATAGCTATAAAGACAAAAATCAACAAGATTTATATAGAATTGTATAGCTTTAAGGGTAGAACAATATATTTTTAATGTGGCATTTTAACCATATCCTTTTTTCTTTTTCTCTCTCTCTCTCCAATATTATTAGAGTTCCTACGATATGATTTATGTATTTTGATAATAGTCATACTTTAGATGGTCATAATCAAAGACAATTTGATAATATCACGTCCAATCTCTAATATTTCTTTCAATTATTGCTCCTTTGATCTTTATAGAAAAACCAACAATTCAAACCTACCATAATATATAAGTTGACTCAACTTCCTGTAAATGATTCTTAGCTAACCAACCCCCCTTTGATGTTATTCACGTGCTGATCATGCACATTTTCACCCCTATTATTCTACAGACAAGTAGTAATAATAAGTGTATAGTTTAAGTGTAAGCTTTTGATTTATCGATAGAGTCTTAATCTTAAAACAGGGTCTTTTTTAATGATCTTTAGTAGAACCTCATAGTTCATTTAAAAGTTGATCAAAAAAACGATCGTCTTGGAAAATGTCGCAATTTTCAAAAACCAGCTACATAAACACATAAAATGACTGATAATGACTCGAGGCTCCTCCCAACATTGATTTTTTTTTTCTCCATTTATTCTAGAACTCAATGTAGAAAAACGAAAAAAATCAGTATTGGGAGGGTCTACGAGTCATTCTTAGTCGTTTTATGTGTTCATGTAGCTCGTCTTGAAAATTGCGACATTGTCCAAAACGATCATTTTTTTGATCGACTTCTAAATGAACTACGAGGTTCTAATTTTGCTAAAATAATCTCCAACACCCCTCCTACAAAACCTTAAGATATTTCTCGAATCGCTCGTCGACTAATAAGAGTTTTATAAGAATTGACCATATTTAAAAAAACACCTGTATTAAATTAATTATTTTGCCTTATCAATTTAAAATTGATATTTTTGTTTTTGCATTTCAGCTGTCTAAGTCCCCGTTCGGCTTACTTTTATGAATTCCCACCAAACGGTAAGTAGAGCTATATTGAATCAAAATCCATTTAAAATTTATTAATTCATTGTTGAATCTGGTGGTGTTTTGTTGGTCGGTTTTTGTTTTATGTAAATAAAACAGTACCAACTGAACTTTTATTGTTATCATCTCAAATACACACACACACACACACACATGTACAAGAAAATGTCCCTACAGTGTATTTTTAAAGTTTACTTACTGTAGAATTAAAGTAAATTTAACAATCTCTCCACAGTCAGGAGAGAATGGTGGTGTATTTACACAAGTCGATACACTTTACATAAACGAATATTAACATTCAAATTTCTATTACTGTTTGACAAAGTACAGTTTGGTAGAACAATTAAAAGCAAACTCCAATCGTTGTGTGTATGTGTGTGTATGTAATCAACAATATGCTATTTCTGGTTTCTCTTAATACCCAACCATCATCATCATCATCAAACTATAAAACTTTTAGGGCAAGTTCCAAAACTTTCCACCAAGTATTTGTAACTACTTCATTTCTATTGAAATACGTGATCTATTTCTCTTTCTCTTGTATTCACTATCTAAACGTTTATAGTCTCTGAGGTCAGGTCTTGTGTGATATTCAAGATTGAATTTATAGAGCATTGAAAACAGTTTGGTGGACGGTTACGTTTACACAGTAAGACCACACGATATGGTTACGATTATTTTGCGAAAATAGTCCGATTTAACTTGAATCTAGACATACAGTGTGTAAATACAATTGAACTTTAACATAAACAATTCGAAACTACCAAGAGTAGAACTAAAATGTACTAAAAAATAAAACACAACAATAGAATCAACTGGAAACTTGAGTTCACTTTGTAAATAAACACAATGTAAGCTCTATGTATCGTTTCTAGAGGATTACAAAGACAACTACTTCTACAAATTTACAAATACTCGTTAGTGACTAGTTGTTAGGTTTTTTTAAAAAAAATATTGACATTCTAAATTTAGCTGTAGTTTTAATCAATTTTAAACGTATTTTAAAGTTGAATTTAGCACGGGGCCGGATTGGACCAGTTTGGCCTCGGTGGAGATTTATTATTATTAAAGCAAGGCGTGTGAACTCGCCTTAAGATGTCGTACTATTGTCGTTTTACAAACACACGTAATTTGTAGTCTCTGTTAAAATATTAAAAGTCAAAATAACTGAAAATTGTTAGCGTTGGGCCACAAGTCATACCATCAAAGTCTCCAGTGATTTAACCATAGAAATAAAAAATTCAATTAAAAAATTGCCATCTTCATTTAAAATAAGAGAGTAGGGTAGACCCGCATTTTCGTGTATGTGACGTCAATCGAAAGTTATGTGTGGTCATGGCGCGCGTTGACAATTATCGCGCGACAATCTGAAATTAATTTACTATACCGCTGCTAAGTCATTACACAAACTTTTCTGTACATCGCTTTCATTTTAAATAAACAAAATATTTTTTAATAAATAATTACGTAGGCCCCCTAAAGACAGTTGGCTCCAGCGCCTATCTGCCCTGTCTAGTCCGTGCCTGTTTGAGCACACTTGTTTAGCTTGTCACATTAGCTGGACGCTTTTTCTACTGATTTATATTATTAACCATCTAATTATGTTTAAAACTATTGATCTTTACTAAAAGGAAGAGAAAACAAACGCAAAACTTTCAAGACAACACTAAACTAACAAAAGTTTAACGTAAATCATGATTTAATTTTGTTGTAGAATCGATATAAAACGGACTTTGAGTAAACTGAAATTCACTGAACGTAATAAAAAAAATAAAAGTTTCAATGTTGTTGTTTTTCTTCTAGTTACCTGTTTTTTTTCCCTCTCTCTTTTTCTCTTTGTGTGTAAAAGTTTCTAGTTGATCTTGATTGCACTATTAATTCCAAGCACTTTCAAACACTTTAAAATAAATTACATTGATTAAATTAAAAAGGAATCAAATAAAGATGAAACGAACTGTATTATAGTACAAAATACTCTTTTATTATTGTTGGACAAATTTAATTATAATGTTGTAAAATTCAATTTACAGTTATTACAAAACACAAATATCTCTCTATTGGTGGATTTGAGAGAACCAAACAAGCTTAAGCACGTATCGTACATAGTAGAGTATAAACTAGACTTCGGTTGATTGCATCCTATCATATATTGTGTAAAAACAGTATATCCTGTGTATTTCTAGTAAATCGAAAAATTGATTTTACACTCATACACCCCGAGGCTAATTAACCGTCAATCTTATCGAGCTTTTATCTTATTCTTCACGATTAACGTTGTTTAATAAAACAAAGACTCAAGTATACCATCAAATTTAGTTGAATAATAAACTAGAAATTGTAAAAAAAAAAATCAACAATAAAATCGTCGATGATTTCAACGAATACAATAATTTGAAACTCGACTATTATTTTTTTCCTCGTCTCTCCATCACCAGAATCCGATACATTAGAGAATCCTTCAACGGAATATAACAAAATTTCAATTGGTTTGGTAGTGGGAATAAAAAACTATCAATCGTTTTTTTTTCTCTTTGTTGTTACATTTCAAATAGTAAATTGATATTGATTTTTATTTTCTCTAAATTAAATTGTCACTATCAGCAATTCCAATAATATTTGAATTATTACAAGCTTGAAAATTGTCCAATACATTTATGAAAAATATTGTTTGTCACCAAAAGTGAAGAATAATTATCAAAAACTCATTGAACATTCATCATTTATATATGTAATTTGATAAACTATATTTATTAATATATAGTGAAAATTAACATAATAATAATTTATGTAGAATATTTAAACAAATATACCCGGCGCCTCCACCAATTTTACAAATCCGTATATAGTATAACAACTTTTGATCGTTTAATTCTTTCTAAAATTATTACAGAAGCAATAACGGAGGCTTAATACTAGTTCATTCAAGAAAGGGGATTTCATTTATCTCTATTTACAATATCCTAAGCAAATACAATGTTATTATAAAGTTAATTGTTCGTATATAACTGAATAAAGTTTATTAACAATGATTTAATCTAACATAATTCTAATTAAAAGTATCAGTAATTGTAACCATTTTATTAAAAATTCATTTGTATTGACAGTAAACTAGATATTTGAATAACCGACCGTCAATGTGTAAATATTTAAACGATTACAGGTGTCAATTTTCATCCCTTTATCCCCTTTATTGGTGTTCTTTTTACGATAAAGATTACGATTATAATTTTATAAATTTTTACACAAAAGGGATGTAAAGTAATTAAAATGTCGTCCCTAGACGGATCCTTCACACAATTTGATTTCAACTTATTAGACATCTCCACTTTACAATTTCTAGTTTGAGATGGTAGTTTTGGAATTTTAAATTTTCCCCAAAAAGACTTTGTATAAAAAGTGTACTGTTGACGTGGGTCGAGACGGCGGCAAACTAGGAGAGAATTAAAAAAAAAAGAGGGAAAAGCTCGAGGATCGTTCAGTTATACGCTAAAGGAGGAAAAAATGAAGTTTGAAAATTCCCAACTTGTAAATTTATTTAGTAAGTTGGAAAAATTTAAATGAAATTTCTTTTAGAAAAGTTTGGACATATTAGAATGTAAACCTTAAACTAACTTTAATGAGGCTCTCTATTAAGTTGAAAGGTTGCAAAATTATTATTATTTTTTAAAAGGGCAAAAATTACAATTTTTCTACTGTTTTTATTTATCTAAAGATACAAGCTATTAATTCTATTGTCCTTTTTTAACGAATAATGCACAAACTAGGGGAATGTTGTCAGTGATAAACGTCCATTCAACTAAATCCAACAAGCCGTAATCTCTTATCGTGGCCCCTGTCCAACATAAGCCACTTGTTTATTTTGGTGGCCAAAGCTCACTAAATTCACCTGTACGTGTCAATGAGCTGTCGTTTTAAATGCACGATATCTCTTGTATAAAAAACCACCGAAATGAGTGGAATAGCTGACAGTAGTCGGTAAATCAAGCATAGACACGAACATCAACAACACTGATTTCACCTCATTCGGTTACCTCCAAATCATATTTTATGACAGTGTGGATTTAGGGGAGGGAAGGGTGAGAGAATGCTAGAGGAATGGATCAAATCCGATTTGTCATGACACGACCAATGGACACGTCATCATCATCATCATCATCATCGTCATCATAACCATCAGCTCGTGTGATTTAGAAGTGATGGGCTTTCAATAGGACTAAAATTAGGTGTAGGATCGTATTTTTTCCTTTTATTATAAACCGATACAGAGTGTAATCGAAATCACTTACAATCTTCAAACCTCACTATCCCTATGTGAAATTAGAGTACAATAAATATGAGTAAAATTGACTAAATTTGAAGCCGTTGTTTTTAAATACTAACCTACCATAATACTATTTTGTCAAGAATTGATATAAAAGCAAGTCTCAGTATAACACATCTAGGATTTCCATTGAACTACCCACACAAATCTTACTAACATACTTATTGAACATATAGGCAACACCTAATACAAAAACACTAGAGAAATTCTCTAATAAGTCTATAAACACAATTCTGTTTCACACAAAACTACACTCCACATAGCAGAGAACGGTGCACGTTTCAGCAGTTCCCGAATCTCGTTTGCAGCTTCACAAATTCGGGTCTGCAACTGTTCGATATTTCCGATCAGCACTCAATACACTAAAGGACAAAGGACAAAAATATGGAGTAATTTCGATTACACCCTGTATTACAAGCTTTTTACGTGTAGTGATGAATAATTTTCTATTAAAATAATGACAATTTAATCATTCTTCAACTGTATCAATATAATTTTAATTAAAAATAAATTTTAATATTTCATTTGTTCTAAAAATAACATCTGGTATCGTTCATTTTTCAGTGTTCGCCTTACAATTTCAACTCCATCTGTTCCTACCTCATTTACGCCATTTATATCAACAAGACTAGATATGTCTTATCATTTTTCTACACCATCATTGATTTCAGTTTTTATTTATTGTTAATACTACAAGAAGTCTGTGTTAATATTTCATTATTTTATATAAAATTCCTTGTCTGACGTATAAGCAAGCCATAACTCTGTAACCTGTACGTTTCATCCATAAATAATTCATCTATACTATCAAACCCTCCTCCCCTTTAGTTGTAGTCTATTCCGGTCCTGAAATTTGCTGATTCTATTTAGGGCGAAAGAGGGAGAGCCAGGATAGTAGTGAAAGTAGTCTTATTTTATTTAAACAGAACTCAAGTTGATATTGTTTTGAACGTACATGCTTTTATCGAACAAAAAAAAAAACAAGATTAGAAGGGTGAAAGTTTTATGAAACTTGCACTTTATTATCATTAAACCATTATCATTTTTAATTATCTTTTAATAATGAATTGATTGAAAGTTTTAATTATATGAAAATCTTTGAAATTTATACAGATATATAAAATGAAAATCTTTTAAAGTATCCCTCTAATTTTCCACCACCCTATTTCCATTCAATCTCTTTTATTAATCAATTTTACTGTTTCATTATTGTATTATCCAGATCAAAGTTATACGAATACCAGCAAAAAGCGCACAACATTCTCCAGATTCTTGCGTGGATTGAAGACATCACATCGTAAAGAGAAGCATGGTGCAAGTTCTCCGAGGCATGGCCGGGCAGCTACAACAACACGAGGTGTGCCCCAAAGGGTAAGTTTTATTATAATTTTTATAATTGAAACCTAAACAATTTATTCTATTGGATAATTGAAAATTTCAACATTGGTGTATAGAAGACAGGGTCTGAATGAAATCTACATATCATTTTTTTAACTGTTTCCCCTTTGAAATTATATGGAAATTTTGATAAGTGAACACGAATAATCACGGCTTGATTAAACGAAAATTCGTTATTTGGTGCGTTCTCTATTATTTTGAATTTTTTTGTAAATGGACAGTGGTAATGAGTCAAATGGATATCAATTTACAAATATTTGAATGCAAAATTGAGACGATGGCATCAAAAAGGGGGCAAAAATTGTTATAAAAAATATTAATTATTTGTTAAATTGTTAATCTATCACATTTATAACAATATTCACTCTTTTTCCATAATCTCTATGCTTAATCTTCTAATATGATATTCGATATTGTTGTATTATACACATAAACACAAACACCTGTCAATTTTGAAATTTTCCGAAAATAGATTTGGAAGTAAATCCTGCTTGATTATAAATTGGTTTGCACAATTTGTAATTATAGATATGTTTACGTTATATGATTCTATTACATGTATATGTAGTATGGTGTATACGATAGAAGAGATGGTTGGTGTATACAATTATGAATATTGCAATAAATATGTATTTACGGATTATATTGAAATTTACGCGCTTACACCAACCCAAAATCTAACTTGATTCAAATCATATTTGAAATTAATTTCAACTTTACATTATTACTAATTATATGTAGATGATGATTATTGAACAATAATTGGAATAAATTTTGTTAAATCTCATTAAGGAAGAATGCAACAATTTCTATTAAAGGCAAGCAAGACAAATATCTCGATTCAACGTGCAAAATTTTCAAACATCAATATCTCGCTTGTTTTTTTTTTTTTTAGATATTAGAAAAAGTAAATGTGCCTTAGATAGAGCATTTCAAGATGCATATTCTAAAATTCTTTATTTTGGAAAATTTTGATAAAATTCTGAATAGCAGAGAAAATTCTTGGATCTTGTTCTTTATCGTATATTTTCTTTCATAACTGGCTAAAACTTAGCCAATATTACTGATTATCAATAATTATCAGGTGAATTTAAATAGAAAATTGAAAGAGCTTTTCAAATCTTCACAAATTTTCCCGATATACTTGTTAGTTTCTCGATGAAGAAATTTGAAAGAGGAGTGGTTATGAAGCTCGCTTAAAATCCAATTTTGAATATTAAGTGAGTTTCACGTGAAATTTGAACCCCCTTATTCACCTGTTATTTAGAACCATTATTTTTTAAAAAATTAACGTTTTAACTAATTTATTTAATCCATTAAGTTGCATTCAGATAAAATACTCGGTTTGGCGTGCGAAAATTTTCAATTTTCAAACATTGATATCTCGCTTGTTTTTTAGATATTAGAAAAAGTAAACGTGCGTTAGATAGAGTATTTTAAGGTACAAGTTCTAAAGCTTTTATTTTGAAAAATATGTAATGGAATTTTGAATAGCAGAGAAAACTTTTAGACCCTGTTTTTTTTCTACATGTTTTTTTCATAACTGGCTGAAACTTTGCCAATTTAATGTGTTTCAATATGTATCATATAAATTTAGAAATGTTGGAAAATTCTTTAAATCTTCTTCAGTTATCGGAAAACTAACAAGCCTATCGAGAAAATTCTTGAATATTTGAGAAGCTCTTTCAATTGGCTATCTCAATTTGCCTGATAATGTTTAAAAAACAAGAATATTTCCTAAGTTTCAGCCAGTTATGAAAGAAACTATATGAAAAAAAAACAGAGTCCAAAGTTTTCTCTGACATTCAAAATTTTATCATAATTTTCCAAAATCAAAAGCTTCAAAACTTTAAATGCTTAATCTAACGCACGTTTACTTTTGTCAATATCTTAAAAAAATCAGTGAGATATCAATGTTTGAAAACTGGCAATAGTCGCACTTCGAATCGAGATATTTGTCTTGCAGGCCCCTTAAACTGCTAAACCATTTTCTTAAAATCTTATGTAGGTATGTTAAATTTAAATCAGTTCCATAATGTACCATTACAACAACAATACACTATACTGTTGCTGTACGGTAAATAAAATTGCATTACTTCCAAAACGTTTACAGAATACGAAAATTTCAACTATAATCAAGAAGAACATGTTCTATACTACAATACAAACACACAGCAATTCGTGTAGTATACGTACATACGGATATAAAAGACTTTATACAATGCAATAAAATATGTAAATGTGCTATTTGTCCCCTCTCTTTCAGTTCAAATAACTAGCCTGACATTCCATTTTATATATAGTACGACAACACCCCTAAAACACACCATTCATAGACAATTTCTTAGAGTGATTGTTATGCGTAGACGGTGTCTTCCGTTTCGCAACCCCTCAAGAAATCATCCCATTGTAAATTTCTTTCTATATCCACCCACTATATACACGTCGCTCTAATGTGATCTACTCGTATATATAGAAAGATGGGAAATTTACGATTAATTGTCTTTAAAATTTTGTACGATACCCACTTTAAATTCATATTAATATTAACATATTGCTGCGCTACAATTTTTAGTGTTGTTATTTCTTGTTGTCTCAATTGGATCCTATTTCATATGGTGGGACAGTTGGAAATTGTCATTATTTCTGAAATGTTATGAATTTTCTATGTGTAACTGTAATTTAAATATTTTTTTTTCTCTACTGGTATGTAGACAAATAGGGAAGTTTTGCACGTAGTAACATTTCATACAGATAAAGTTTTCACGTAGAAAATTTCCCGGAAATGAGCCTCGATACGTTCACTGTCCGTTTTTATTCGTTTAAACACGCAACGGCTTCATCTTTGTACAAAGTTGATGTTGATGACTAAATCGAATCTATGTGGCAAATAATTGAATTGTCTTGAAACAAAAATCAAACACTAACAGATATAATCGTTAATTACAAACCATTGAAAGTTCATTGTAACGTAATCCAGTACAGTTATAAACAATCTAGTGGTGTTGTACGGTCAATTAACATTAAAATTTGGATAGATAGCAGTGAACTTTACTCTCGTCTAAAAGCTGGTGCTCATCTTTTCATTAAACACGGTTCGGTTGAATGTAATACAATTATCCATGAACTCAACCATGGACAATATTTAAATGAACAAAAGTTTACGGTTCGAAAGTTTTTATTTATTCAAGCTCAGTTTTTTGTGAATTTGTGAATTTTTTCTAACAGAATCCCTATAAAGTGATTGAATCGTTCTAGTACTATTAGTATTATTATTTAGCAGCGGAATTGTGAATTTATGCCATAGACATACGTAATTGTACTACTACCCATTTGCTGTGCTTACAAATAAGATAGTTTAGAGCAATGACGTCACCTGCTCGCAAATGCGGGCAAATCTTGCTGTTATTATTCATCGTCAACATTGCCATTGTTAATGTATATGGTATACGTTCGCATATATGCAGACTTTATGTATAATAGTCTCGCTTTCAAATGAAAGAGAGAGTGTAAAGTGGAAGAGACTAATAAGTACAGTACTCGAGACTACTTTGTAAAGACAATGAAAGACCGTGACATTGACAGTCAGTAATCTACACCACACTATATTCTCATCTATTCAATATTGTAGAGATCAGCATTTTTTCCATCTATTGTCATGTTTCGAGTTCAATAACTTTCAAATTCTTTTTAGGATATACATTCACTAAAATGCTTATCAGATGATATTTCAAATTATCGACAGTTTTCGAATTGATTTAGCGCAACAATCCAAGTAGATTTCCACGACACGAGACAAAAGCAGCTCTCGCTCCTTATCTTCTTTCTTTTTCGTTTTTTTTCTTCTATTGTATTTTTTTTATCTCTTGTATCGGAAGGAAACCAGTAGCAGGACGTTGCCGATTCAGCATTGAAGTAGGATACTATTAGTTTCGTCGACTGACAATATCTCGACAGAAATGATAGTATAACAACGACATCCTTACCTATAGCATATTCTAATTGAAGCACCAGACAAAGCTTACAGAAAAACACTTGCTCGACAAAAGTATTTGAAGATTAAAGCTCAACTTTTGTGACTTTTTTCTTCTCTGTCTGTCTATGTATATGTGTGTGTATATATATGCAGTCTGTGAGTTTTTAATAAGTGCATGGAAGTGGTGCGCTCGTTTGACTCGAGATTTTCTTTAGACGCGATTTATTCAAATGAGAACTTGCACGGATTTGTGGATTTATGATTAAAATTCTAAAAAAAAAAAATTCCTTTACTTACTTCCTTCCTTCCATTTAGTCTCATTTTACTAAATCCGGATAATAAGGACAACGTCCATTTCACTAATTGAAAATCCGCCCGAAAACAAGCTTGCATTAAATGAATTTTCTAACAAGACTTTCGTTGTGTATTTTGTTAAGTTTAAGAATTCTAATAGATTTCCATTGATTTTGGTGAAAGTATCTGTGTAAGTCTGTAACGGAACAAGTAATAAATGACGACAATCCTTTTGTTTCTATAATCAGAGTCTCTCAATCAAGATCCTTTGTTTAGCAAGTAATGACTTTCTTCTATTAGCAACAGTAAAGGAGAGAGGTCCCCTTTCACTAGTCATCACTCTCTTTGTAATCTTTACTGAATACTAAGACACTTTTATTATCATTGAAAATTCATCGCTTCTCATTCGAATCTATTAAAATAGAGAGAAAACAGATGTTTCTAAAGTGTTTTTCCATTAGAAATTGTTTTGTAAAGAAATTATTTCTGTTGATTTTATGAAAACGACAAAAAATTTACAATTTCCTTTGTACTAATTGTATTGTCTAAAGTATGATAAATCATAATTACCACATTTATCAATTCAACTGTTGTCTGCAATTGTACCTAACTCACCGGATAACGTCAAAATGAACGATTACATTGATTTTTCTTTTTTTATATTATATATAAAAGATAATAGAAAAAGAACGTGCTGAAAATAAAATAAAATGAAAAAATAAACTGCATTTTCTTCTCGTATACAAAGCAATAAAATATAATGACACGAATGAAACAAAAGGAAGGGGAAAAACGAGAAAAGTATATAAGGAGGCAACATAAGAGAATGCTACAAATAAGGAAGAGCTCCTCTACTAAGCACTAAAATTGTTCAAAATATAATGGAAGGATTTCGTTGTTGTTATAAAATTACCACAACCAACAAATTGTAAAACGTTTATTTTGTCTGGGTTATATGGAAAATCTTAAAATACCACCAGAAAAGAAACAATTAAAGGAATTAATTAAATAAAATTGAAAAATGTGTACCTATAAATTAAACGATTAACATACTTAAGGTTGAACGCAATTCGCAACTGCAAAAAGAAATTGTAAGTACAAAAAATTATCAGAGTTTAATATTTGTCCAAACTTTATTTACACCAAATTTTTAAAAAACCTGGTATGTAGTTTTTGGAAACAAAAAATATATGATTTTTTACTAACTCTCACGCCATCTAACGTTTGCGAAACGTAGTAAGCGTAGGTAGCGGACCATCTTAAAGTGAATCTCTACAATTACTTCTGAGTTATTTTTTTTAGATTTCTACTACAAATTCCTCATTGATTTCTGTATGTATTGTTATCTTATGTAAATTGGTTGCATCTCTACTACAGTTATTTCGTATAATTTATATAAACACTTGCCACCTTAGCCCATTACTTAGTCTGGAAAGTTAGGGAAATGCACGCTAATGTACTGGGTAACATTTCCTTCCTACAAGAAGTTCAGTTTAGCACACATAAAGTCTATAAATATTTATATCAATTCAGTTAAAGAGCTTGTAACAATGTTATTTATATGTTTAATAAATTAATCTAAACGACTGGAAACCGATCAAAGGAATTCAACAAATTTGTAGAACAGTAGAATAAATTTCCAATAATCTTCTTAAACGTGTGTATGTATGCAATCTATAAATTTTCGAATTTGCTGAATTTGTAATAAAATGGTAATAATAGTCTTAACTGATAAAAATGGTGGATGCGCCGGATTTTAAAATATTGATTTCCTCATAAATTCATGTATTTTTATTTGTTAAATATAGTCGAAAAACAGAAATACCGCTGTATACGGATAAGAAAATTTCGTCCATTATAAAGTGGTTTATATTAAATATTTTAAAGTCATTTACCAAAATTAATTTACCCGGAAATCGTTTCATTGAAGTATACATAATAAAATATCTACCAAACAGTAGGATGGGACTTGTTGTTAAAATCTCCTTTAGAAATTCACTAAATTGACTTTAGTACAAGTATTTCGAGGGAGAGACTTATGATAATAGCAGCATTCTTTTTTGTCGTTGTTTTTACTTGTGCTTTTTCTCTATTCTTTCTCGTCCTCATCTTCTTCTTCATCGTCGTCTACTTCTTTTACACAACTTTAAATTTTAATATTAATTCAATATTCTCATCAACCTATTCTGTTAAATTAAAAGTAAACTTAGATAGGAATATTAACTTCTTATTCATACACTCTTCCGTTCTTATCATCACTATGTCTCTGTATATATTGCCCGATGTAAATCTAGACAATTCCATCACGAACCGTCACAGATAATGGCTTGCAAATTAAATACGATCGTATTTATTTGAAGATGAATGAATAGAAGAAAAAGAAGAAGAAGAAAAAAATAAGAAACGAACTGCATTAATCTCGAGTCTTTTAATTTATTTGAAATTCTGAAATCGTGCGTCTACCATTTTTACATTTTTAGCGGACCAGAGTTTGATAAAGCTATCCGAATTTAAATCAATGAAAACATCTTTTAAGGAAAAGTTTCAGCTGGTTTTCTAGACAAAGAAGATGGAGGAGAAGAAAAAGACGATGACTGAAATATCCATGTGTGTTTGCTTTTTTTTATTATTAATTTTCAACAAACTGAAAGTTTCAACAAGAGCTATTTCTCGACTGAATACTCTATGACAGTTGATTGATTTATTGCAATTTGAGGAGCTGAACTTGTGTGTTGTTGCTTGTTTGAAAAATGGGAAATGTATACAATTTCGACACATTGCCTATTAGAACGATTATTTAAATATTTCGTTAATATTTGAAAGTTTTTTTACAAGTTTTTGTTGTTATTCTTTCAGGGGTGGATTGGCTTTAAGTGAAAAATAGGGTCGACATGATCATACAATGGCACACGGGCCCACAAACAGAGATTTTTTTAAATTTTAAGCCATTTTTCGTACCATTTTTTGTGCTAAATATTCAGTTTTTAACAAATATTAAAAGTGAATTTATGCAGAGAATACGTTTTCAATGCTTCCTATTGCTTTCAAGGAGAATTTTCGAGTTAAAGTAGAAGTTTTTGACACTTAAGTATTTAAAGGGGAAGAATGAAGGCAAGCTTAATTTCCATTTTTAATCTAGATCTTGAAAATTTTTCGTTATAAATCATCAGTTTTTAAAATATTTGCTTTTTCACCGTAAAAAGGAAATATTATTAGAAGCTTTTACTTTATTTTTTGAACTCAATTCTTGACTTTTAGTTGGAACTTACGAAAAAAGTTCGTAACACACCAGTTTTTCTGGAATTTTTGTAATGAATTATAAAAAAATCTAGTCGGACACTCCTCTCAAGTCAAAATTTTTAGCAAATTTTGTTTTCGAACACTCAAAAGTTTCGTTTTTCTCTATTGTATTCTGGAACGAAAAAAAATACCCCGCATTTTTTCTAGAATGCAGTTGAGAAAAAAGAAATAAAAATCAATGTTGTTCGAGTCATTCTTATTCGTTTATTTGACTTTTGAAAATCACATTATCCCAGTTCCAAATGAGCTACGAGGTCCTAGTTTTGCTAAAAATGTTGTCTGGGAACCTGCCTACAAGTTCTTGAAATTTTATTGCTTCAATTTATCAACTTTACACCATCAATTTAATTTCACGGTATGTCCAGATCTTTAATCGAATGCGCTCCTGTATTTTAAATGACAAAGAAAAATTGTCGTTGTCCGAATCAAAATTAGAATTTTCCATACCGATTTATAAATGTCAATTCAAGAATCGTGCACACACATATTCTCTCGATCTTATTACGTATCCAAAATGACAGAAAAATAAATGTTACTGTATTCTGTTATCTTGTTCTAAATTTTTAAACTTCCAATAGTTTATTGATTCATCAAATATTTGTTGGTGAAAAAGTTTAAAGAGTTTTATCATATCGGAATTGAAGAAGATTTGCGATTATTGATCTTCTTGTTGTTGTTTTCTTTTTTCTTTACAGGTTGATACGCCGGATAGCGTCCTCCAAAGCGGTTTGGGTCTAACCGACCTGGGGCAACATGCCATTCTACGTTCCATGGTCGATCCTAGAGACTACGATCGTTTACGGCATCTGCAGATGAATGGTGGTGCACCGAATACATTCGAAGAGACAATCTACAAGGTAATTTTATCTGTTATAAAATATACAATTTTAATAAACAATTGTACAATTGTGTACTCAAATCAACTACAAAATGATCTTGACTGCCATACTCAAAATGGGAAATTCACGTCTTTTGCAAATAAGATTTTACTTGTACGGTAAAATAAGTCGACATATTCTTCGACAACGTGTAAGATAAATATGTAAAATACTTGAAAAGTGACAAAGATATAGATATATCTTTATATATTTATGTCTGCTTCAACAATAATACAATACAACATGCATATGTATGGATTTCTATATAAACAGTTACTAGTTTGTGTGTGTGTGTGTGTGTGTGTGTGTCTGAATGTATGTATGTGTGTGTGAATGCACTTTTGTCTATTTTGGTGTAAAGTCGTAAAGACAGCAATAAAACGTGAAAATCCTATTCACAACGTGACCATTGCAAAAGTTTTCAACCGTAAAAACTGAAACCGGGATTGCATTGACATTTTGATATAGGAGTGCCGATGACATCCCCCAGAGCTTTCTCCACACACAAGCTAGAAAACCAAACATTGCGTGCTTCTTGTGCACAAAATAGATAAAGTTTATGGTCAAACACTGATAGAATACGACTGTCTAGGGAATTTTAAGTGACCATTCTGTAAAGAACAGACTCTATTACTATATAAAATGTTCATATACAGGGTGGATTATAAAAAAGGCCCCAAGCCATAGCTCCGTTATTTTCAAAGATATGACAAAACTTCTTGGTACAAAGTTGCACAGTTTATTATCATCTATGTTTTGGGATAGATTTCAAATCTATGCTGCTTCCTGTTTCACCGGAAGTGGCATCAACTTCAATTTCTTAAATGGAACACCCTGGTTAAATTGTCTTTCAAAAAGGTCTAAGGCACCATATGTCTAAAACCAATTTTTAGGGAGATATTCGTCAATTAATGTAGGCACTTTTTATATGCCAACAAGCAATAGTTATAGATAAATTCATTCAAGTAGGCTATGGAAAGAATAGAAAATGCTACTTTAATAAGTACATTAATTGACGAATATCTCACTAACGATTGGTTTTAGGCATATGATGCCTTAGAGATTTTTGAAAGACAATTTATCGAGGTATCCAGAAATAATAAAATATATAGGCTGTTCCATTTAAGAAATTCAAGTTGATGCCACTTCCGGTGAAACAGGAAGCAGCATAGATTTGAAATCTATCCCAAAACATAGATGATAATAAACTGTGCAACTTTGTCCCAAGAAGTTTTGTCATATCTTTAAAAATAACGGAGCTATGGCTTGGGGCCTTTTTTATAATCCACCCTGTATATATACTAACATATATGTTATGATTGGATGTAGTATGGGGTGTGTCTGTGATGAATTCCAATTGTAATAACTTAGCAGAGGAATCGTGCATTTATTTTAGTTTGTCGCCCAATTATCGTCAGCGTGACTCTCAATTTTTACTATAATCTTAATTTATATCTTTGTATTTCACCAAGTACTTGAACCAACATACTTGCTACGCTTATGAAAATCTAGCAAGAGAGGGACAAAAATCAGCTACAGTAAACCGTCTATTTATTGTTTGTGACGTCACTCGCTCAGTTATAATCGCAACAAATAAACTTAAAACACCATTGAAAGATCGATAGAGATCGAGTCCGATAGGAGAGCGCTAACATATAAGCTAGATCAACGTAGTGACGTCACCTGTACGCAAATGCGAGCAAATCCCGCTGCTAAGTTATAACACTCAGGTAACGAAAACAAAAAACAGTGAAAATTTTAATTCATACAACGACTAATTAATGCTCTTGTTGATTGTGAATTTGAATTCGAAGACAACACGAATAAAGGCCTGAAAGTTTCTTTCTTCTCCTACTCCTCCTTGTCCTCGTCCTCTGTAAAAGCGGTACATTTAATTCAATTTAACCATGTACTGTTTTATCTCTCTGTCTGTTCCAGTTAAAACTACAGGAAGCCTTAAGGAAACGCGAAAAGTTCACCAAAGAACATGAAGAGGTAAATTAGATACAATTACTTTAATTTTCTATATTAATTTTATAAAAGAAAGGATTTTATCTTTTATTATCTTTAAGTATATTCTATTTATATTTTTTTGATTATTTGCAAAGAATGGTTGAAATTCAAATAAACCTACTACCACCACCCAATTTTTTTTTTTAAATAGAATAGGGGAAATGTCAAGTAAAGTTACGGACAAATTGAAATACTCCCTTGTGACAGATACGTATTTTTATACAATCAGGCATTCGTCGTGAATGGGGAGTTTTCAATGCAATGTGTTCCAAATTTTTGTCGTCTCATATGTGTTTTCTTTTGCCATCAGATACAAGACGATATACAGTATAAGAATGTGAATTGTCTCTATGTGAATTCTTTTCGATATACGTTTGTAGACTTTGTTGTAATTTGAAAAGATGAATTGGTTTATGAGGCATATGGTTTTATAGTTGTGCGTGTGTGCGTGTACGTTTGTTTTTATTCTTTTATTTTTTCTTTACCGTATGAGATAAAACAACAGAGACTGAGGGAGAAATGCATGATTGCAAAATTGGTAAATTGTGAAATTCTACTTCCCTTCCTTTTCCATTCGATAGAATTGTAATCGAAGAAAAACCAATTTCCTTGTCAGGGTTGCATTAAGAGCTGCACGGTTTTTTACAAAAATAAAACAGTAGTTGATAAGTACTTATAAAAGTGTACAGCTAGGTGCATTGAAAAGGTGACGATGGTTGTGTGGCTGTGTAAGTCAGTCTAACGAGGGAGGTCCTCACAGTGTTCGATCGTGTTCGGGAAAGAAAGATATTCAACCAAAAATAGTAGTCTGGAAAAAGGGTGTTATCTTGTTTATTTATAAAGCCTTACATGGCTCGACTCTTTTTCCATGAAGATGGACAAATCATGGATTACACAACTAAAAAAGTCAACACCTTTTCTATGCACCTAACTGTACATTCCCCACATTGCAGTAAAGATCTCCCTTAAATTTACCCAAAAATAATTGCTATTATTGCCTAAAAATCAATTATTTTGGACAATTATGCCTCGATAACTCATACTCAATTTGCCAAAACTAGCCTTATCGTTCCTTTTCATAATGCAGTATTGATTTGGAGGCTCCATAAATCCAGGAGACCCTCCGATAGAAGCCGGATCTGCTCTTACATTGAAACACGTCCCTATTCTTATACAAAATTTAATGTGTAGGTAAATGAATTAATTGTAAATTTTTCAGCAACGTTTAAACTAAAATACTGAAAATATTTTAAAAACCGATATAAATCTATACGGTAATAATAATAAAGTTGCTTTTTGTTTTACTGTCAGAAAGCATAACAATAACAATAAATTTTCTTACTATATGTTGAAAACAAATCCGAAATAGTAGTAGAAAATCAAATTTCTATAAGGCAAAAAAAATAAATTATGTATATGTCGTCGTATACTGATTTGAAATGTAGCCAATTTACTATAATGAAATCTTTCTCTATACAGGATGCTTCAAGAGAATGGCCTATTAAAAATATAGTTTGTAAAGTGATTTAAGAGACTGACGAAAATAATAAAATTAGTTCACAATAGATTAAGTAACAAACAACTTGACCGAAGTACTGAAATATTTGTTGAAAAATTATCTGCTTTGTGGAAGACCGATCTTTTTGCAAATTATTTATTACTCGTGACGAATCTATAAAATTAATTACATTGGCAAGTGGCAAAATTTCATTACCTATGGTCAAGTTGTTTGTTACTGAATCTATTGTGAACTAATTGTATTACTTAAGTCGGATCTCTTACGTCATTGTATAGACAGTATATAAAGTTCTAATTCATAGAAATTTATGAACTTTTGACGTTTTTCCACTTGTTGTTCTTACAACTTCCGTTATACAGGGTGCAGAAGCATAACTTCTTTTTTTTTCAAAACTTGATAAGACCCATTGCATAAATTATAATGTAGGTGAATGCTAAAGTTTTGTTTTACATAGTTTTTTTGTTTATGCTATGTGCTATCAGAATTCCAACTTTTAACCATTCAATCGCTATACTTTCAAAGGTATAAAGTTTTTAATCGAACACTGCAAAATGTACTTTCAGTACTAGACCATGGGTTATATGTCATATGATCAAAGTCCCTTTCTATTTTTTCGAACAATTAAAAATTGCAACAAAAACTATACTGTTCTATTTAAAATAAGAGAGTAGAGTGCATTAACCTTATCAATTTCATCAACTTCGTTCAATTAGAACTTCTTAAACTTTCAATAGGCCATCTTCTTGAATCACCCTGTTTAGAAACAGATCCATTCAAACATCCCCAGTTTTATTATTCGTAAAATATAGAAATTCCCATATAGTATAATCATAAATGTATATATTTACAGATACTTCGGGATATAAAACAAGGATTATTACAGTTAGGAAAAGAAGGTATAAGAGGTCCATTATCTGGAGGTATTTAAAAATTTTAAATCTTTTTAGAAAAATATCTAAAAGAAGTAAATTTTCCAGATGACACTTACATGTACGATGAAGATGCTAGAATGTTAGCACCTGGAGCACATCACGGTCACGATAGAGGCCATTGGTATGACGAACCACCATACGAGAGTGACCCGGAAGATTTTCTAATGGGTAACAGTCCAGATCCGACTGCAACAATCCAAAATGGTCGTGTTTGTTTTACATTAAATTTACGACAAGATCATCGTGGTGAGGGGATAATTTCATTGCAAAGTGCTGGTGATATTTCCCTACCTAGAGACACACCAACGGCCACAACTCCCCGAGGGACGCCTAGACGAGGACTTATTCTACCGCAAGCCGGTTATCCACCAACTATTATACCATTAAGGTAAATATAAGTTGTTTTATTTTCAAAAAAAAAAAAATATATTAATTTAAAATATAAATAGATCATGTAGAGACCACCGTGAAAGTGGTGATTATGCCGGTTCAGATGTTCAAAGTATCAGTTCAAGACTATCGACATTATCAGTTGATACAAGTCGATCAACAGAACAACAGGATATCTCACAATTAGTATCACCACAATATTATTCACATCTAGAAGGTAAAATTCGACATTTCCGAAAGACAAGCAATTATCCAAGAAGTGAAGATGGTTTATCACCAAGTCAAAGTTCCGATTATGAAGATACTGATGAGTTTAGTAATTGTAGCCAACAAATAGCTACAGTTCATGTGGTAAATTTACTCTTCTATTTTTAAACGTTTCAGATGGAATATAAATGTTTCAATTTTACAGTCTAGTGATGGTAAATCGGCTGGTTCTTCAGGATTCGTAGGTAAAGTTAAGGGCTTAAGGGAGGATGTCCAAAGGAAAATTTCACGATTGAAGGGTGATTCAATTACCGACCAAAACTACCAATGTTCAGCTAGTTCAGTTGAAAGTTTACCAAGCGGTTCAGGATCAAGTAAGTTTATATAAAAATTTATAATATAAAATTTAAAACTACAGCAGAAACAAAGCCTTTGTGAAATAAGTACGAACGTTAGCGAGTGCTTTTCAATTACACGAGTTTCACAAAGGCCGTTTCCACTCGAGATAGATACACTATTTTTTCTACAATTGAACAGAAGCTCAGAAATTACTCGTGTTGTATGACACAATAAAAATAAAAAAACAACCGTAAAAAACAGTTTTTGTAATTTAGTAAGTTAATCATCTGATAGATTATGCATATTTTAAATGATATCGTCAACATCAGATTACCATAGTAAAAGATTACGCCTGACCATTGCCATCAGTAGTGTCAGTGTGTGGAAAAGTAGTCATTTCCACTCTAGTGCGGAAAAGACCATTTTCTGTTGCTGACGTATTAATCAGAAACGAGCTACCATCTTGTTGTTTATGTTGCTAAAAAACTGCCACTCTGGCAATCCAACGTCTTGCTAATGCGAAAGAGGGTAGAGAATTGACAGTTACTGTTCAATCTTAGAAAAAATTTCTTATATCTCATCTCATTTTTGTATTATTTTATAATTTAAGGTACACAAGCTTTAGTACGAGCCGGCAGTAATCATAGTTCTATTTCAACAGAAGATGCTGATCCCAGTCCAACCGAACATATAGTGGGTAGAGCTAGAGCTTTAGTTGATCATATTCCAAGTCCATATGATAAAGAAGCTTTGAAATATAAGGTTGATGAAGCTCTTTCTTAAATATTCGTCGATAAATTTGATTTTTCTCTTATTTTTTCTTTTGATATTCTTACAGAAAGGTGATATTATTGATATAATTTCAATGAATGCTAGCGGTCAATGGCGAGGTATTTGTCATGGTAAACGTGGCACATTTAAATTTATCAATGTTGAATTATTATCGGAGAGAACGATTAAGAATAGACGTGAAATGAAATGGCATAGAAATATTAAAGGTAAACCAACATCAGTAGAGGATTTACTACAGAAAATCAATTTACAAGAATATATTTCTGTATTTGTTTTGAACGGTTATGAAGATTTGGAATTGTTTAAAGAAATCGAACCATCCGATTTAGATTATTTAGGAATTATCAATTCTGATCATAGAACGAAAATTTTAACAGCTGTACAATTACTTCACGATTTAGATTGTAAGTTGTCAATTTCTTGATATTTTCAATTATAATTTTCAAACAAAAAAATTATAATCAAAACCAAACATTTTAAGCGGGCAGTGAAGGTGATATAGCTGGTTCAAGTAGTGAAGGTGATGATCATAATCGTATTTTAACAAAAGATCTTGTCGGTGGTGGTTGTATTGGTGGTGGTGGTGGTGGTGGTGTTGGATCACCATTTAGCCGTCGTCAATTCCCACGTGATTCTGGTTGTTATGATGCCTCATTGAAATGTCCACGTCAAATACATCATCACCATAATACACCACCAATTAAAGGAGATATTGATAATAATACAAGTGATAATAATGGTTTTTGTGATAATACAAATAATTTAGATGCTATAGTTGAACAATGTAATAATGAGATATTGGCACGTGTACGGCAAGCACAAAAGAATTCAATGAATCTTAAAGAGGAATTAACTTATCAACCAAACATACCAAATTCATCCAGTATTGAAAAATTACAAAAGAAGCCAAAAGATTCTTATGTAAGTGTACACGGACAAACAACATTAATTGATCCATGCCGTAGAAATTTATTAAATCGAACTACTACTAATACTAGCCGGAAACATATTGTTGAAGATTTATGTGAAGCAGATCAAAAGCTTAGTACAGTCAAATATGTTGTAGGTGGTGGAGGCACAACAGAAATAGGCCTCAATGAGAATACAGGTAATGTACTTGGATGTAGTTGTTTAAGTGAGAAATCCAGTGATTCTGGTATTAGTAGTAGTTCATTATCATCAACAATAAATTTGAAAGATACTAGACAACAACAACAACAACAACAACAACCCGTCCATACTTGCAATACACAACAGAATGTTACACAGAATCCAACACATGGCATCTTTAATTTAACGAATTGTGCCAACCGTAATACTACTACTACTACTACTAGTACTTCTTCTTCTTCTACAACGTCCACGACTGCCAATAATAAAGATAAAGCATTAAAATAAGTTCTACAAAGTAAAAAAAAAAGATTAGAGGAAAACTTGTGTAAATATGATGAATTTAAGACTTCTTTTCTCAAACAAAAAAAAAAAAATAATATATTTATTATAATAATAATAATATCGACTGTTTTTTCAAAAATTATAAAATTTTTATTAGAGTAAATATTAAGAAATCAAACTCTAATCGTGATAGCGCAACTGAGATTTCAAACTTCTTCTCTGTTGTGTAGTTGCTGTAAATATATTTTAAAACAAATAATTTTCTTATATATTTTTTTGTATATTATGTATATAGTATTTATTTAACAAAGCAACTAGTCTTTTGATTATTTTATTTTTGATTGTACTTTTTTATAATTATACATTTATTTATAATTATTGAAATTATTATTGTATATAAAAGCTTTTGCAAAAGTAGATGCAAAACAACCGTTTTTTCTTACAGTTTTTTTTTTGTACTAATGACTGGATTTATGTGTATTAATTTATACTCATATCACCTATTTGTAAATGTTAGAAAGTGTTAATACATTATATGTCAGTCAATAAATTTAGAGAATTTATTAATAAAACAAACAATCACATTCAATTTGGAGGTTTATTGATCATATTTATATTGTACCAAAACAGTAAGCAATGAAATAAGAACGTAAGCAAAAAAGACAAATTCGAAGAATACAAATTTCAATTTCAAACTAACAATCATTATTTTTAATAAAATAAATCAATTGCGTAATTATTAATTAATTAATTGACTGTTATTACTGTAAAACAAAGTGTATGATATAATTCCCTATTTATTACTGTAAAATACTGAATGCTTCTTCCTTTTGATCCTCAATATAAAATACAACAACATAACGAAACAAGAAAAAGGACGTTATTGTATCCCTGTGAATTCTAAACGAATGACAGGATACGGTAAACTATTCTTCTAATAAATTTCACAAGTATATCTACCCTTCTCGTAAAATTTGATACACATTAACGTTTAAAAAATCCTATATATCCTTCAAACTCCTATTCATGGCTTATTAAAAAGTTTTCAAACATTCAAAATCTCAGACAAAACAAGCCGTAGAAAAATTTCCAAGAATCGTATATTTCGTAATATTACAATCTAATAGTTTTGATTTTGTTCATCTAATCTCCTTAAAAGACAAATTTTTACTTACTTGTAAGTTTCCATTTGAAAGAAAACACCGTCTATTCTATTTTCTGCATCCTATTCCATTTTATTTAATTTTCAACAATATCGACGATTTTATTACATTACCATCTCCAATCAGGTTGATTACAAACGAACAATAACAAGAATTATTGATAGAATTTAAAAAGAAATCAACAATCATTTTATTATAAAACAAACAAAATTAAATAATTTAGTTGTATTGAGCTATAGTAATAACGCCATCTAGTAACTTCAATTTTAATTAGTTATATCGTAACTTTCTCGTAGTAGCCTTTCGTACAGTTTTCGTTTGTTCAACAGTATTTTCATCAGTACTGATTTCCTCTTTTTTATTTGAACGTAAACGTTGAGTTAATAATTTTGTACGATTAGTTAAATTCGTTTGTAATTTGCCTTTTATATTAGGTGTATACGCTTTCAAACTCATTGGTGTAACATTAATATTGTTATTATTTGATGATTCTTGTTTGGATTCTTCAACATTTTTCTTATTATTCTGTCTTCTAATAGTTGAACGTGTCGTATAGACGGCGGCACAATTCTTCGATACAGACGGTGCTGGTGTTTTCTCTTCAGGAAATAATTCATGATAAATTTCTGTTTTTAATTCTGCATTATCATTACCATTATCATTATGATCATTCCCATCATCATCATCATCATCATCTAAATCTAAATCGAAATGTATCGTTCTTATTGGATTTTTCGGTAATGGTAATGGTGATGTAGCTGGTGTGAATTTAAATGGGATTGTAACTGGATTTTGTCGAGATTCTGGCGTTTTTGGACCATCATCAGTATTCTCAATTGTTAAAAGATTAATTTCCACATCATTCTTATTATTATCATTAATTTTAGTATTGGATGATGATAATAAAATATTGATTTTTTGTGTTAAAATCTCCAACATCAAATCTTCATCAGTGAATTGAAAATTTGATAGTTTTACAAGTAAATTTTGATTAATTTTAGCAGCTTTATCAATTTCATTAGCACGTAAACATACATTTCCATATTCCATTAAGATTAAACTGTATGTTTTTAAATTTAAATTGATAATATTCGGCAGTGGAGAAGTTGGAAATTTATTTGTAAATATTTGTAAAAATCGCTCTTTTTTATTGCAGATAAATTCGAATATTTTTATGGCACCACAACAATAATCTCGTACTATTTCTGTATTATTTTGATATACATTCAACAATAAATCTAGATGGATTTTCTTCAATAAAAATACCAAAAATTCAACTGATACACATTGGAAACAATCACAATCTTGTTGATGGTAGAAAAATGCTGGTAATTTAAATGATTCTATTTGTAAATCTGGTGAATTAGGTGAATTGATTTTTATTGTTGGTCGTGAAGGTATATCTAGCATAATTTCACTAAATTCGTTTGTTAAACGATCAATCTCTTTAGAAATTTGTTGTTGTTCTTCTAATTCTGGTGTCTTTTTTAATGTTAATTTCGTTTCTAAACACAAAATATATGATAAACCAGTAATTTTAACTTTACAATCATCTAAACGTGATGATAATAAATCAGCATAAGCTAGATAATATAATAATAATACCGTCCGATATGGTAATAATAATTTTTGAGTTAATACAACAATCTCTTTACAATAATAACGTAACTCTCTCGGCATACGTAAATTATGATACAATAAAACTATCTCTTCTGTTATCTCGAAAAATATCGACATCTCATACGAAGTATCACCACCTGAAAAAATCAATAAAATTAATAATAATCGAATATTAATAGATTAAAATAAATACTTTTACTAGTTGTATTGTAATATTGAACAATATCCTTATAAGCTTGATGCAATTTTGTTAAATCTTGATGTCCGTCGATTTGATATTTACATGGTAATATTAAAAATTTATGTTGTAATAATAAAATTCGTGTTTTTATCAAACAATAACCATCGAATTTATCATAAAATTTATAGATTTTATCACAGAATATCTGATAAGCTTTATCAATATCACAATTATAATAACATAACGATTTACACAAATGATACGTGATGATTTCATTAAAATATTGATTTTGATCTAAATTATCAGCAATTCGATCAGCTTTATGAATGAATTCTTCTATTATAATTTTTGATTGTTTGATATCGATTAATTCGATTAGAAAACCGGTAGATTCCATTATTTCTAAATTGTTATTTTTACAATTTGCGATTTTCAATGCAATATACCATGTGTAGATTGACTGAACTAAATTGGAATGTAAACGATATTCATTACCAATCTTTTTTAATAAACTATAAATTCTATCATAATTAATTGAATCTTTAACTTCGATTAAATTACTTAGAATATCCAAAGCTTTATCTAAATGTTTCATTATTTTATTATAACGATTCAATTTAAGATTCTCATAAGACGGTACTATATCACATTCATCATCCGGGTCATTATTCGTTTCTTTAATGTTAAAGATCACAGTCTTATTCATTTCATTTGTTGTCTTATTTATTGCATCTTTTAAATAATATTTCTGATGTAAATAGTGTAAATGCGCTAGATTTAATCGATTATTATTAGTTTTGATAGATTCTTTGTATTTTTTAATAAGTGGTGGTATTAATTTTGGTAGATCGTCATTGACAACGATATCACCATCGCCCCAAATCTCGATAAATATATCAACTAAATCATCTATATTGTTATTGTTAATATGATATAATTCTTTAAAAGTTACCATCATTGGTATTTTACTTTTCCAAAATTCTTTATATGCTTTCAATTCTAATTGTAATAATTCGATTTTTTGGTCGTTTGTTAATTGAAAATTGCTATCAAAATAATAAATTACACTCTTATATTTTTCCAATACTTTCACTAATGTTAACTCTTGTATTTTTTGATAATTTAAAACATTTAAATCACGACAATTCGCTTTATTTTTAACCCAATTTATAAATAAAGATTCGCGATATTGTGGTGATATTACAATATTATAAGCTATTATTGTTAAGGATTTCTCATAATCTTTCTTTTGATTTTGATAAAATTTTGCTAAATCTATTAAACAACACGTACAGAAATTGTTAGAGAATATATTAGGATTATAGCCTTCTAATTCAATTAAATACTTGATGAATCTCTTTAAGAATTTCAAACTGTTATCGTTATTTTTCTCAGATAATTTTTTACCAATATTGTACGATAATAGGCCACAACTATTCCAAGCATTCTTCCATTTTATACAATTGTTCTCTTTTAAATTAACAATAAAACTTAATATTGACTCTAAATGTATTAATAACGTTTTTATAAAATCACTACAATCTTCTAGTTTTGTTAATAATAATCCACCTAATTGTAGAATTGTATTGGAAATAGTAAAGGCATCGTAAATTCTTGTATTAATAGAACAACCATTACAGGTACATTTGTATGGGCATTGTACGATAATTGAAGACAAATCTTCTAAAAATTCGTAATATTGTTGATTTTCAATTAATTTCCAATAGTTATCCGGATTTTTTACACACAATTGTGTCACCAATACAATATTCGATGTTAAGACATTACAAACAATTTGGAGATAATTTGAATTATAATTTTCATGTAAATTCTTTAATGATTTATGGCATGATTGTAATATTCGATTACTAGTAGAATTGTTTGTTATCAAAAATTTATAAATTTGTAATAATTCTTGTAATAATTTCATTTCTTCAGTGTTGCCGAATTTTTTGAATAATCGAACAAAATATTTATGAAATTCTAAAATTAAATCGAATTTGTTGTGATTTAATAAATTATTGAAATTCGTTGAATATATTTTCAAAATAATCTCAAATCGATCTGGTGTAATTGTTAAATTCTCTAAAATCTTTCTATAGAATTGATTTAATAATTCCCAATCAACACCTAAACGTTCCAATTTTACCCAAAATATACACAAATTTTCCAAATACAACTTATTATCATCTAATACTCTATCATACATTTCAATCAATAATAATGATAAGCTTAATAAATTATTGATTAAATTATCGTTTACTTGTGATATTTTAGCGATTTTATTGTAAATAATTGCAAATATAGCTGCATAGATCTCTTGTTGTTTATCGACTAGTTGTGCGGGTAAAAATGATGGTATTAGCACCCCTTTCAATTCAATAATCTTATCTAAATTATCCTAAAAAGGCAGATTTTACAATATAATCCAACAGAAAAGGTAAATTTTGAAGATTCTATCAGTTCTGTAAATAGAATGAAATTACAAATGTACAGCCAACCTCTATGTGGAGTGGAGGGTAGCATGAATTTGAAATTTTTTACACCTAGAGACAACCCCTATGAGCTCGTACAGTTGTAGGTCGCTTTTTGATTTCCATTTCTAACTTACAGAATCTTCAAAAACCCAACAATTCATTGAATATAAACTTACATTGACTAGAAGGAATTTTGCAATATAGTAGATTGATCGTAGATAAGTATCGATTGATGGTGTTGATGGATTTTTGATAAATCTCCATGCATGTAATGTTAATTGACACAAATCATCCGTGTTAATATATTCAGGTGTTGTTAAATTTTCACTACATATTTTACACAAATACGTTAACAATTTTATAGAATCATTTGTATTGAATTTTATGGTTTTTTTTATTATCATTTCATAAGCTTTTGATAATTGTCTATTCAATATTTTATTAATTATTATTTTATCTTCCATAATTGTTTCTATTTAAAATCAAATACAAATCATGAAACCACACAAAAACACAATAACGATCTGTAAAAATTAAAACTTATATCAAGTCAAATTGTTTATAAAGAAATCAAATGAATAAATAGTTATAACGATTATTTTTACCTTGAACTGGAAATGTGAAATCGAATAAAATCGATAGAAATTACGTTTTTTTCCTCTGTTGATTAAATTATTGTACAAGTTGAAATATTCAAAACTTGTTTTGACACGCAAAAAACGGTTATAAACAGGTTCACCAACCATGACATGACAAACTTCATTAGATGAGGAAGCTAATTGAAGCTCCATTTTGTAATAATGTCATATACAAATTGTAAGTATAATTATTTAGAACATAATTATCATACTGAAAATATTTGTAATAAATCAACTTTTTATTGTTATTTAGGTATATCGCCATTTATTTTTATTTAAAATTTTAAGTAAATTATACCTAATTGTAGCGCGACTATTAATATAAATTTTATGTTTAATTAGTTGCATAAATCCAGGCGCTGTTTTAAAATTTTCAAATTTTTTAAATAATAAAAATCCAAAAATTTTCTTCATTTCCAATTTTAAATTGAGAGTTTTTCAAACATTGCACGAAAATAAGGAGAATTACTGAGCTAAATTGAAAATATTTTAGTACAATAGTCAATGGCTGCCTCATCTGATTATAACTCATTTATTCGTTAATAATTATCAAGATGATTTTTTTTATTGTTTCTCATTGCTTGCATTTAGAATGAGATAGGCTGTTAATCAAAAATTCGTTTTAAAGATTATATAAAGGAAAAGGTGACCGATACTGATGTACAAAATCCACTTAAACCTGTCGAATATCGAATATCAGCTCCAATATTAAAAAATATATACTCATATACCTATAGATAAAAATAAAAGTAATGTGATAAAGGGCTAGGTTTCTTTTACATTTAACTTTAGCAAATATGGCCTTATTCGCTTTCAGCAGCATTCCTGTTAGTTTCAGTTCGCTGCAATTTCAGGACGTATAGTTCGATTGCTACCTCTTAGATGCCTCTATGTTTTACAATTTCTACAATAATTGAAACTGCGCAACAGGATTTAGATATTATCCCTATTTTTAAGGGGTAGTCCCGTTTAGTCCTATCGGAATTATTTTACTGTTAAGATCTGAATTTCGTTGATAACAGTTCATTTATCTCTTTGATTTTCTTATTGCCTCTAGTGTTGTTTAAATATTTTGGCGACTAATATCAATGGTGAGAATAATTAAATCGTTTCTTCTTTATTATCTTGATAAGTTTTAATTTAAATTTAAGTTTGTATGGCATTGAAAACTGAAAAAAGAGAGACGCTAATAAACGATACTGATTAAAATACCCCCAATTCGTGCAAGAATCAATGCCAAATGTGGAGCTTACTCGAAAGTTATTAACTTCAAAATTTAATCAACATACGTTCCGATAATTTCCTTAATCTAATTGGTTTTTGTTTCGAAATTAACAGTGTAGATAAGGTTTGTTCTAGGAAGTAATATTAAGTCAGTCAATCTATTTTGTTATATGAAAGAGGAAGATGTAAGATTTTCATAGTGCTTTGTAACAATTTTGTTACACTCTATTTTCATTGATAAGTTTCTAAAATTAAAATATTTTACAACGTAAATTTTTAAAATTTCTATCATATATTTTCAGGCAATAATAAAATTGAATTTGCCACACAGTTGTGCTTAATTGCTATCTCCCCAGACAATTTCTCTATAGATATTTCAATACAATTTGTTCTGAAATCGATTCGTCTCCAAAGATTTGTCCATGTATTTTATCAATAATAAAAAAATCTGTATTTGTAATGCAACTTGCAATCACTTCTTATACATATTTTACCTTCTTTTTTCATCGTTTCGTCAGCAAATAAGAGAGGCAAAAAGCGAGTAATTTATAAAGAGAATATTGAATGTAGTACTTTCTTCTAATTCTTGTATTTACAATTTTTCACATCCTTTCCATTAAACGCAACGTAGCATTCATTTTCTTGTATTATATATAAGCTTAAATTACACTTGACATAATATCGTTAATCTACATGAACTTTTGTCGTGACATTAAAGTAGATACTTGTATAGTGAAAATGAAAAAAGTTCACAATTTCAAGCTGAAAAGAACCCTCCAAATGCATTATTTTCTTCGTTCTGGTTCAATTAAAAAAAAATTATCGGTTCAGTTCCGGATTTCGTTCCTGTGAAAATAATGGTTTTGTTCCGGTTTTCGGTTCAGTTCCAAGTGACTCATTTTCAAATTTTTAAATATAAACAATTAATTTTTGGCGTAAATTAGAATAATAATATCAATAACAGTAACAACAACAAACTATTTCAAAGATCTTTTAAAGGCCCTTTTAGATCCATTTAATTTTAATTTTGAAAAATAATATACGTAGTCAAAATTCACCCCTTAATGTACGACCCATATAAGATGCTTATAGGGTGAGTGTTTTAAATGTACTAAAATCCTCGGACAGGTCACTCTTAATTTAAAAATTTTCTATTGGCAGAAAAATTTTCATGTTGATATTTTTTACCATAGAGCGGAAAATTGGAAAATAATGATGAAAAGTGGCATATAGTCATCTAAAGCTTCAACCCCTAGCAAGGAATGATAACACAGTTTTCATTTTTTGACAGCCCTCGTGAATCTCTATGTATTATCCAGTTTTTGAACTACTAAGATTATTCAACGGTTCCAGAGATATTTGGAAAAAGCTAATTTTTCAGGGATAACTTCAACCCTCAATATATTCCTTAAACTTAAGTGTGAGCACGAATGATAAAACACGCATCCCTTAGAATAGAATGAACTACCTATATAAGTACCAAAAATTATCAAAATCGGGAGATTCGATCTCGGGTGGTTTACTTAATTTTCTTATCAGGAAAGAAAGGGAGCTTGAAAGAAAAAAACAGAAAAAAAAACGTTATTTTCCCAAGAATGAAAACAGAAACCGAACCGATAGAAAAAAATTAATTGAACCGAAACCAAAATCGGAACGAAAAAATAACGGTTCGTTGCCCTGTTATAAACCAAATAAAAAATGGTGGATGCGCGCTCTATTCAAAAGTAATCACGTAATCACCAGAAAAAGCTGCTTTAAACGCAAATACGGGTTATATACATATTTGAATATTACGTGTAATACACATTATCCTACCTATACACGTATAAATTTCAATTGTGGTGTGGCTATTACCGGAAAATTGTCGCTTTATTGTAGAATAACTTTGTGTTTATAATGGTCGAAATCTGAAATCAATACTAATTTCCATTTATTATTGACTTGTATCTGTTAAATTTCACAGTTTAAATGCTTTCTATGTAGAGGAAAAAAAAAGCGGTCTGTTCAAAGTTGATAGAAGTTAGTTTTAGTGTTTTATGATGTTGAAAATTTCCCAGTTATCTGATAGAACAAGTGTGAGTTAAAACGAGAAAAGAGAGAAATCAACTTGGAAATTGTCCAAATAATCGTAACAATATTTTTCATTCAAACTAAACTATATAGTTGTTGTAGATAGAAGAAATTTACCATTATAACACAATAAATCACTAGTGTTTTATTTTTGTTTGTTACATTGATAATTACTAAATAAGTAGATAATTAAGACAATTTCTTTATCAAATTTGTCATAATAAGCGTACAAAAAATTGGGATTATTAGGTAATATTGTTGAAATTTCGTAATTTAGGAAGTTGGGAATGCCAATTAAATAACTTTCACTTTACTGAAGGGTAAACCACCTGGAACCCTTGATTAAACATGTAAACTTCGACACACCTAGATCTAGCCACGTCGTAGGTACCTGATAAGCATTCCTAAAATGAATCTATTTTTGATCTAAATGTTAATAATTTCAGTAATTTCAGTAAACGAATTCTTTGATATATTTTTTCATCTATCCTCCCATATTTACAATATTAACTTTTCAATCATTTAGAAGAATTAGGTAATCGATTTGTTACCGGTAAAACTTTTGTTAATTTCGATACCAATTTAGTTTCCAATTCGAATAGACGTCTATACGTATATAGAAGAGTATATAGTAATCAGGATATATTGACGAACAGGAATCTAACGATAAAAGAATCTTTCCAACATATTGCTGATGGATGAAATCTTCATCGATTCTGTAACACCATGTAATTTGAAAGAAACCAACCGTAACATTTTTCTTAGCACTAAAATGAAAATCTTAACATTCAGCAATTTAAATCAAATATATTTTTTTTTTAATATTGTAAGTTAATTAACAAGAATCACATACTGTGGATATGTGTGTATTTAATCACTAATCTGTTGCAGTAGATCATGTGAATATGAAATACCGAATGGGGAAATCTTCTTAAGATGTAATTGAGCTGATAAGATGCCTAGCTAATTTTCCACCTCATTAAATCTTATGGTCGTTTTTATATGTTGCACACAAATGACTGTCTTTGTTGTAAAGCTTGATAAGTTTAATAATATAAGCAACATTATGTAATAAGTGGATACTATTTGAATCAATTTTTATATAAAACAGCGAAAAATGGAGTATTTTTATTATTTATCTAAAAGTCACTACCGTTTCTATATGGCGGTCGTCAGTAAATCTTCCAATATCAACAGTAGTTTTAAAAATAAACGATGATGTTTTATCGATACTTTCCATTAAATATTGGTAGCAAAGATCTAAAACGAGAAATTTTAGTATTTTTTTTCTGCTTTATTGTTAAATTGTTCAAGTTATAAGTAATTCGGAAACTATTTGGCAACGGTTCTTTTTTTTTCAATGATAAATATCTCTTATCAATTGATGATTTCTTAGAATAATTACAAATTCCTAAATGTTTAATCTGAATGTGATTTATTTAAATAGATCTAATTCAAAGATAAATAGATCATTTGTACAGCTAATTCTTAATTGTTTTTAATTTATTCAAGCATAATCGTGATCAAGGACTTGAGACGGCTAATTTTAAATCCGTTTGGTCAGTAGATCAAACAACGGTTCTCTAATAAACTCATTTATGTTATACTATAATCTATCTAAAAACATAAACAGATATTCATGTGATGCAATAGATATTGAATTGTAACAATCAGGCATCGAAGCGGAACTGAACCGAAAACCGGAATTAACCGAATTTTGGCCGGAGCGCAACCAAAAGCAAAAACCGTTATTTCTTTCGGTTCAAGCATACTACTTAACACGATATGTATTTCTCTCTTTTTTCCTTTTGATCTCCCCATTTCCTTCCTGGCAAGGAACTGAGACAGCAACACTTCAGGACACTTAAGGGTATGTTGTACTATGAGATCGATTCAGCGTGCGAAATTTATCAATTTTCAAACAACGATATTTCGCTTATTTTTTAAGATATTGTGAAATTTATACGTGCGTTGGATAGAGCATTTCAAGGTGCATCTCCTGAAGCTTTCTATTAAAGAAAAATCTGATAAAATTCGGAATGATAGAGAAAACTGTTGGACCATGTTTTTTTGTACATTTTCCTTCATAATTGGCTAAAAATTGGCCAATATGATTGATTTTAAATATCTATTGAGTGATTTAGATGGAAAATGATGAGATTTTTCCAAATATTCAAGAATTTTCCCGATACGTTTGTTAGTTTTCCCAATTTTTGAAGAGAATTAAATGAACTTTGATCAGTAATATAGGGCATAATTTTAAAGATAGAATTATGCACTCTTGTTTTTAGAAACATATTGTAAGGGCGGAGGCCATAAAGCTCGCTTAAAAAAAAATTTTGAAAATTACGTAATTTATTGGAAAATTTGGAATCCCATTTTCACCTGTTATTTACAGCTATTAAATTTAATTAATTTGCGCTGCGAGCGGTATTGTCGGTGTGATTTAGTCCGCATATCTGGTATAAACCGGATAGATGTGGTACATTACAACAACAATACGTCTCGCAGAGCAAGCACGCTTGGTTAAGAAAATTGCCCACGGACAGGTTTTCAAATATTTTTCATTATTATGAGATGGTCGTGAAAGAAAATCGATTTTCCTATATTTTGATACTAATTATCGGTCAAATTAATTAATTTTAATAGCTGTAAATAACAGGTGAAAATGGGATTCCAAATTTTCCAATTAATCACGTAATTTTCAAAATTTTCCTAAACCCGAGCTTTATTACCTCCGCCCTTACAATACCTTTCTAAAAACAAGAGTGCATAATTCTATCTTTAAAATTGTGCCCTATATTACTGATCAAAGCCCATTTAATTTTCTTCAAAAATGGGGAAAACTAACAAACGTATCGGGAAAATTCTTGAATATTTGGAAAAATCTCATCATTTTCCATCTAAATCACTCAATAGATATTTAAAATCAATCATATTGGCCAATTTTTAGCCAATTATGAAGGAAAATGTACAAAAAAACATGGTCCAACAGTTTTCTCTATCATTCCGAATTATATCAGATTTTTCTTTAATAGAAAGCTTCAGGACATGCACCTTGAAATGCTTTATCCAACGCACGTATAAATTTCACAATATCTTAAAAAATAAGCGAAATATCGTTGTTTGAAAATTGATAAATTTCGCACGCTGAATCGATCTCATAGTACAACATACCCTTAAGGGGATTCAATTCGGTGTGAGAAAACTGTCAATCCTCAAACATTGATATCTCACTTGCTTTTTAAGAAATTAGAGAAAGTAAACTTGGGTTAGATAGAACATTACAAAATACACGTTCTAAAGCTTTTATATTTCGGACAAATTTGATAAAATTCTGAATGGCAGAAAAAACTGTTGGGCCCTGTTTGTTTTTCCGTACATTTTCCTTCGTAACTGGCTAAAACTTACCCAATATTATTGATTTTCAATGATTATCATCGAATTTAGATAGAAAATTGAAAGAGCTTTTCAAATCTTCAAAAATTTTCCCAATATGTTTGTTGGTTTTCCGATAACTGGACCTAATTTAAAAAAAATATCCGAACAATGATGCCATGTATAATTTTAAAAATAGAGAATCACACTCTCGTTTATAGAAAGGTGATGTAAGAGGAAAGGACATGAAGCTCGCTTAAAATCAAATTTTGAAAATTAAGTGAGTTTCATGGAAAATTGGAAAGCCCTTTCTCATCTACAATTTATACAAGAAAAAAGAATTAAATATTTTCTTGTTTTAATTAAAACCGATCGAATTTCATTAAGGATTAAATTAATTTGTTCTCTTTTTATTCGATTCACAGATTTTCCACTACAAATCTATTTGTTGAAATGGGGAAAGGCGATAAACGTGGCAGTCAACGATCCGATAGCGGTATGTCATTTAGAATTAAGTTTAAAAATGTACAGTTTTAATTCAAATTGAAAAATTAATGAAATGATTAGACGAAAACACGTTGTATTTCTGTGTGTGTATAGGTATGAAGGAAAAACAGGGGAAAAAACTCAAACGACAATAATTTGATTATAAATAGGAACACGTATTTGTGTGAGGGTTGTTGTAAACATAAAAGTAGCAGTAGCAGCTGGTTAGCAACATCAATTTCATCATATCTCACATACCTTAAAAAATAAATATTTGAAATAGTTAAAGTATAAAAAAGCTCAACTTTTCGCATATCCTACGTTGTTCAGTTCGTGGTCAGATTTCTATGACATGTTTGTTTTGGACAAAAGCTCTATCATCTCATCATCATCATCAGATTTTTTTCTTATTGTTGAGACGATGAGAGCGGAAAAAGAGCATTCCAAAAAAGAACAATACAAGACTTTTATCGTTTTATTATTAGAATACAACCTGTAAAATGTATATTCTTCACTGATTCCATTCAAAAGGAAGCTTTCAGCTTTAAATACTTCAAAGTGAAATGCAAAAATTACAGAAAACTTAAGAGAAGTTTCAAACGATTAAATTGAGAATTTTTTGTATTTCCAGTATTGTAAAAGCGGGATAGAAATTACAGTTAAAATCAGTAAAAAAAAGTTGAAATCAATTAAACAAATCATCAATAGATGGTACAATATTCACAAGACGTAGGCGACATAGGAGAGAAAAATTGAAAAAGCCCTGAAGCTCAACGTGTTTTGAATCGGAAATAAAATTCGCATAAAATACGCTGAAAACTATTTTTCTGTTTTTATTATTCAGACATATTAATTAATAACAAAATTTTGTAATTTTCGAATCAGGGAATATTCAGACAAATCCACAAAATGGACAAAGTAATTTTTATTTCCATTAGCCATAGACAAACAAATCTAATAGAACTACAAGGAAAGCCAATTAATTTTAATGTGGCTATACAGATAAAGTCACAACACTTATTGCTCAACAGCAACATTTATGTAAATTTAATTAACAGTAATTATTGCATAAAATAGTATTTCTCTTAAGAGTCATTAGTTAACCATAATGGGCATAATGATGAAAGATTTAATCCACTAACAGCAAGAAAAAGACGTCTGATGATCATCACATTATTATTGGAAGACAATGTGATACACATTTTCAGCACTTTTTCTTTCTGTTTCTATGTGACTTGATCAATCACCGCCAATGAAAAACTGTAAAATATTGGTGTTAAATTCGATTTCAGCCAGCTTTTAATCTACTATATCCATCATTTTTCTCACCAGCCTCGAGGGTCCAATATTTTACGGAACAATTTGTTGCTTGGGAAGAGAGAAATCCATGTAACCATTAGTAATTTATCAAATAAAACATGGAAAATTGAATTTTTCTATTTTGCGTCTATTATAATAGCGTTGTTAATAAAACAAAAGCAGTGCTCTAATACCTTTTGTGTATTTTAAATTTTAATAGCTAAGTATAATTTATTTTCTTAAGGTTGGTAGCTTGCGCATGCGTCTTTCATATTCTATGTGATTGGTGATTGGTTATTGATAGCCATTCAGGACAGAGGGCCGACATAAAAATGTTTGCCTAAGGGTGGCAAATACTCTTATGCCGGCCCTGAGTCTGACTCATAAAAACAGAAACGTGACACTTTTCTTTTCGCTCATCAAGACTTGATCACTTTTTTCTGAAATCGACTGTACAATTGAGGATCAAACGATTCAAATTTCTGATCTGTAACCTTTACTAGTTTACTTGACTTTTTTATCGTACTCTCGAATTTTTTATCTTCGATGTCATTATTTTGTTTCAAGTATAAAACAAGCTGTAATATCAGGCGTCTTGTTGTAAAAAATGATCTACTTGACTCATGTTCTGTGTGTGTGTTGTAGTGGTGCTTTAAAAGTGTCACCACATCAACTTGTTGCTTATGACTTTATGACAGGAGGAAAGTATATTTTTTTAACTAGTGAATGGTTCACCTTGACTCCTCATTAAATAATATCAACGAAATTTAAAATGTTTCACAAATTAAGCTTGTTCAACCAATGTCAATGTTGCTTTAATTTACTCATCTTATATAACAAAACGCTACTCAATCTCATTTTTACCTTAAGCTGTAGTAGTTGAAGCCCTTCTAATTTGATGGTTGTAAGATTGTGTTTATCTAAAAATCAAGGATGTTGTGTTCGTTCTTCCATTGTATAGGCCTGAAGTTCAATATTAGATTGACAAGCTGCTATTGAATTGGTTTCCTGATTTGAAAGCATCTTTTCAAATAAAACCGCCCTATACTGTTCAACATTTAGTAAATTTAATTAGTAGGAACTGTCAGGAAATGCGACAGATTGCACAATGGGCTTGTTCAGCAATTTTTTTTTATTGCATGTTCTGAAAGATCTTGTCCTAATTAGTCACTATACAAAATATTATAATTCTACGCAAACGCCTTCATGGCGAAAAAATTTTTTAAATGTTCAATCTGTTGATCCAGTCTATGACGTCACACTTTCGTATCGCGCTACTCTCTCTCTCTCTCTCTCTGCACTCTATAGTCTGTTTTACTACTACGTTCTGTTGTTTTTATTCTATTATTCGTTTTTATTTTTATATAATACAACGTATTTAAATAATTCGTATTTCTAATGAAGCGTGCTTTTGTTTTGGTTTATGATTAGCAATATTTTAAAAGTGAATGATAAGTTTATGACTATCTTTATTACATTACAATAGATATATTTTGATTATAAATCGTTTAATAATTTTATAAGATAGACGAAAAGAAAGCATTTAAATATTGTATCGTACCTCTGTGTAAGAATACGACGAAAACAACGGCAAATTAGGTTTTTATTACTTACTTTGCCTACAAATCAAAAGTTAAGAAAGCAATGGCAAATATCAGTGCGGAGAGACATTCTTAGGGCCAAAAACGATACATGATTGTTGTGAGGATCATGTTAATGCTTGTGATTGATTATATTTAACGTGTAAAATTTCTATTATACCTTGTATATACATATGTTATCTATTGCTTTTTTGCGTACCTACATATAGTTATAAAATGTAGAAAATTATTTAAACTTTAGGATAACGGAAAACTTGCATTTAAAATTAAAACGTGAAATGATTCCACATATTATTATTTTCTATTGTCAAACAGATAGGAAATTAACACATAAAATAAAAGTCTCATCAAGTTTTTTTAAGGGGAAAACGCCAAAGTGATTTAAAGATTTTGGTAGGCGACCAAAAATACCCTAAACCATCAACTGAATCTACATTGTTTGACCAAAATCAATCATCATTTCATTATAGAAAGAGAAATATACTAATAAGAATTTAACGAAAATAGATGATAAAGGTATTCAAGTTAATATGCGTGTTAAAAAAAGAAGTAAGTACACACAATGCAACTTTAAAAAAAAAAAAAAAAAAATACTCTCTCAAATGAAACCAAATATCGTTTAGTTCAGTCAACATCCATCTGCATCTACATTTACATCTAGTTCGACAGACTCTTCTTTTAAAGTTTAATCAACCCCAACACTGTTCAAAAATTAAATAACAATTTAAAAAACAGTAACGAAGATATTTAATTTATTTGTTGACAAAATATAGATAACTCCGATCGTACCAAATCACGCTGGTATACGTTATATTGTTCACTCACATATGGATACTGCGGCCTGCCAGAAAGTCTGACGTCATAGTCATCCGCGCGCCAAACGCAAAACTCAATTTTAAAAATTAAATATCTCCACAACGGCTTTAAAGCTCTCACCAGTTTGTTCTATTTCTGTTATCTTTTCTGACTTTCCTCGATAACAAAATAATAATAATAATAATAATAATAACAATCAGGAGATCACCATTTTTTTTGCATTCTATTGAATAAATTTCAACAATTTACAATTAAATTAGAAAGAGACGAAGGGAATATTTCAAGACTTTGATGGAAATTCAAGGAATTCTAATTAAAATCAACTTAAAAATAAATGAGAAATTGTATAATAAATAATAATGTTAAATGTAGGAACTCAATTTATTTTGAATTGTAATATTTTAAGGCAGTTTCAATGGCAGCTTTAGCAAAATCACTTTCACATGGACTGGCGCCCCAGAATGGTCCTGGACAACCGTGGAATTCGAAACAATCAGTAGGAACGTTTTTACCACGCGAACAACAAGAGACAATAGCCCAAACACAACGACTTGGACCTACTTGTTGCTGTGGTTGTTGTTGTTGTTGTTGTTGTTGTTGTTGATTTGCAACTTGTGATGGTGGTTGTGGTGGACCTGCTGCATTTTCAGACTCATAAATACTTGGTCTTGAAGTTGTTGTTGTTTTATTGAGACTGTGTATTAGAGGTGGAAATGTTGATATCCTCTGCGGCCTTGGTCGTCTCGTTGGTACAATGTTGTTGTTCGTAGAAGGACTTGGTGTTGTTGGCACTGTGCCCCATACTGGTTCTTCGAAATTAAATCGATCTTCAATCATCATCGATGTCGTATCTGTTTCTGGTTTTGTTGTTGTTGTTGTTGTTGTACTTGGACCACTTGGTGGTAAATATTCTGGACCTTTAAATGGCGGGATTTCTGGATAGATCAATAATGGTTGTGGTGGATAATAGATTGGAATTTGACCGGGAATACCGAAAATTGGTATGAAATATGGACGTGTTAATTGATATGGTGATGGTTGCCATATGGAGACACTATGATAAGCCGATATAGATTGTATTGCTGGACTTGAATATTGATAATAGCTACGTTTATTCTTTTTAATTTCATTATTAGCATCATAATTTTCGTTTGTTAATGGATTGATAGAATCGGGAAGATTTAAAAGATGATCTGTTGCTTTCCTAGGCCTATCCTCGCCCATTTCGTATTGATCTTGTGTTGTCGCTGCTGCTGCTGCTGCTGCTGCCGCCACCGCCTCTCCTACTGTTGCTGTTGCCGCCAGCGGCTCGAGGGGCACACTATTAGCCAATACTTTATTTAATAGCAACAGTGTCGCCACAATTAATACTACTACTGATTCAGATGCCATGCTGTAACAATTTTTAATAATTAATTCATCATATAAAACCAATAAAATTCTTAAAAACTAACAAATAAATAGAATAATTAACATTCATTATTCATTTATGTTAGAACTTTTTGGTATTTACAACCAAAACAATCCTATTTAAAGTTTAAAATCAAAATAAGACTACTAACTTGTAATTGAAATGAATAAATTCTCACACCATGAAAGAATGCATACGATTAATTGAAACTAATTAATTATTAATAGATTTTTTTTTATTGTTTTGCTCAAATCTAGATTATCCATCTATTACAACTTAATGGTTTTGTTATAGTTCAAGAACGACAACTAAAACAAACTACAAGCATTTCCCATTAAGAAAGTCACAATTTTGTTCATTTATAAACTGACTTATTGGTGAATTTCAAGAATTGTCGTCAAATCTCTGAAAATCTATCGGACTTTCCAATATTTTTATCTTATACTTACACCTACTGGAAATCACATATATAAGCCCACTAAACTTAAAATGCGGGTTGTTTTAAATAATTTACCCCGACCTAAAAATTTCCAAATTATTCATAAAGATAAAGAGTTGTTGAAGCTTCCAACGTTGTAAAATCGTTACTAATTTGACTCAAACTTCACACAAAACAAGGTATTAAAAATATTGTTAGATTATTCATTCTATGTACAAAACGACTGTCAAACAGACGAAATTGGTTTGATTTCGATTGTAAATTAATAAATAAATTGGTAACCTTCATTAATTAAAAAAGAATAAATAATTACCTCTTATGAAATAACACGACCACTTATATTATAACGACTGTTACAGTTCGAACTGTGATGGTTAAATGGATCACACAATCTCAAAATTGATCCTTAAATATATCGTAGTTAAGCCTGTCACGGCAATCAACGAAAACTTACTCATCCCGGCGCTGTTGATGCTCAAAAATTTATCTATTTTTCTGCTGACTTCAATCTGATGTCATAGGATAGGATTCGAGAATCCGCGTAATCTGTAGTCGTATGAAAAATAAGAATGAAAGTAACTTTCAAACCGAAATCCGTGTAAAACTGGTAGAATATTTGAATTATTGATTTGTGTTTTAATCTGTGAATTGAATATATTTCTGATGAGGGGAAAACTATAATTAAATTGAATATGAGTAAATGTACAATGGAAATTTAACGATTTCGGTCAAAGACAATAATTTCATAAACAATAATCACGATGAATCGTTGAAAATTCCAATCTTTAATGCAAAGTATCAAAGATCAATTGCATCAATTGAGAATTATTTCAAAGAAAATAGAAATATACACTTAATCTAGTACAGCTTGACTCAATTCAATTAGTACAGTAATTATAAAAAAACATCAAAGATTCCAATAAATTTTCCGCGCATTTTATATTTGTCTTATAATGGCTTTCTTTAATAATAAGCAATTTGTTTAGTATGTAATTTACAAACTTTAACATGTGGGTGGTTAATTTGTTTATTTTGTTATAAATGAACAATATATGTATCAGTCATAACATAATTGTTTACTCTAAAATTTCGTAGATGATTTGGACGGAAAATCTGAAACATTCATCGTAACTTTCCATCAAAATAACGAAACTTCTATTACTGATAATGGTATTTTTAACTGGTTAATATCCATATCTTTATGTTTACTAGAATCGAGATATTGTAATTTTTATCATCAAAGCGTCTATTGTTGTTTTTGTCAAAGAGAAATAAGTAATTTTAATAAAAATACTCGTTTTTTTATAGTTCACGTCTTGGATATTGTTTTAAAAACACATGTTGGAGCAAATTGGAACTTATCACCCAATGTTTTTTCCTATTCTTTATAATGTCTAATTAATACAATTCTATATTAAATTTTCTCTTCACAACACCACCCATAAATTAACAATCGGGGATTCCCCAAGATCAAGGCTATGTTGTGGAATAATACATATGTTTTGTGAAATAAATTGAATTGTTTATGATGTGACAAATCAACAGTACTACAGTATGAATAAGTAAGTAAATAATATTTCATTTGAATATCAAGCAATTTCAATTTAATGTTCTGGGGTCAACGCCATAACTAAGGTGGGTTATAAGCTAGGCAATTGCCTCAGGCAAACGCAAAGGAAATCAGGGCGAAAAATTATCAAATTTCAGTAAGCATAATAATCATATTCAGTGATCATTTTTTTATTAATAATCCTGTAAAAGAAATAATAATTGATATTCTAACCAAAAAAATGGGTGTTTTTTTTCAAACGTCTTTTAAAAGTAATACTAATATGAATTGTGACTAAGGTTGAACTGGACCGTATCGAAAAATAAACGTGATGTTTAAAAATTTTGAAAAAATTACCAGAGCTTATTATTAGTCTAAGCTTCACTTATAACAAATTTTGAAAAAATCTTTCGCTTAGTTTCTGAAACAAAGTGAAAAAAACACGTTTTTCGCATTATATTTTCTCATGATCTCATGAATGAGAGGACAGATTTTATTTAAACTTTTTTTTTCTAGGACAATGCCGGATGATCTATATTGCTATCGGAAGTAACTTTTGCTGAGTGCGGAAAATTCAACTTCCCGCACTCACAAGTAAACATATAGAACTTAACACTCCCGATTTTGATCATTTTTGGTATACATATAGCCATATAGGTAGTTTAATTCATTCATTATTGTACGGATAGAAAATCAAAAAAATAAAAGTTACCTGTCCGAGGATTTTTTTTGTATTTAAGATACTTACCCCATAAACAGCTTATAGAAGCTGTACTACATGAAGGGGTGAAGTTAACGGCCTTTAAAAGATCATTGAAATGATATAAAATCATCCACTTCCTACAACCCCTTGTATGTCCCGGCTGGGACATACTGTATAGTGAAAAATCATATTCTTTTTAACGTTTTTCCACTTTTTTGAAAATTTTTTTAACTTACAGTTTATTTTTTCAGCCAGTAGCGTTCAACCTTAAATCATCCATTTTTAGCAATTTTTTTTATGGAATCATGAATAGTAGAAGAGAAACAATTTTATTTAATTATCATTTTTTTTTAATTTTTTGGATCCTGAATTAATTTTTAATTAATTGCTTAATCAATAATTGATTTTTATCCTAGACGCAAAATTGCCATATTACGGTACTGGTTCTGATATTTAAAATATAGCCTTTTTGCAAAAATACAAAACTTACATTTATAGAATCTCGGAAGTCTTTTTCAAATTAGACTAAATAGAGTCACTCACAGTTATACAAAAAATATAAATTTTTAAATTTAAATAAATAAACAACGTGTAAATCGATTCGAATTCATATCAACACTTGCCCAGTTTTGTAGTTGTTTGGTTGTTTTTATTCCGGTTGATATAACGACATTTCGGAATTTTTCATTATTTGATAAGTTTACGTCACCACAATTCGTAAGTATAGTTTCAATCCCTGATCTGATATAACCATCCATCGGGGAAAACAAGAGAAAAAATTATAATTAGAAATAATAATTCTTAAAGTTTATTATCCCATAAATAAAAATTACATACGTTAATAGAATATAAATAGAATACAAGAAGCCTGTAATGAGTGCTATTATTACCGACAACACAAGCGAGCGAAGCAAGCACATGTTGTAATCATTCCAGGTAATAATAGCACACATTATAGCGAGTTGTATGATATACTTTAGGGTAGGTAACATATCGGAATTTTAATTTTAATTTTTGGTTTTCGAAAATAATAGGAAGACTATACTATACAATCTTGGTGATACAATCATAATTATAAAGTTCAGTTTAATATCAAATTTTCAGATAGTAAACAGATAAACGGTAATTTCCTCAAATCTGTTTAATCCTTACGACAATTTGTATTTGCAGGAATGAATTGTATGATTTATTAATAGTCAAAGCTTGACGCAAGAGCAAGTGGCACGTTCCATGAGAGGAAAAAATCGGATAACGTGTATAGAAAGCTTCTGTAAGCTTAACAATGACATTATCTTTTATTTATGAAGATGTAAGAATATAAAATTTTAGAATTCTGTATCGGGTAGCAAATGTTATTATTTATTATTGAACAGGAAAAAAATGATAAAACCTTGAAAGACGACTTAATCTGAATCTGAATTCTGAAAATTTGTAGTTAAGATAAAGGATGGAAATTTTGAATTTGTCAATTTCAGGAAATGTACGTAAACTTTTTGAAAAATAATCGTTGATTCATGTAATAATCCCAATTGACGTTGAGATTATCTTGATCATGACTAAATTCATCGATTTCCAATCAAAGATAATTCACAAACCAAAAAAAGAATAAATACAAACATAAAGATCACTATCATCAATATCCTTATTCGTATATTTTATTTAAGAAAAAAAAACAATGATGATGGAATAAAATTATTCAGTACTAATTTTTCAAAATTACATCATCGATAATTTCAAACTACACGAACAATAATCGTACAAATTTTTACAATTTTATTGAACTTGTAACCTCTTTCTTTTTCAATTAGTAATGATCAATTTACAGTGTGGTGATTTTGTGCTGAATGATTTCGTAAATAATTCACATTTCTAGTCACGTTCGTTTAAGTTTTAGTTTTAACATTTTCGTACAACACAAACCTTCACACAATTTTAATCAGTTCGTTAACGAGTAAGGCTTTTTTTCTCTCCACCAACAATCTTCAGAAATAGACAAGAAAAAGTTGATAATTTGTATCTATAAGAGACTTTTTTCATGAATTTAGTTAAACAATAATGATGGGCCATTAAAAGTATAAGAAGTTCTAATTGATGGATGTTTCTGAAATTTGCCATATGGCCAATTGTAACAATTGGATTGAAAGATGTTTTCTAAAGCCTTCTATGTTTTACATTTTTTTTTTTTCAGGGGAGAAAATGAAACAAAATTAAAAATTTTCAATAACTGAAAGTTATTTAAAATAAGCAAGATATTATAGTTTAAAAATTGCTTAAACGCTGAAAAATAATTCAATGCTATAAGATTTGATAGAAAGTACATAATTGAAAATTTCACTGAAAGTCAAAATATCTGAGAAACAAAATGGTTATTTACTAAAAATCAATTAGAACTTCTTATACTTTTAATGGCCCATCACTAGAACACAGTCTGTATAGAATATATTATTTTTTTCAGTAATTATAATGAAATATTGCCTCTTATCTATACGTCTTTTGGAATATCAAATGTATTAATTTGTTGAATGATATTTACGAGTAATCCTATCCGGCTTGCTAATTAATAATTAATTAAATATTGTTTTATTGATGGGGAAATTAACAAAATTGTGTGTATGTATAGAGGATGGAATTTGTTCGGTCTTGTGGTTGTGTGTACTATGTGTGGAAAAACCGCAATTCCGCTATACCAAATCATAATAAATAATAATACAAATCTATCTTGTTAAAATACAATTGTAACTAATTGTAAACCATTTCTGGTATTAGAAATGAAATAACAAATATTTCAGCTGAATAGTTAAAGTTGATTGCCTAAAGGCGAAACAATAACGATATTCTCGTTATTTATTTATTTTTTTTCCAATTATTGTTTTAAAGGTATATTTACAATTGAGTAATTTCACAGTTAATCTAGTTGATAAAAATTAAAAAAATGCAAAGTAAACATTAACTATCATGCAATTGATATATAATTTTAATGTTTTTCACCAACGTGTTTGATAAAAACTAATAATTAGTTTTTACAATTTTTATTTTAAATTGTTTATTGTTTGTCGACTTCACAATTACATTTTGCGTTGTCTATGTTTTAATAAAAATCAACCAATTTGGATATTACAGGAAATAATGATAGGGTTTTGAAAACATGTAATCTTTACGGCAATTTATCATGGAAAAACCATAAGATGGTCACGTATTATCAGCTGCAAATTTGGGTAAAAATAACTTTGTAGTAATTCAGTTTTTTTTTTTCAACTCTCTATTTTCATGTTTATTTAGAGTTTACATCTACCTTGATATGTTTGATAAAAATTACCGGAAATAATGAGTGTGTTTAGGTATCAAAAAAAGAATGTACAGTTTTAATGAAAACAATACAACAATAAAAATTAGACGCCAAAATCAATTATAAAGTCAGGTGCAATCGTTATTTTAAATCAAGAATTTAGAAATATCATCCCTAATGTTGAAATCGAAAGGAAAAAACAATGAAGAATAAAATATTGACGTTACAATTAAAAGGCACGAATCAGGCGGAGACCATCACGAGGAACAATAGTCTCTGCATTTTAAGACTTGTTTCTAATTTACTGGCTACTGAAGCATAAGGAGAAGATTAAGGCAAGGTTTTTCTTCTCCTGCTCAAGCTCTCCTTAGCAATAGTTTTTTCCCGTCATCGATACGTTATAAATGCTTCGTTACACTTATAAGATCTAGGTTTAATACCGTAAGAGACAGTTTTTCACGCTATTTCTAAAAATAATAGGGCCAATATAGATTAGCTAATTATACTGTTATTAGCGGTGATCTCAGTCTAGAATAATCAGCCGTCACTTGTCATTATGGCGGCTTAAGCCTTAAATCTTTGACCTAAAGCGAAAACGCCTTCCGCTATAATCTGTACCGTAAGGAAGCGTATCGGTAGTGGGCGAAAACTCTCTAATATGTTACCTTATAATATCACACTCACATTAGGTTTAGACACATTTGATTGGCGGTCCGTCGATGTACAGTTTTCCACCCAAATGTCTGTAAATCCACGGTTAGATCAATTTAAGGCAAAGTTTTGCTAAGGAGAACTTATGTAGGGAAAGAAAAACTGGGTATTAGGTAGATTTAGCCTATCTTATAGGAAGCTTCCAAGTTTAAGCCTATCTTAAAGGAAAACTTTAAGTTTAAGTCTATTTGGAAAACTTATATTCAGTGTAATAGTACAAAAGCTTAATTGCTATTTAAAATTAGAAAAATAGGTCTACTTCCGATCAAATCGGAAGTGGTTTGAGTACTATCAACGCTTTAAAATCTACACAATTGTAAAGTTAAGCAATCCTGTAAATTTGGAGAAAATATATTGATCAATTAACGATGTTATAGCTTGTAATCTGTTTTCATGGTAACTCAATATAAGGGATCGGCGAACGAATCTTGCAGGAGGGCCCAAAATTTATACTTACGTAACTGATTTCGATAAGCTATAAGGAAAAAGGGCACCAATATTTGTAGATTTAATTGCAGTTAATTGGCCTTTTAATAAACGTTGATTTTAATGTTTATAAATGGAAATTATTATTATTGACATTATTGTTGTTATGTATGGACGCCCATTGATTGTAATAACTAATGTAATATTTTAAACACACTCTATTGTTAGTGTTAAAATAAAATTTAAAACTGTTAATCTTGAACTTTGCAAAAACACGATTGAATTACACAACGATTTGTAATTGAAAAAGATTCACGATTTTAATTTTTATTGTACAAGAAAAAATCGAGATGACTTTATAATTTTGATGAAAATACAATTTCACAATTGCACTGAAAAAGGGACGAGCCTCTTGATTATCTTCTAGAGACAGTAAAGAAATAATTGGTACAATCATATGAAATTATGGTATTATTACTATTATTAGAATCATTTGAAACAGTAGAGGAGAAACAAACGTATTGCAAATCGAAAAAGATCTTATTGATAAACAAATGTTTATACATATACAACTTACATATACATAAAGTAACTAAAGCAACTATCTTTCCCTTACGAGATAGAATAATGAATAACTATTCCCACCCTCGTAAGCCAATCGGAAAATAGTATTTGAATCATTGTTACTGTCTAATATAAAAAATAATTGTAGCGAAAAAAATAAATAAAACGACAGTTTTAACAAGTAGGCCTTTTGTGTGATTTTGAATCATAGTTGCTGTGAAATTTAAGATTGTCATGCTAACGACAAAAAATAAATAAAACAACAAACAACAGTTTTAAAAAACAGTTCTAAAGTGTCCGTTTTTTTGCGATCTTATAACCAAAAATCTCCAAAGGTAGCAGCAAGTACCTTAATAGCGAATTTTTTTATGTATCTACATACTGAAATATTAAATGCAAAACATTCTTATGACACTGACAATTAATATATTTTAATAACATTGAATCAACTAATAAATTCATTTCCCGATGTTATTTTAATTGAAAAATACTTTTAATCCACAAACAATAAGAAACACTAATAAAATTTGACTCGTTTGAAGAAGTTTGTTGTTTGTCTAATACGTCTAATAAAGGCCTGCTTGATTTTTTCAAGCAAAATTCTCTAGCAGGCCTTGCGTCTAATATTAACTGTCAAAATTAGTTACCCCCCGCGATATTCAATTTGTTTTCTAATATCAATTGTCAGAACACATAGCCATCTTAGATACGTGATTTTACTGCTTATACTCAAAAAAGAGATTTTTGCATTTTTCTTGCGATCCAATGAACCGATTTTGATGATTTTTTTTTCTGGGTCATAGAGAATGGTCGGCTCTACTGTTATTTTAATTTTCATCCAAATCTAAGCAAATGTAATATTGAAAATGATTTTTTTTAACATTTCTTCAGCTCTTATTCCAAAAGTGTTGGCCCTACCAGTCTGGCCAACGAACTCATCCAAGCTATCACAAAGATCGATTTTTGTACCAAGTTTCATTAAGATTGGTGTATTTTTACGGCAGTTATCGTGGATATACATATATAAATATATATATATATATATATATATATATATATATATATATATATATATATATATATATATATATATATATATATATATATATATATATATATATATATATAAAAATTTTAACGAACGGTGGATATGGGTTCCTGAGGTCCCAAAACGAACTTCTGTGCAAAAATTTTTCGGAAATTCAAAAGTGAGGATCTCGTCATTAGCTAATTTTTTTAAAAAAAATTCGCTAAAATGATGAAGAGGAAGATGTACATTTAGAAATCAGTCATAGATAAAATATAGTATGCAACTTGCTATAGTGTGTGCTATTATTACCTCGAATGATTCATTGTCGATAACAATGGCACTCATTATAGACACGTTGTATAATATATTATTAGATACTTTCAACAGCTTCCTTTATATACTTTTTCAAGTATTTTTAGACGGTATCATATCATAACTGTGAAAATGTGCTTATGATTTTTTCGCTATACTGTCGTCTGCAAATACATCAAATATCTAACAGACTGAAAATGTGCATTTTCATAATTTTTGTTCTGGCTTTTAAAATAAAAAAAAAATTATCAAAGGCAGCAAGTACCTTATATAGCGAATTTTTTATGTATCTACATACTGAAATATTAATTGCAAAACATTCTTATGATACTGACAATTAATATATTTTATCTACGACTTATATATAAAGTGATCATTATACTTGTGGTTTTTGTAATGTAATGACCTACTTTATATCCCTAGGGAGATAAAGTAAATGAATATCCCTCTCATCAGCCAATCAGAAAATAGTATTTTAATTATAATTTCCGTCAAATGTAAACAAACCATGGTAACGACAAAAATAATTAACAATAGTTTCAACAAGTAGGCCTAAAGTGGGCGTTTTCATGCAATTTTGAATAAAATGACATTTAACTTTTCTGAAATTTCGAACAAATACTTAGTTGTGAGAAAATTCGTTGTATTTACAATGGAAAGTGTTAAAGAAGACGATTTTGGTAGTAGATAATAGTTTCTGTTAAATGTAAAACACCATGGTAACGACAAAAAATAAATAACAGTTTCAACAAACAGTTGTAAATAAGTGTCAATTTTTTGTGCGATTTTAGAATCGAAAATGATTAAGAAGGTAAATATTCTTGTACACCACAAGTACCTGTACATGTAGAAATAAGTCGTAGATAAAGTATAGTATACAACTCGCTTATAATGAATGCTAATTATAACCTCGAATGATTACAACACTCGCTCGCTTTGCTCGCTTGTGTTGTAAACTTCATTCTCGGTTATAAAAGCATTCATTATAGACTCGTTGTATAATATACTATTAATAACATTGAATCAACTAATAAATTCATTTCCCGTAATACGTTTAATCAAGGCCTGCTTGATTTTTTCAAGCGAAATTCTCTAGCAGGCCTTGCGTCTAATATTAACTGTCAAAATTAGTTGCCCTGTGCGATATTCAATTTTTTTCTAATATCAATTGCCAGAACACATAGCCATCTGAGATAATCGATTTTACTGCTTATAATCAAAAAAGAGATTTTTGCATTTTTCTTGAGATCCAACCAACCGATTTTGATGATTTTTTTTCTGGGTCATAGAGAATGGTCGGCTCTACTGTTATTTTAATTTTCATCAAAATCTAAGCAAATGTAATATTGAAAATGATTTTTTTTAACATTTCTTCAGCTCTTATTCCAAAAGTATTGGCCCTACCAGTCTGGCCAACGAACTCATCCAAGCTATCCCAAAGACCGATTTTTGTACCAAGTTTCATTAAGATTGGACTATTTTTACGGCAGTTATCGTGGGTATATATATATATATATATATATATATATATATATATATATATATAAATATATATATTTATATATATATATATATATAAAAAAATTTTAACGAACGGTGGATATGGGTTCCTGAGGTCCCAAAACGAACTTCTGTGCAAAAATTTCGGAAATTCAAAAGTGAGGATCTCGTCATTAGCTAATTTTTTTTAAAAAATTCGCTAAAAACTGACAAAGTAATCAAAACAATAATTCGTTTTAGGATTTTATCGTGTGTTTTTTTCTTCCTTTTTCAATAATTTATTGATTAAACAATAAATGCAAACGTACGACCTTCTGTAAATTAAAAAATTTATTATTGAAAAACTATCAATTTACGTCAGGCTAACAATAATAATCACGATCAACGTGATCATGATTGTGTTAAAAATTCTACAACTTACCTCAATTACTCACAATTCAAATAAATAAATAAACAATAGACGCTTTTTAATAATGTTTATTTATATCTAATAAAGAGTTCGTTTACTACTACTACTATTATTATTACTACACATAACGTCACTCACTTTACACCTAGATTCTTGACTGAATTTAATAATTTTCAACTTATACTAGCGACAAACAAAAAGAGAGCTGAATGTGATAGTCTGGGATTTTGTCCTGTCTGTGTAAAACGACAGAAAACCTGTAGTGGGGCCCCCGGTCGCCTTGGATAACAGCATTCGGTTTTATTGTTGTTGTGTTAATGAGAGAAAAAAAAACGACACCTTAACTAAACATGCATTAATTGTATGTACATCCATTAATTATAGTGTAATTTCATTTTGTTTTTCTTAAATCATAGAAACGATTGTTATTAACTGTTCATTAGGCTTATTAACTGAAGTTGATGAAATCTTAGATTAATGCATAATTTAACTTTTCTAATAGAAACAACTTTTCGTCTTTACTTATTGTTATTGATTGCTATGAGGAATTTCAAGAATTTGTTATTAATTTAATGTTTGTTGATTTGTTAATGTGTTAATAGTGTTAATTAAAATTTATTTTATGATAGTCACCCATGTGTTTGATGTGTGTTTCAGATTTTCCGACACGAACTTTGATTACAATGTCACTCTTTTTTTTTCCATCCAGGATTATTTATTTTTATGTTCATCTGTTTGACTTTGTCATTGTCAATTATGAAATATGTCAGTGAACTTGACTATTTTCTATACGTATGTACATAACGAGGACAAATCACTTATGTCAACCAATGTGGAAACAGGGTCGGATTTACGTGGTTTATGATAGTAATAACGGCCTCGTTTTTCGGCCCCTCTATCAATTTGTCCAAACGACACACAAAACATTGTGTTTTAAAAGCTTATCCATTGGGGAAATATTTTGGAAATTTATAACTTATAACTCTTTATATTTGCTATCTACAGCCTAACAATTATTGCCAAATAAATAATATTGGCTAAACTTTGGAAGAAAATATAGAAAATACATGCTCCAAGGTTTGCCTCTATAATTCAGAATTTGGTCCTGAAATTTTTATCGTGTTTTTATATTACGTTATTTTTATAATAGAGAGTTTTCGCCCGTCACCGTTATGTTATAATCTATCTGTTATAGCTGGTAAGATCTAAAATCTAAAATTATATCGTATAACGTGTATTTTTACGATATTTTTATGAAATAATGGAACCAATGAAATAATATCGGTATTAATCACATGACTTCTTGCATATGTGAATCAATATGCCGAATACTGATCAACTGATCGCACTGTTAGTCGCAATGATATCCAATGTATGTCACTTGTCATTATAACAATTCGAATCTTCTACGTAAAACGAAAACGTCTTTCCGTTATAGTCGGTACCGTATAGTTTAACGCTATAAAATAATGTATCGAAAACTCTCTATTTTCGCAGTTTGCTATGCTTTTGGTAACTTAGTAACTAATAAAGGTATTTTGAAAGGTCATGTCGTTAATCGACACAAGTCTTACAGACCTATGCAACACGTTTTATTATAAACTATCGATAACGTTATACTCTGAAGTGGGTTTGAAAATTCGTATTCACGATACACGAGTAAAAGACCTAACGGTAACATTGAAGAAAAGCGAATATTTTCTGGTGATTTAAATATAGAGAGTACCTACAGTTATTCAAAAATTCTTATTTTAAAGTAAACGATTTCGTCACTTCTTGTTATTAATTTTTTTTTTATGCTAATTGTAAGAATAAAAAAAAGATCTCCAAAGGCAGCAAGTACCTTAATAGCGAATTTTTTTATGTATCTACATACTGAAATATTAATTGCAAAACATTCTTATGATACTGACAATTAATATATTTTAATAACATTGAATCAACTAATAAATTCATTTCCCGTAATACGTTTAATCAAGGCCTGCTTGATTTTTTCAAGCGAAATTCTCTAGCAGGCCTTGCGTCTAATATTAACTGTCAAAATTAGTTGCCCCCCGCGATATTCAATTTTTTTTCTAATATCAATTGTCAGAACACATAGCCATCTTAGATACGTGATTTTACTGCTTATACTCAAAAAAGAGATTTTTGCATTTTTCTTGCGATCCAATGAACCGATTTTGATGATTTTTTTTCTGGGTCATAGAGGATCGACGACTCTACTGTTATTTTAATTTTCATCAAAATCTAAGCAAATTTAATATTGAAAATGATTTTTTTTAACATTTCTTCAGCTCTTATTCCAAAAGTGTTGGCCCTACCAGTCTGGTCAACGAACTCATCCAAGCTATCCCAAAGACCGATTTTTGTACCAAGTTTCATTAAGATTGGTGTATTTTTACGGCAGTTATCGTGGGTATACATATATATATATATATATAAATATATAAATATATATATATATATATATATATATATATATATATATATATAAAAATTTTAACGAACGGTGGATATGGGTTCCTGAGGTCCCAAAACGAACTTCTGTGCAAAATTTTTTCGGAAATTCAAAAGTGAGGATCTCGTCATTAGCTAATTTTTTTTAAAAAATTCGCTAAAAAAACAATTTTGTTATTATTTGTGCACGGGCAGATTTTAATTATCTTTTCGTCTCATTTTTTCTTCTGTCTTTCTTCATTTCTTCGATGAATTATATTTCAAAACCTTTGAAATTATTCGGTTCTTTTCCATGTGTATATTATGATGGTTATTTATATTTCCACGTTCGACTTGAATACTTTAAGGCCCGTTTTCGTTGAGAGCTGCCGGCAGTCACTGCCGGCGGTTTCTATTGACGGCCGCTGCCCGGCAGCGCGGCGTGAACGAAACCGTTAACACGTATTTCTCATAAGAGCAGTCGTTTTTCAGCCGCTCTGGCAGCTGGCGGCCGCTGCCGGCAGCTCTCAACGAAAACGGGCCTTTATAGAGCAAGGGAGACAGACAGACAGACAGACAGAGAATTTAAATGTTAATCTTATTTGAACATCTCTGTTATCATTCAAACAAAATTCAAGTAAAGCTAGATTGGAATGATTCATATCATTGTGGAATGGAATTTGAATCGTCTTGTACCAGTGAATCAAATATAGATTTCTCTCATATAGATCTAATCAACAACAATTATACAGCATGAAATCGAATTGCTTTTAATCCGAGAAACTACGTATCACGGATAGGGTCCGAAAAACTGAGCCGAATTGTATATTAATTTACATGGTGATGAATGGAAGTTGCCTAATATTAGAATATTCTATAACGAGTATTACGAGTAACGAAAGAAAGCACTTTAGTTCCGAGTGCCCAGTAGACCCAGTTTTGGTTACGTTTTTCTCTTTAGTCCTTCAAAATACCTTTGATATACTCTACTTCATACACAGGGTGTTTATTCTAAATATGATAAGTTCTAAAAAACTCCTATTAGTCGACAAGCGATTTGAAAAATATTTTGAAAATTTGTAGAAGAGTCCCTAGGGAACATTTTAGCAAAATTAGTACCTCGTAGCTCATTTCAAATTTGGATAAAAATCGATCGTTTTGGACAATGTTGCAATTTCAAAAAACGAAATAAACATGCAAAACGACTAAGAATGACTCGGAGTCCTTCCCAACATTGATTTTTCTCGTTTTTCTCCATTGTATTCCAGAGAAAATACGAAATATTTCCACCTGTTCCACAATTAAAATTCTAAGTGGTTTTACGTGTTTAGTTTGTTTTTGAAAATCACGACATCGTCAGAAATGAACGTTTTTTGACCAACTTTCAAATGAGCTACGAGGCCCTAATTTTGCTGACATGTTCTTTAAGGACCCTCCTACAAATCCTTTTCGAATCGCTCGTCGATTAGTAGGAGTTTCATATAATCAACCATATTTAGACCAAACATCCTGTATATGATTAAGTTGCCTTTCAACATCACTATGTTGAAAGGCAACTTAATTACATCCTATATACTGCACATATCATTAAAGTTTGTACTGTAGTTTTGGAGATTGTGGAAGATCGAGAGCGCAAAAAATCGTGGTTTATCTGTGGCCGTATGTGGGAAATATTGGAATATTGTTGGACTTTGTACAATGTAATCATATCAAATGTCGACTCAGTTTTTTTTTGTTTTTGTATGTACAAAAACAAAAAAAAACATTAATATTCTATGAGAATAAGTTTAATCATGTGTTAATAAATTTTAATTGGAACAATAAAAAAATACCATATGTTGGGAAGAAATTAACTATACTAGTTATTATTCTAAAATCACTCAAAATAGGAATAGGGACTCATCTATTGATGAGTCAAAAATATCTTCAGATCTATTTAAGCTATTGCTTATTAGATCTAAAGGCAGTGTCGGCTTAATAAAGCTAGACTGATTGGGCAACTGTCCAGAGCACCTGATACAATCTGTACACACATAAATGTAGATCTGAATATATTTTTGACAAATAATCAAATATCATTGTCATTTCTGGAGGGGTGCCGAAAGACTGTCATCCAGAGCGCCAGACTAGCAAGAGCCTACCACCAATAGTTGCGATCTGATAGCTGAAAAAAAAAACACATTTGCTTTGCAATTTATAATCGTCAAAATCGTCTCTTTTTTCGCTTGTTGAAATTGAAATTTGGGGACAAGAATTTCTCAAAATCTGTTTTTAAGCCTCCAAACCCTTTTTTTTAACGCTTTGTCAACAAAAATTGATAATTTAGAAAGAAAATGTCTTAAAACCTCCATTGTACCTAAGTCAAGACTGTATTTTTAAAATTATTTGAAAGTGTCCAAATCTCCTTCTTTTATGCTATTAAATCTTAATATAATTCCGACTTCAGAGGTCCATGAATTATTATTAACTATAAAAAAATATATCTCACACTTAAAGAGAACATCAGTCAAAACAAAAATTTAAGATTTATTCAAAATTTGCTTTAATAAAGTAACGAGTTTGATTTATAATTACTTTTTCATTACAATCTAATTTAAGACATCAATGAATTTGTTGAATTTTATATGACTCCAAACTCATCAAGATTAATTAAGATTCTAAAAAATAAAGCTAGCATTACAAAATAATAATGTTCAACTATTAATTATGATTTACAACGTTTTTTATCAAGATAATATCAAATCACAACTAATTAAACATTACAGATTTTATCATAAAAGACAAGATTTTTTTTTTAATAACAGAAAATATTCCCGTTAGTAAATGTATCCAATTTAAACTTTCCTAAAAGACGCAATTAAAGACATACAGGGTGTGCCCTAGTGATATATAACGAAAATATCTTACAAATGTAGTTAAGATGGAAAAACGGCTATATACCAAATTACACAAAAACATCCATCAATTAGAATTTATTTTCTTATACTTTTAATGGCCCATCACTAGGAGACACCCTGTAATTAATAAACGAACTATTAAAAGATTATGAAGAGTTGACGAAAGGACAGTTTGTAAACTATTTATAAACATTAGTTCTGAACAGTTAGAAAATGTTGAAATAGTGAAATTGTCTTACATTTAAAGTCTGAGAAACTTTGATGTTTAGCATTCAGTCGGGCTACTAAACTATAAATCTAATTAGAGATCAAACATTCTGAAAAAGAACGTTCAAACATAGAACTTGGCGTGTTTTTAGCGAATTTTTTTAAAAAAAATTAGCTAATGACGAGATCCTCACTTTTGAATTTCCGAAAAATTTTTGCACAGAAGTTCGTTTTAGGACCTCAGGAACCCATATCCACCGTTCGTTAATATATATATATATATATATATATATATATATATATATATATATATATATATATATATACAGGGTGTCCCAGGGGTACGTGCAAGCTCCATAATTCCGTTGCTAGAAGACATATCGGCTTGCGGTTTTTTTCTTACAGTATCCATGGACATTCAGTACAACTTAAAATTATTTTCGTTCTTTTAACTACCCCCTTATAGGGGGTAGTGCACCCTACTCTCTTATTTTAAATAGAACGGTATATTTTTTATTACATTTTTGAATTCTTTGATGAAATCGAAGAAGACTTTGATAACATGACCCATGGTCTAGTGCTGAAAGTTTTTCAGATATTTTGCCTTTTCATGAAATTTTAAAATTTGCAGTGTTTGATTGAAAAATTCATATTTTTGAAGCTATAGCATTTAAAATGTTGAAACTTCAAATTTATGTTGTACAAATAATGTACTTTTTATGAATTTAAACAGAATTCAATTATCTGTCACTGTTTAGCTAAAATAAATTTTTCTTTCAGACAATTTTCAAACTCTAATATCTTGCTTATTTCAAATGGAACATCATATTTTTCTTTATATGGTTGGATAGAGAATAAAAATATGCATCAAACTGTATTAACATTCCCTATACCTATCTTTGATAATTTTGCAGTTATTCAGAATTTTCAATTTCGTTCAATCACCTTCCTTGAAGCAAAATGTAATACTTCTAGTCGCCTATGCCAAAATAATTCAACTATAATAAAATGCATAGAAGGCTTAGCAAAATGACAAAATATCACAAATGACGGTTAATATTGAATATTTTACCTGTATTTTTACAACTTTAGAACATCCTACATACACAAAAAGCAAATGAAATAAATATTACTTTTATTAATTATCAATTTCTTCTATTTTATTTCATTGAGATAGTCCAAATTTAATTAATTAATTTCATCTTAATTGTGACAATTGAATTGGAGGTTGTTTTGCAAAGCCTTCTATGTTTTACATTTTATTTCAGGAAAGAAAATTAGACGAAATTGAAAATTCTGAATAACTGAAAAATTATCAAAGATAGGTATAGGAAATGTTAATACAGTTAGATGCAGAATGTTTTTCTCTATCCAACCATATAAAGAAAAATATGGAGTTCCATTTAAAATAAGCAAGTTATTATAGTTTGAAAATTGCCTGAAAGAAAAATTTATTTCAGCCAAACGCTGAAAGATAATTAAATGCTCTACAGTTTGATAGAAAGTAAGTTATTTGTGTTATTAGAATTGTAAATTTCAAACTTTTAACTGCAATAGTTTCTATGTTATGAATTTTTTATTTAAACACTGCAAAATTAAAAATTTCATGAAAAGTCAAAATATCTGAAAAACCTTCAGCGATAAGCCATAGGTCATATTATCAAAGTCCCCTTCCATTTCATCAAAGAATCTAAAAATGTAATAAAAAATATACCATTCCATTTAAAATAAGAGAGTAGGGTGCACTACCCCCTATAAGATGGGGAGGTAGAATAACGAAAATAATTTTAAGTTGTACAGAATGTCCATGGATACTGTAAGAAAAAAATCGCAAGTCGATATGTCTTCTAGCAACGGAATTATGGAGCTTGCACGTACCCCTGGGGCACCCTGTATATATATATATAATAAAATCGGTCTTTGTGATAGCTTGGATGAGTTCGTTGGCCAGACTGGTAGGGCCAACACTTTTGGAATAAGAGCTGAAGAAATATTAAAAAAAATCATTTTCAATATTACATTTGCTTAGATTTGGATGAAAATTAAAATAACAGTAGAGCCGACCATTCTCTATGACCCAGAAAAAAATCATCAAAATCGGTTCAGTGGTTCGCATGAAAAATGCAAAAGTATCTTTATTGAGTATTAACAGTAAAATCGATTATCTCAGATGGCTATGTGTTTTGACAGTTAATATTAGACGCAAGGCCTGCTAGAGAATTTCGCTTGAAAAAATCAAGCAGGCCTTGATTAGACGTATTAGACAAACAACAAACTTCATTATTATTTTTTTTTTTAGTGTTTCTTATTGTTTGTGGATTAAAAGTATTTTTAAATAAAAATCATAAATATTAAAATAACATCGGGAAATGAATTTATTAGTTGATTCAATATTATTAAAATATATTAATTGTCAGTATCATAAGAATGTTTTGCATTTAATATTTCAGCATGTAGATACATAAAAAAATTCGCTATATAAGGTACTTGCTGCCTTTGGAGATCTTTTTTTTTCTAAGAAAAAAAAACATATCATAATTTGTAGTAGTGTTACTGTTGCACAACTTTATACAATGCTTCAATGTATAGAAAGTTTGAAAACTACACAGTTAAATTTCGACAATATTATCAGTTACACATTACAGAAAAGTTCACAATAGCTCTGAGAATATTCATTGAATAAAGTTTATTAAATCTATTTTTCAATGTCGATAAAACATTCTACATGTATTAAGTGTAATGTTTGATATTTTATCCAATATCGTTGTATTGCAAGTGTACCGATTTTGAATCAATAAAGCGCCTTATAACACACTAGTGCGTTATAGAAATAAGTGATGAAATTGTCACTTTCCATGCCAACTAAAAATCAAGCCTACTTGTAAATTTTTTACTTCTCAAATAAATTTAATTGGAAATTACAAATACTTTTCAAAATTATTTAAAATAGTTTTGGGTTCGGTGTGGATAAAATTTTGTTCACAACTCTTGTGTTAAAGGGCAAATAAGACGTTCAAGCAAATTATTCCACTCGGTTAATGACTCGTGGGTAAACGTTTTCTCTAGCGTCTTATTTTCCCTCTAACGCACTTGTTGTATCAATAACTAATAATTAAAAGTATAACCATTATAGAACCTAAAATTACAAACAATATTCGGGAATAAACGTTAAGTTTTTTAACGAAATTGATTGTATATTGATCGGTAACTAAATAACAAACCATAAAGTTCTCATCTATAAATTTTTTATTATACAACTACTATCAAATACTACAAAAAAAAAGTCGGCTTGTTTCGATCCTTTAATAATAATAGCCGTCCCTGTTAGTACAAATGAATTCATTTCGTTTCGATTTTATTGTTGGATTCATTCAATCCTAAAGGAACCATCAGTCTATCGGCTTTAATTCACATTATTGACAGGGTGTTATTATTGTTATAGAAATTATTAGTGTACCACCCCTTTCAATTCAAGTTTATTTACTGTAAATCTGTGTCCTGAATACGAATTATGGTATATAGTCATAAAAACAATTACATACCCAATTTATGTCACTGTCACACATGTTGGTTGTGCGATATTAAATCGAATAAGCTTTTCTCGAAATAGAATTTGCTTGTAATCGAATAGAAAATTGGGGCAACTTGTCGATTTTCTTCAACCACTCTATTCTTTTATAACGAATTAAAATTTAGAAGAAATAATCATTATAACGGCAATAAATCGACCTAATTAACAATATTTATGTCCTCTCCAGTATCACCCATTAATCATTAGCAATAATTAATTTTAACAAGTCAGATTATAATTGAATAAAATTTATGTACAGGATGAACCAAGAGAATGTAGTTTAGGTTGTAAAATGGCTATACAGGATGTCCCGTAAGTCACGCATTTGCTCCTAAGGTGCAGTTAGAGGATAAAATTCTAACAAAAGACGAAAAGTCCTGTACCATTTTTTCGCCTGCCACACAGGTGATTAGTAATTAATCAAATTAAGTAACCAATCAGGTGCTCTCTTATTTTGAACGGCTCTCGTGCCAGCCTGCTAACTGCTCCGCTATATCGAGCACCTAATTGGCTACATGATTTAATTAATAATTAATTACCTGTGAGTCAAATGAAAAAAATGGTACAAGACTTTTCATCATAGAATTTCATCCCCTATCTGTCCGTTAGCAAGAAATGCGCGACTTACGGGACAGCCTGTATAACAAATTTCAGAAACATCCATCGATTAGAACTTTCTTATACTTTTAATGGCACATAGCTAGGACACACCCTATCCTGTAATCTGCCACCCATTTTATTTAGTGTTGTTGAATTATTTACAGGCTCAACGAATCTAGTTGGAAAATTTACACAAAGTGTCCGTCGTATTGTTCAAGATGTAAAAGATGAAGGTACAGCCAGTGGACAGACCAAAGAGGAAGTCATCGAAACGAATGAACGGTTGCGTGCTGTACGGATACGTTTAGATGAATCTTATGATACAGCAAAAAAGGCACTTGTTACATTGATGAGTAAATACAATGATAGTAAGAGTGTTCATAATGTTTTTCAACGCTACAATATGCTCAAAACTATGATAAAGGTGAGATATTTTCCATATTTTCAATAGATTATTAACTTACTTTAGCTTAGATTGACTCTTATCATTCAATTGCCATGTTTTATTCATTATATTTGCCATTATTTAGGAATAATAACATTAATAACTAGTTGGTTAACAAACGCTTCTTGTGTCTATTTTTTCAGGAAAATTTATTATAACTAACAAGGTAGCAGTTTTTTTTTTGATAGAATATAACAAGGAAATATGTCACTTTTATTGTAGCTTACAATTTCGATAGAGTTTCTGAAAGTCAAACAGAATCACAATCTCCTCCCAAATAGATTTATTCGACTTTGTTAACATGTCTCTCATTGCTTCAGCTTCACAGTGAAAATTGTTTAGATACGAAAACGAACTCACGTATGAAACTCAAGAAACTCTATAGCTGGATAGTTAAATCAAAGTTTTCAAACGAAAACTTTCCATTGAAATAGTTTGTTTGAAAGTTTACACAATTCCTCAAATTAATACACATAAACGATTTACAATAAAGATGTTATAATACAATATATAAATTTTTCAGGAGGTGATACGATTAGAAACTCAATATTGGACTTTAGTAGATATACCAAAGCAAGAGAAACAAGAAACTGTACCATCATTTGTACTACGTGCATGTGCTATTATGGAGAAAACACAAAAGTCTGGTGAAGGTGTGAAAACATCAGCGAAATTAGCTGAAGAAGCACAAGATAAACGTGAACGAATTGAACGCCTTGAAAGTAAAATAGTTTTCTATTTAAATTTTCCATTATTATTAATCAATTCTATTGCCATAGATATGACTACTTCACAAATAGATGCAGAGAATACACAGATGACAAATGATTTGTATCGATTGTTGAAGAAGTATTCAGGCTTGAGGAATTTGATTCGACAATTAAAGGTGAGAAATGTGAACATGACTAATTTTGAACAATTATTTGGTTGGTGAATACGCTTGTTTTATGTCTATACAGGGTGTAATCGAAGTCCCTGACAATATTCAAATCTCACTACATGGAATAGAGTGAAATAATCATATTTTGAAGGGTCGAAGAAGAAAAATTTTCTTTTACTAAAATTGGACAAATTTTGAACCATTGTTTGATGGTTGCTAGTTTTTTTACTTGTCTACCGCATTGTTGTTGTCAAGACTTGATAAGAAAGAAGGTGTGACACTTTACTAATATTATACAATACAACTAACAAATATTAAACGAATTAGTTACTAATTAAAGTTAATATCCAAAAAATTACACAAAATCCGCAATAATTCACAAATATTGTAAGAACGGTCTAAGAACGCCACACCGAAACAATTGCGCCTGGTTGCGCAGTCGACTAAATTACATCGGACGAGTCCACTTTCAAATTTTCGGGGTTGGAAGCTTTTTTCTATTCTAACACAGGCGTTCGTGGTTGCCCACTTGATTTTTTTTTTCAAATTTTATGTTATTTTTGTGATTTACACATTAGTATTTAAACAATCGAGCTTTCTTTTCGATAACATTATTATTAAGGTAAGTTATTAGAACTAAATTGTCTAATCAAATATTTTTCCACCCAAAAAATGGTTTCCTATTCTGTTTGAATGAGAAATGTTACGCTACTGATCTGTGGTGTGACGTCACGCTTGGCGCATCTATTTGTCACGTGACATGCCGTTCTTAGACCGTTCTTACAATACGTACAATCAACAGATGCATTCCAGTGAACACTGAATGTTAATTGTTTATGGATATCAACGGAATGCCTGAATACTGAATTATGAATGTCGTATCAAGGCGATCGATATTAATTACATTTATACGTGGTTTGAAGATTGTCAGGGATTTCGATTACACCCTGTATACATATACATATGTCTAGCAATTTGAACAAAACAATACGATTGAATGAGACAAAGGAATCAATTTCAGCGATGTCATGAGATATTTATGTTGATTAAAATTGAACTCACTTACTTTTACTGTATCGTAGGACAATATTTCTTCATTATTTGTATCTCAATAGATGATTATTTCTGTTCACAGGTAGAGTACACGAACGCCAAAATCTATCCAATGATACTGCGCTACACAATGTTGAAAACTATGATTAAAGACATTATGCTCCATCCTGACTATATGGAGGTGTGCCATGAAGTGGATGCATAGCCCAGGTCGTTCTCTAGAGATAGAGAATAATCATTGAGTTAAATAAAAAAATAATTGAAGAATTTTGGAACTAGCAGGTTTTGGCATAAACTGTGGAAAAGAATACAAAATGATGATTATAGAGATCTTAAAATATTTATAGGATGTTTGTTATAATATGGCTTACTAATCGTGAAATGTGTGCGAGATATTTATATAGAGAATGCTGTTTTTTTTTGTCGAAAAATAAAAGGGGATAATAGAAAATTTCAAAACTCCCTTTATACGTCTTATTCAAGACAATACACAGGAGTTCCTGAAAATTATTAGATTACAGTGTAAGAGAGAAAATTGTATTTTAAAAAAAGGGACTTGGTATCACTGCCAAATTTTTCTAAGAAATCTCCACGATACTTGAATTGTTTAGAAGCATTCAAAATTCAACATCGTGCTGTATCGTACAATTTTAACGCTAATTATTTATAAAGAATTGATTAAAATAATAATAATAATAATAATAATAATAAATGTGCCCGAATGCGTTTAAATTGTAATAAAAAAATATTGATGTATTATTGTAATATTTCCAAATTGGTCCATAATTATTTCATCCCCCCACATCCCACCCATTTGTAGTAACTTTTAAATTTTGCCATCAACCATCTCTATCTGTATCTTGATGGATGTGTATTGTTGTCAATGTAGAAGAATTAAAAAAAAGAAAAACATGATGGAGATGTAGATTTTTCATGTACAATTATTATTTTAATTAAAAAATCATTAAAATCAGTGATGGATGTTTAAATTAATTGCTGCTGTTGCTATTTGAAAAGAAATTATGGTTGTTTAAATGTGACAATGTGATAATCAATGGAAATTTATGTAAAATTATGTACGCTAAAGACATCATAAAATAATAATAATAATTAATAATAATAATAATGACAGGGTTTGTTGACGCTTTTCCAGACTATTCCGTTTTTGGTTTTATAAATTAATAAATCAGTCATATTGTTAAAAAAAATAAGAAAATAGTCCCAACATAATCATTTGATATAGTTAAGACGAATTTAATAAATTTTTACATAATTGATAATAAAAATAAGATAATTGAAATTCAGATACGTACTTCAGCTTTTTAAAAACATATACAATTATCATCAAATCAAGATATCTACATACATATTATAATCTATACATTATTTACATATTGTTGTAAGGGAACAATAATTTTTGGATGATTATGATAAGATTTTATTTTATATATAATTCTGTATATTGTCACACAAAATAGACGGAAAAAGTCTCTATAAACAAAATATGTTGTAAATGTATTGTAAAAAAAAAAAGTATATGAAGATGTTGCTTTGTTAATAAATTTTGTGCCAGATCCATTGCTTTTCTTTCACAATGTTCATTGTGATCTCTCTGGTATTGGACACCTTTATCATCAAGTTTCTACAAAGAGGTGACGACTTCCTTTCACCATATACATTTTTTTTGTTTTTCTCTATTGTATTTTGGAGCAAGTGAAAGAATTTTGCATTTTTTTCTAGATTACAAAAAGTGTTTTTTCAACATAATTTCAAAATTCCTTAACCAATCAAATTTGTACTCCTTATAAAAATTTGGAAGCTTTGAAAACTTAGCTGGAAGTTTCAAGTATGGCCTGCAGGGTCAGCTACATTCCATATTTTTTCTCGAAAATTTTCGTATGTAACCCTTACTATTTTTAAATTTCTAAATGCAGAGAAATATGCCATAACCCGAAAATGTAATAAAAAATAGTAGGTGATGATGATGTCATTTCTTCGTAATGGTAAGTGATAGAAGAACCGTTTTGGACCAATTACTATCAAAAATTAAAAAATAAAGGTCTCGCCGTTTAAATTCTCATAAATCAAAAAGTTATGAATATTATGCCTTACTTTTGACTCAGCCTGTACTTATATGGGTCTTACTGTATTCCCGTATTCAGTGATTACAATCTTTAATCATTGATATTTCGTTTCTTTTCTTAGACATTGAGATGCGAAAACCAATTTTTCGGTGCATTCATAGTCATTTTCCGTTTAGGAAAATTTTAGCGAAATTCTGAAATGCAGAGGCAAATCATAGAACATGTTTTTTATTTATCTTTTCCTACAATTGGCTACAACTTGACCAAAATTGAAATTTTTCGATACGATTGTTGAAAACGTCAAAAACTTCATTCCAAGATTTTTTTGTACAACTATGTGCATGGAAAAAGTGACGATCCTTGAACGAGAAAAAGCCGTTCGTTTAGTTGTGTAAATCAAGATTTCTCCATCTTGAAGGAAAGAGAGTGGGGCCCTCTAAAACTCTATAAATAAACAACATAACACCCTTATTCTCGCTTACTATTTTTGGTTGAATATCTTTTTTTTACAATTCTGACCTGATAGACATTGAGAGTACTTCTCCTTCATTAGCCTGATTTACACAGCCTCACATAAATCGTCACCTTTTATATGCACCTAGTTGTACAATTTTAAAGATAAAGAACTGTAGGTACCTTGTTTAAAAATTTTCATGAGTTATTTACACTTGTTAAAAGTAATTATCATCAAAATCATGAATAATATTAAAAATTTAAACAAAACGTATAGGCTGAAACTTGAAACTCCTCAATGTGTATAGTAGAATTTACCAACTAAGAGATTGACTAAAGTGATAAAATTAGTATACAATAGTTTCGGTGACAATAGAGTTGATGGGTTGGTGAAATATTGACACTGCCATAAATATTCAAAATTTGCCATGACTGAAGAAACCAGATGTTTTGTAAAATTTGTTGAAGGGATTCATTTTCATTGAAAGCAGGTAGTTTCTTCACTGAAAACATTTAAATTATTTGAAATAAATATACTATTGAATTAATACTTATTGTGAGATTAAATTTATGTTTTATATAATGAACACCGTTGCTTGCTTATGAACAATAAAAAAGATCAAAAATTTACAAAAATTGATAACGATTTGATGCACAGTAAATACTCATAGTCAGTCTTTTTATTTATAATCACTCGAATCATTCGAAGATGTAATCAAAATACAATAATTATTCAATCTGCATATGAAATTTTATATTAAAAATATAGTAATGTAAGAGAGAGATAATTATTCACAATAGATTAATCAGTCTCGATAATGTTATGTCAATAATTTTTAACAGTTTTATTTGAAAAACTACCTGTTTTCCAAGAAGGACGATCCCTTCAATAAATTTTACAAAACATCTGGTTTCTTCATAGTCATGGCAAATTTTGAATATTTATGGCAGTGTCAATATTTCACCAACCCATCAACTCTATTGTCACCGAAACTATTGTATACTAATTTTATCACTTTAGTCAATCTCTTAGTTGGTAAATTCTACTATACCTTACCTAGTTCTATTAGAGATGGGGCCAAAATATATGTTGTCCGGTGTCCGGTGGGCCAAATGGATGCTAGTCCGACACTGTTCCGTATCAAAATGAAATCAACTCGGCGGGAAAATGATTGAAAATCAAAATTTTACCAAATACACATCTGCCATCTATTGTATATGTATATAGGATAGGAGTGATTTCAGGGAGAATTGAAAACTTTAACAGAATCCTATTGATATTGAAAAATGTCGCTCTTCTTCATGAGTTCAACAAGCTAACATTAGATGTCGTAATAAAAAAATTACGTGTCTATTATAATCAATTGAGGGAATTTTCAATAGATTACGCTAGAGTAGGTTATTGTTTTGTTTTTTTATTGTCTGATTTATTGAGTTTGCGTAAGAATTCAAATTTAGAACAGCGGGAAACTGGTAAACAACTTTTAGAAGGCGACACACCGGCGACGTCGTTTACTCCAATCCGGCTACGGCTACCTCGTGTGCATTTGTTTGCCGGCTTTTGAACGGACCAAGTGCGCGCGTATAAGACACGTTCAATCGGTCTCACAACATCGAGAGACCATCATCAACATTTTATAACTGAAGAAGAATACCAACAAATATGTGATCAGTGTGTGAAATTTGGGTGGTCAAAAAAATATTGTGTATACATATGTGTGAATGTGTGGAATATTTTCTTTTGTTTACCAATTTTTTCTATTCTCTTCTATTTAATAAGAATAATGTGGTGAGATGCAAAGATGCCATTCATTCAACGTATCATCGAACCGAAATACCTGAGTCGTACAAGTCTATGGGATGAGGATGGTCGGCCGCGTATCAAAGATGATGAATTAGAAGCTGTCACAAATTGTACATTAAGTAATGCCTTAAGACAATTGGCATCATTAGTATTAGTTGCCAATGATATCTTCAATGAATTGGGTGATCAATTGAGAATAATTGGTGGACGATCAAATAATCTGAAAGCTAAAATCAAAATTGTTGAAGATAAGGTTGCCGCTTACGATCCTAAGAAGGTTACAGTTCGTGAGTAACACCTTTTTTTTTTAAAAAAAAACACCATAACTTTTATCTATCTGTTTATGTGTATATGTATGTATGTGTGTGTGTGTGTGTGTGTGTGTCTGTGTGTGCTTCGTTGTGTCTTTCAGGTAGAAGAAATACCTAGCATCGGTATGCATCCTTGAAATGCAAGATTTAACACCGTGCGAGCCCTATCGAGATCGATTGTTCAAAGTGTGAGTGAGAGAGAGTTATTATTACTTGAATAAAAAATTAGAAACGTGCTGGTTATGTTGTTGCCTTGGCTTGCTTTTTGTACATTTTGTAATTCTTGTCTAGCGTTGAATAAAACCAGAAACAAGGTCGTACTTGTTCTTCATTATTAATACCTACCACTAGCCAGATTTAAGACAACATCCTCTTGGGTGGTGGCTTTAATGATAGTAATAGGTGGTATACAGTAGTCTGGGTTTCGTCAATTTATTTTTATCAACCCTAATCTTACTACTACTATGAAGGTAGAAGTTTAACGTTCAAAAACGCTTCCGATCAGCTGTCGGCTTACATGATGATATAACGTGTGCTCACCCCTGAAATTCCATCAAAACAACTGGCTCGTGACGGTTATACACAGACCGGAGGTAAGCAAAGCAAAGGCAGACAACAACAGCCAACAACAACAACAAGGAAAAACCTTCTGCTTTCCGGTTTCATCAACATAATACAAACGGCCGTTATTTTTATCGAAATTACCAATAAATTACGTAATCAATTGATTGAATTATTGTCTTGTTATCTTATCATCACAAATACTAACTAACAAGTACTTGATTAATTAAATTAAAGCACTTAACCAGGTTAATAAGGAAATTTATATACGACTCAAGACAATTAATGTAATAATAATAATAATAATAATAATAATAATATATGATATCATTTTATAAATGTAGATGACCTCTTCTTGTTGTTTTTTTTTTCATAATTGTGCTTGTTATACGTGTACACACCGGATGATTCCTCAAGCCATTATTTTCTCTTTGCCTTCTGCTTCGTTCTCTTAGTATACAACAAACTGGACAAGGTGTATGCATGTGGTAGGTCTGATAACTATCATTATGAATCAACTCTTCGTGTCATTCATAATTCGAATAACTTACATCTTGATATAATAATTCTTTCTCATTTATTCGCAAAATTCAAAATTTACCAAATTTACCCGAACTTTGCAAGTTGTATAGAATTTGTTTAAATATATAGCATTAATTAGAGTTAAATAAGTTCCGTGAACTAGAACTGATTGTTGTTTGTTAATATTTTAATAAAACTTTATTAATAACGTTACGTTCAAAATTTGATTATGTAATGATTGTTTCGAAATCGACCGACCTACATTTCCATTCATTCATTCATTCTTCAAAAGGCAAATGTGCGTTTATCGTAAATTAGAAACTTTCCCTTGGGCGTTTATTGTTTTTGTTTTTTTTATTTACTATTTATAAATCATTTCCTATCGAAGAGTTGATTACTTTGATTAGATCAAAACTCGTTTCTAATCTTTCTGATTTTCAAAAATTTCTTAATAGTCTGACTAAAATTGAACATACTCAACAATTATCTATATCTACCTGAGTCTATAATTTCAGAAAACATCGCAATTATTTCTATTTTTTTACAACTTTTTTTTTCCTGGAACATAAAAGTTGTTGCCAAAAGTTTCGTTCGACAGTTACTCTTCACGGATGCGTGTCTGTAAACGGTCCATTTATTTTTCGGTTCATTTCGATTTTTTTTTAATCTTCCACAAAAATCGCCTAAAGTAGGATATCATTTGATTTTTGTACAGTTTTTATTGTTCTTCTTGTCTAAATAAATTGTTTTTCCATAAAAATCATCCTCTATTTATCACGCTCGTTAATTAGAAATTTTATATTTTTGCTAAAGTTGAAATGGTTAATTTAACAATGGTTTTGAAGTGGAACGGAAGTGCAACGTTCATTTCACTTGAATTACATTCCGGAACGTCGTCATTGACGATTTCTATACGGGCATATACACCTGGATTTACACTCTTTTATTCTTGTCAAAAAAACACTTTTTCCAGATATAAACACAGATGAAAAAAATACCTGTAACTAATTTGTTTACAATGAGTTCTTGTCACTTTAAATTTAATTTTAAAAATACAATAAGATATAAAGGAACAAATTTTAACTTAATTCCCTTGAGCGGATACTAACAATAACAAAGAGATTTCAGTTTATTGGGAGATTTGTAATCGAAAAATTTGCTCTGCTATCTATTCGTTAAAAGCATAATTCTAATTCCGATTTCTCTTAAGAGAAATTTTAGACTTTTGGTATAGTGGCCTCAAAATTGTACTATTTCGTTTCTAGATTTTCTTCGATATGTTTATTGGGCTATAATATAAAACAATTGTGACGATTTGTGTTTTTCTTTTCTGAGAGAGAGAGAGAGAGAAAAAATTGCCCTCTCTTAGATAATAGGTGTACTTACAATTAGTAATGCTTCCTGTTTAAAATTCTATTTGATGTGATTCGATAGTATCGTCGTCTGGTGGTCGGAATACTCTCAATGCTTAATTTAAAGAAGAGAAAAGTAAGTTGACCGATACGAATTCGATTTTTATCGGTAAGATTATGATAATGGTTGTTGTTTGTACACATATAATTTTTCTCTTACATGTAATTTCTACAATTTACAATAATTTTGCAACGTGATTATATTTGCGTGCTGGTAAATATTATAATAAAGCAATTACAATAAAGTTTTCTGATTGAAAGTACCGCTCCTTCGACAAAAATCCATCCTTATTTGGTAGAGAAACCTAAATATTGTATGTTGTTCCACATTTATACATAATACCATATGGTCGAAATAGACTTGGTAACAAATCGTTATAATTCGTGATGTATAAATTTAATATTTTTTAATATTGGGAATAATCCAAAAGACAATACTTGCGTGCTTTACCATATATTATCGATCATAGAATCAAGGGGACCCAGGTGTACTTGCTTGTGAGTAAAAAAAACACTGGTTCTTCTCTGTCATAAATTGTAGACTGTTTACGATGTTGGTCGTTTATCTAGGGTTTATGGCGTTTCTATTATCGTCATATAGGAAGTTTTCCCTTTTCCGACTTGTATATTATGTGACTGAAAACGAAATGCCATAATTATAACTGTAACTTATCCGTTTGTTCGCCCATTATTACGTTGAATGCATAATAATAATAATCAATATCTGATAAGGGCTAGAATCTTAGGGAATAGGTTTGCAATACAAATAACGAAATTTCCATAAATTACTTTACTATGTATAGATATATCAATATTTCATCATTTATAATTATAGAGTAAATTTTATTTGAAAACTTATTCAATGGCTGTCTCTCTACCTTCGGGAAAAGTTACCGGGTATAATAAGGTTTCGAAGAAAAAAACATGGGGAAACTTTTTTAGAAGGGATCGAGTTTGTTGAACAATACAATAACAACAGCAACAACAATACAGAAATAAAAATCTAAATGTATACGATTCGTGTGAAACTCTTACTAGTTGGCGAGCGATTCGGAAAATATTTCATGGATTTATAGGAGGGTGTCTAGAGATCATTTTAGCAAAATTAGAAATTCGCAGCTCATTTCGAAGTTGGTTAAAAAAAGCTCGTTCTTGAATGCGTGCTTAGTTCGTTTTTGAAAATCGTGAAGTCAAAAACGAGCGTTTCTTAACCAACTTCGAAATGAGCTACAAGATTCTAATTTAGCGAAAATAATCTTTAGATACCCTCCTATAAATCCTTGTAATATTTTTCGAATCGTTAGCCAACTAAAAGGAGTTTCACACGATTCGTACCTATACATTTAGATTTTCATCCCTGTATATGTGGACGCATTTCTTTTCATTTGATGATCGTAATTTATTGTCGACTGTTGAAATTTAATCAAATTTTCGACAGATGTTTGATAATATCGGTGTGTATGTGTGTTTATGTAAGATGTTTTAAATAGTTCAAAGTTCGTTTTATGAATTATTTCTCTACAAATACAACAGAAACATTTCAAATAACCATTACAAGTTGTTTATTACGATCATGAATATGAGAATAAATAATAATGTAATAGAACCCTTATAGTCCTTCATATTCCCACAAAGATAATGTTTACATACCGTTTTTGTGGTAAACTAGCCTGTGATGTGAATTTAATTAGTAGCCGATTAAACATTGACTTATTATTTATTAACCACAACAATCCAGACTAGTGAATCTGATTGATGGTTTCACTGATTCTAATTTGTCACAAAAATACAATCTGAGTGTTGATAAATGTATTAACATGTAATAAAATACAGATGACACAATGATGATTGAAACGTCAACCAGATATTTCAGACATATAAAAATATTCGTGACATAACAGATAACGTCATTAAATCGTCAAATTCGATATACATAACAACAGTATTTTGTTGTTATTTTAATGAGGATACAGGTGTAGTTTGTAGTTTCCACATATAGGACGATCTAATGTTGTGATAATAATGAAAATCAAATATTTGTAAGTGAACGTACAGGTGTTTTCCCTCCAGTGATTCAATCAAAACAGCTGTTTTATTCAAATAAAGTCTCTATCATATAGAATCTATTTACTAGGATCAACTGAACGGTCGTACAAAGTAAATTTTGTTAAAACTATTTCGGCAACAGCTACAAAGTGCATATTAAACTATCGTTATAACCATCTTGTCGGCCGCTTTTTTTAAAGTTAAATAAACTTTTGTTGTTTCAACAACGAACAGCTGCTGTTTCTTCATTCACCTATTATACTTAATATAAAACCAACTCATCTTATTAGAAATACGAATACAATCACAAAGCTACTAAACCTCTTAATAATAAAACTAAATCCTTTTTAACATCATTATAACCGAATTCGTACTATTGCCATTAGGTGGTTGGTATACATATAGCTATAATACGTTTTATGTCTAGCCTGTTGTCAGTTTAGCCTTAGGAGGCATTTTAAAACTGGCTCCAATGAAGCCGCCTCTAGCTAGACCCTTGACTCGGTGGGAATATTACGAAGGTTGAATTTAGTTCTTCTAACTTTTCCATTTATGGCTTTCTATATACACATTCATTTCATAATTCTCATACATGTTATATGAATAGGTTGAAATTTGGAATGATGGCTCTACAGTTATCTGCAATAAAAAGGTGTAATTTCGTTGGTATGTCGATTATAGGGCATATATCCAATTTAATTCAATAAAGTATCTAGAAATTTCTTCCCACCTGTTTTGTTTAATTAAATTAAATTGTAGATTATTGGGCAACATTATTTTTTTTTAAAATTGTAATATTTTCAAAGATTATACAGTGTGTCCACGGATCCAGTTGACGATAGATGTAATTGACCAAAAAACCGATTTTTTTCCTATCTTTATTTCAGCCAAAGTATTAATTTTCATTTATGGCACGCCAATGTGTTACTAAGGTAAGTTGATTATACTGGCCTACTTTGCTAATTGTAATAGATGTGATAACACATTGGGGTACTATAAATGAGAATTAATATTTTTCATGAAATAATGAAATAATATTAGCAAAAATTTGCTTTGACCAAAGTACTCCAATCATTCTGAAAATTGGCATAAACCCATAATTTTTTATTCTGAACAACCTTTTTTAGTAACATTATTTCATATTATGAACCAAGAAAGTACTTTACCAGGAGCTAAAAGAGTTTTTGCTCAATAGTACAGTTGTCTTTGAAAAATCAGAAGTATATATTGAAAATGGGTTTTAGACCAAGCAGAAGTTGTTCCCTAAATACGAAATTTCTAATCAATCACACCTATCGTCAAGTCGATCCGTGGACACACTGTATTTTAACCGGAATACGACTTTTGAACAAATATTGTTTTGTGAAAATTGACTAATAGTCGAGTAAACACCGTTTCTTTATAATGGCTTTGTAATATTTACTTGTGAACATAAAGCTAAACCAAATAATGACCGTCAAGGTGATGGCCGTTGAAATTGAGATTCACCATCTGGATTATTCTAAAAAAAAAAAACATCCAACCTAATTCACGACTATTGTTAATACTTGAATTGTATGCATATGGTGAATTTTTATCGTTTAAACATAGTTGTATCTTTGTTATAATTGATTTAGTTAGGGGATTACGTTTGAAAGATACCAAATTGCACATCTGCTTATACCTTTTTATTTCCTCCTCTGATTTTCCTTTTATAGAGAGAGAGTCACTATTGTATCAAGTGTATTTATTCTTTGATCCCTGTGAAGTGGTACAACTGTTATTAATGCCCTGTTTATATCATTATCAATACCACATAATACTCGACAATCTATCTAGCTAATAATTGCTATATAAACAACAATCAAGAACTTGTAACTAACCTGGTAATTATCTTCTAGAAACAATGAAAGGAAGTTGAGATTCTTTGGATTCTTTCGTATATAACAACACAAAATTTACTTTCTCTACTTCGTGTGATTTTCGATAAAATTGGGGTAGTATTTTTAGTCAATATATAGAATCAATCTTTGTCGTTCTGACAGTTGCCTCTCCCAAACGAAAAAAAAATAATAATAGTTGACCCACTAACACATTAGAAATAAATTGAATGGACGAAAATTGGAAATTTGAGGGATTTATTCATTGCACATATGACACAGATTTAAAAACAATTTCGTGAACCACCTCGTTATTAAATATAAATCTTTATGTATTGCATTAATAATAATTGAAATAAATCCGGCATGTAATTGTCGTTCCTTTACACTCTATTGTTTTCTACAAAGATAAATGTTGATGATTTTATTTGTTCTTTTATGTTGTAGCTCGTTAAAGGAAATTGGCCCATAAACGCGCCCCTTCTTGCGATTGTTACATACAACTACATAAATGTCAGTAGTGGGTTGTTTTAATTAAAAACCGGGTGATAATCGGTAGAATTTTAATCCGTAATATGTGTTTGTATGTGTGTGGGTATAGTGTAAATATTATGGTTCACGTGTGAACTGGCGGCAAATCTTACCAAGGACCGTGAGATTTAGTTTATTCTATTCTTTCCCTCCGTCCCTTATTCGATACACAACTAGACTTGAGAATCTGTTCATTCCAAATACCGGTTAGTTTAAGATAAATTTTACAGATTAATCTCGAAACATGTGGATTGATAGTCGAAATCTACAACAACAACAACAACCCTCTTCTATTATTCTATCCTAAATTAGATCGGTTTTAAATTGGAACAACCGCTACCATCTGTTTCAGTAAAACGCAGATGATTTCTCTAATCTTCTTGGCAATTTTTGTTGTTTTAAATAGTTAAAAAAACAATGATAAGAGTGTGATTTGTAATCGGAACTACTGAAATTTAAACCAGGCCATCGAACCATTATTTTTTTCCTTCCGAATCAATTAATTTTTTTTTTATCCTTAGCAGGAATTAAAGGGAAAGCGAAATGTTAAAAAGAGAAAAAGATTGTGTTAAATGGTGTGTTTGAACCGAAAAAAACGGTTTTTGTTTTCGGTTCAGTTCCGGTTCGATGCCCTGATTTAAACTACGTGTATCTATGAAATAAAAATAGGATTATTGTTGTATTTTGCAATTTTAATCAGCAACCCCTAATAGAATCCGTTGTTATTGATTTTGCAATCAAATTTAGATTGTACGAAATTTACATTTCCCATGAAAACTTTCTGTATGAAAGCTATATACGAATATTCATAAATATAATTCTGGTGAATTTAGGGGTAGGAACATAAAATTCTTAGAATGTCCTGGAATGTTTGTAAGTGGATTTTACGATAAAAGTCGATTAGGATCGTTTCAAATTACAAACACTCGACTTCTTCTACACACAGTCTGTGTGTTATGAAATGAGTTTTATGATAAAATTGTCTTGAACATCGTCATCATCACTCTATAATAAATCAAATTGTCTTATCTTATTATTGAAATTATTAGAAACTGGATTGTAATTGTTGCCAATTATTTGCACCTGTACTTCTATTGAATAGCTTTAGGTTATCTCTTTAGATAAGTAGCAATCTATTGAGTTGAGAAACTAGCGATTGAACCAACGATAAAATATCTTAAGAAATTATAGTCGATACAAAATTCCAATTTAATTCACCACTGCAATTGCAGTATGTATTATGTATATGATTATCGTTTAAATTAATAAATTGTTTGAAAGACTATACTGATAATGATTCATCACGAATTATGTTGAAAGTACGTTCACATATTGTCGGTTAAAAAATCTAAAGGTGAATGAGTGGTGTGTATGGTAAGTTTTTCATCTTCTATTTCTTCTTCTACTTGGTCTTATTGCAAATCGCCCACAAACTTTTTAAATTTATTCACAATGTTAACACAAAAAAGGCGGAATAATCCATGTGGGTGGTATTATTATTACTGATCAATATTGTTTTAATGCAATATTCAGCAAACAACAAAAAAGTAAAAAGAGCAGATGTTTGCTACGATTTCGTTATTAATTCTATGTAAAGCACCCTAAAAATTCACCCCTTATAGAATTTATTTATTCAAATTGGTATTAATGATGTTCTAAGGGTTTATGTAAACAATGATAATTAAAGCGGATTTAATTTTGGATGTTTCTTTGGAAATTATCAATTTTTTTGTAGACATTGAAGGCTTGTTTTAGCAAATTCTGTTTCTCAATCGATTGATATTTGATATAATAATAAATCACGGTAGATATTCATCGAGTAGCGGAAGTTGTTTCGTTGTTTGTATGACGCTCCCTTATACATACTTCCGTTTCAACTCATCTCGATTATAGTTCAACGACTATTTCTAGTCCTTTTCAAAAAATTTGACAATTAATTACATTTGGTAGTTTATACTTAAATAATGTTGAATATTTCCTGGATTATCCAAATGAATCAGCCACCTAATAGGAGAAGAAAAAAACACCTCTTCAAACAACCACAAAATGTGTTTTTTCTTCGTGCAACAATCTCGTATTTCAACGGTTTTAAGAAGATAGAATCCTATCAGTGAGTAGTACCACAACTTCCTGTAGCATTGCTAATATTTCATGATACTTACTGTATACTGTGTATATGGCTTCGTTGGAATTTTGTTGAAATTCTTAGAAAGGAAATATTCAATCGTTTATCACACGATGTTTTCTTCCCCAGCTTTTTATGTTAGTTTTTCAGTTCTTTCGGAATTCTCGACGTCTAAAACACTGAAAAGAAACACAAATTTTATAACTAATCGTATGCTTAGGACTATGGACCTTCTTTAGATTGTCGCGCGACTATCGTCAGCGCACCCCATTGACACGTACGTCATTCTTGATTCTTGATATCGTACAGTTCATCTTTTTTCATTCATATGTATACCTAAGTTATCAATAATTCTAACCCCCATCAAATTGTAACTGTAGATTGCTCACATGTATATGATAGTTGTTGTATGTGACGTCAGTGCTACCATACGAAATAAATTGTCTTAAGCTAATTCATAACATCTAGAAAGACATGAAATGTTTCAATTCAAACGGATATCCGATTCGATTTTCTTATGTATAGAAGGAAACAGAATAATAATAATAATAATAATAATAATAATAATAATAATAATAATAATAATTTCATGTGGAATTAATGAGACATAAAGTCTGACCCCCTTTCGAAGAGTATAGATAAAAGTGTCATTTAAACGATAAGATTTGGTAATAGTTTTGTTTTGTTGTAACAATAATAAAATGATTATTATTGTTTATTACCGTTAAAACATAATATAAATGTTACATTATACTTAATAATAAATATCGACAATTAACACAAGAATAGAGAGAATGGCATAAGAGTTGCGGAAGTTCTTTCATTTGATTCTCCAATATTTACATAAAGACCGAGCTGTAATTTCTAAGATAATTATTTTTCTTTTTTGTCGACTGACTGTTAAAGACAATTCATTACAATTTATCTTGATGCATTCACGTGCTATGTCAGGTGTACCGTGTACCTACATACTTTAACATATGTAGGTACAGTAGTACAGTGCAATTAACGATCATCATTCTGCTAATGAAGTAAATCTTGAAGGTTTAATAGTGGATCTATTACACGAAATTTAATTACATATAATGAGACAACTGACAATTGATAGGATATCCCTAAAGTTGGTATATTCTTTCTTACGTTAATTAAAATATGGCTTCGGTAATTACATTAAAAAACAAAAAGTACAAATAAGGGGACAAAATAGGGAATGTTTGTATATTCGATACTGTTGTTGTTGTTGTTGTTGTTGATACAAATTTGTTTAAAATTAATACAATCTTGAAAGTCTGGTTATAGAACGATGGAATTGTTGTTGTACATCAATGTAATAATCGTATTCTTCGCTTCGAAAGATTAAATTGAACATTGTTTAAAGGCTAAAAATGGCATAAACCCCTCAATGATATATGATCCTTATTTACAACTTTGACATATATGTTAAACTTAACGTCTGTTAGTGAATAAGGCGGTGAATAAATCGCAGCTCGACCAGTTTTGTAAATAATTTAATATTTACAAACGAGACGAGAATCAACGATAAAAACCAATCCAACTTCTCTCATAAATGTTCCTCGTCAAGAGGTAGCCGGGCTCTTCCATAATTTAATAATAAAATAACACCAATTGGGACTAAAACAGCATTTTAGTCCCTCAAAACAGGGCCTAAAGTAGCACTTTTAATCCCTAGGGACTTTGACCAAGGCCTGCTTGATTTTTCAGCTGAACAATGTTTATCAAGCAGGTGCATTTATTTAAAAATCCCATAAGAAACAAACGTTTAAGAAAATGCCAATTTTGACCGCATTGGCGCTAATTACTACAGCATGAAAAGAAATAGCTAGTATTTCTATCTCTATTTTACTGTCACTATTTTTTGCAGTTGAACCCACACTGTGTGAGTAAAAAAGAGATGGAAATATAAATTAGTTATTTCTTTTCATGCTGTATTAGACAATATTGAGCTGAAAAATCAAGCAGGCCTTGGTTAAAGATTAATAAACCCCTTGTCAGATAAATGAATCTATAATTTTTTAATTTCCACGTTAAATATATGTATACGAAAGTGCAAAAAGTAGCCTATATATAACTCGGGACTAAAGAGCTTTCTTTCGTCCCTCGAGTGGTTTATTGCCATCGGGGCTTATTGCGCCCTTCGGAACGAAATGTCGCACTTTAGTCTCTTGTTATATGTTTAATATACTATTTGTAAATCATCAAATTTATCTAAAATTTCATAAAACTTTCATAGATTTAAAACTTTTCCCGTTTTAGAGTGTAAACAATTTGAAATATGTTGTATGCATAACGTTTATAACGGTTTTCTTGCGTCTCAACATATTACAATAACAACAACAATAATCTGAAAATATGATCATTTGCATAACGAGTTTACTAACCACCCTTTATACGGATGATAATTCCACAACAATAACAGAACATCAGCTCTTTAAAAAGGGATTAGATCGGTTTGAAAATTTATAAAAAAAGAGCGCATTGCGTAAGTATATATTGAATCAAATTGAAAGTACTTTTGGTGGAGTTCTTACAACTTTTGTCGTCCCAGTTTCTCATGTAAATTACATTAGAGCTCATTTATCATTACGAATTGAAATTCTGAATGCATACAGAACGAAGCTACAACAGCGGTAGTCTTCGTTATTGCCGGAAAATACGCTCGATTTTTTACACAACAATAACACTAATGGCTCAAGCACAGGAGGTACAAGCCGGCGAGTCCGCTAGTAGTCTCCAATATACGCAAAATTACAACATTTCCCACTTGTTCAGTAGCCAACTAGCTAACATTTAGAAGCCACGTATTGTCGTGTAGATTATAAATTATAATTTTAGCTACAATAGCAACTCTCGCTAGAACCACCGCATGCGACGTCTTCAAGACCAATGCTACTGGCCACTTGTGCACAAGTTACTGTGAGTACACGTGGCTAGCTTGTTCAAAAACCAGCGAGTGGCGTGTAAAGTCGGCGACAATTCAACTTTTTTTGAGAGCGTTTATACAAGCAACTAACGGAGCGAGTGAATCGCGTACATTGGTCTAGTTTACAAGCTGCTTGTGAAAAAGCCGGCTTTTAGTTTGTAAACTTGCTCCGTGTACTTGAGCCTTAAGGGAGGAAGCATTCAAAAGAATTCCATCCTGCACTGTTTCGTTGTAGTTCTATCGTTGGATTTCCCATAAATCGCAAAAACAGATAGACGTGAAAGGTGTGTTTATGTATGTAAATTGTGATAACAGCGTAATGTTGACTAATCTAACAAAAAAAATTTTTTTGTTGTTATTACCGTTGTTATTTTATTATACATATTTAATATTTACGATAATAAATCGTCGTCACGGCTTGCTTTAATGAATACGGATGGAGTCTCAAGAGCATGAAGGCGCCGCCGACTTTTCTCCAATCCTAATCTACTTGACTAGCCGTCAACTAGACCTTGTATACACATATTGTTGTTAAAGTTAAATGACAGTTTAACAGACTGATTTTTATGAATGGGAAATTTATGTATATATGTCTAGTGAATGTAAAAGAATGAATAGATGACGATGAGATGTGTTGATAAGGTATTAGACGACAACCTTGAAGGTGTCAATGCCTTCAAAAAAATTTGTCAAGTACAATAATTTTCCTCTTAAAGGTCCTATAAGAGTTTTTTCTGCCATTCAGAATTTTATCACATTTTTCTTTAATGGAAAGCTTCAAGATATACACCTTGAAATGCTCTATCGAAAGCACGTTTAATTTTAACAATATTTCAAAAATCAATGTTTGAAAATTGATAAATTTCGTTCGCCAAATCAAAGAATCTCTCCAGACTCCCCTTAAATAAGAGATTGGATAATAATCCTCAAAATATTACTTTCTTTAATTAAACGTGTCGTAATCATCAAGTAAAGACGGTGGTGTTTGAATCTTTTTATTTGTGATCACTTTTAATCAATTATTTAAATGTTCCCGTCTACGATCCATAAATTTTACATTACCATCATTGACAGTCTTGATGAGAACTTATTACATTTAAACATTATTAAATTATTTATTTATCTACATTAGAGAGTTGTTTGGATTATAAAAGATAATATGCGGGAGAATCAGTTTCTAGTTTCTTTCGCTATAAACCAATATTTAATAGTGCAAAATTGATGCGGGTAATTGATGTTTTATTCCATATGATCATCTGTTAAAATTGCAATACAATCAACATTATTTAGTCGAAATGTTTCATGCTTTCATGCATATTTACGATAAAGTGTGTGGAATGTTTAATGTTTTATCCAAACACATCTATAATCTATAGGTGTATTTGCAATGTTTTGAATGTCAAATGAAACGGAAATCATGGTTTCATTTTTAATGATTGTACTCTCATTATTGTTACAATTTATCAAGGTGAATTTCTTAATGAACATGTAATACGAATTCTAATAAATAAACTAGAGAGGTGGAATAAAAACGTAAATAAAAACAACTAGAAATACCATAAAGAACCGGGGGCATTGTCCACCGTTTTGTTTATAAGTATTTTCTACCATATTGGGACAATGTCCAGTATTTTCTCACTGGTTTCAGATGCTGACAAGATGGTGTTGTAATGGTAGAACAGCAGGTCGAAGACCCTGTCGTTATGGTAGCAATTGTAGTATGTAGTAGTAGAGTAAATCAACAATATATGTATACATATAATATATGATTGAATTATTCATTTATGCATGTATGTTTATATCAACAACATTCTTTACATTTATGTAATCATAAGAGGAAATTTGCGTATATCGATAAAATTAGTAAATATTTGCCAATGTAATCTCGTTAAAGAATTGCATCGATCTTCATCAAATTTGTCGTCATGTAAACAAAATTGAAGCCTCTTTCCTTCGATTGAATTCACACATACATACACGCATACAACCACAAAAGATTGCTCTTTTTATCCCCTTGGCAAGAATGTAATTCTATCACGTTCCATTAAAAATTAACCGGACCAAACAGGTGCATCAGGTGGATGGGTGATTTCCTTCTTCAATTTGTTGTGATGAACGTTGAACTTTTACAAGTTTGAAAAATACCTTGATGAATATTACATGAATGAAAATTGATGCTAGACCAGTTAGATGAAAGAGACTATTGTTTTACGATAAATAATTACACTATTGTGTTGTGTATTGTATATTATTTCTATTGTGGATTGTCAAGTGGGCGCCCAGAAATTATTCTTTATTCCTAGTGTTAAACAGTATGAAGTTTTAATTTGTTCAATCTCTAAGTGAATTAATTTTGATTCCGATCGGTTCCGTTCCGATAACGTACAAAATTATAAATTAGAACCAATCTCTAACTAACGATGTTCTATTGTAACACGAGATTAATCTTTTTCATCGTCTTCATCTTCTTCGTCCTCATTCTCGACTTATTGTATTATCTTACCAATAATATCTATTGAGTAAAACAAGGTCGTGAATCCGATATGAAACTTGAAACCTTCCAGCCGTATTCTTTATCATATTGTTGTTTCGTTTTCATTAAATCCAAAGTACCTATTTGGTCCATTCAAATAACTAAACAGAATTTTTATCGTCAAGTAGATAATTTGAATAGTAAGCTGTTTATTGTAATTATCATTGTTGTATAAAGTTAATAATAAAAGCGACAAAAGTAGCAATTGTGTCAACAATAGTATTAAGATTCAACAATAATCATGCGAGACATCGTGAATCATTTTATTATAATTATTAACAATTTGTATTCAGTAGTATGAAACCTAAGAATTCAATAGAAAAAAAATTGGTGAAATATTTACACAGTGGTTTTCGGGTAGAACTACCACAACTCGATTGAGTTGTGAATATTTTATTAGTTTTAGATTGGTATAGTGTTTTAAATAAACATCTAAAACCTACCCAGGTGTCCCCCTTTGATTTTAATGAAATTTCTATCTGTTGTTCACTGCCGAAATCTAAGGGATGCATTTTTTTTTTATCGGCAGAAAACATATCTTGGGGTTAATATCACTGCTCAAAATTTTGGATCTAAGTAGGTACTTTCTAAATTTCCTATACTTCCAATTACAATAATCGAATGGGACAAATGGCATTGTTTTCTAGTTAAAAAATGATGGAGTGGTTTTTGTTGCACAGTAAAATATTAATTGGGGCAGAAATTATAGGGGTTGAACATGACAAAATTGTTATAACACGAAAAGAAGTAGAAGATACCTCTTTTTTTTGGATTTTTCTGAAAAATTGTTTAAAGGGTGAACATCCCCAATCTCCAAGCAAATCTACACCGATCAGGATGAAAGTTTCGACAAATTCTCTCTTTTTTTTGTAATTTAATTCATAAAGGGTGTATTTTTTAAATTTTCAACCGCTGTTACATAGTAGAGTGTTAATTTTATTTGATACATAGCTACCCTTACATCCTTATCAGGTCCTCATTGTAGGATCCTCATCCGGACCTGTTTTCTATGAGAAGAACCCCTGATTAGTTCCTATCATATAACTCGAAAAATTTCTATTCGGGTAGATTGACTTAATATTTATATTTTATGCGTATACAACATAAAAATCTTGTATGAAACAGTTTGATGATTTCCAAATGAATTATCTGGTGTTATTGTTGTATGAGGGTCAAAAATCTCACTAATATAAACGATTTAGTCTCATAATCATCAGACTGTTGTTTGTTATAAAATTTCAACGACGAATCTGTTCTTTCTTTCACAACAAATTGCGGTCCATTAAAAATCTAATTTTATTTTGATCATATTTTTGAATATAAGAGAGATCCGTACAATAATAATAATAATAATAATAACAATGAACAATAATGTTGGTTAAAAATTATGAGAATGGATTGGAGGAGGACCGCCCACCATGCTGGACTCCGTGGCGCGTTTCTATAATCTTTGAAATAGATCATTCTCTTATTGTACAAAAAAACGATAAGATTCATATTTCATTCGATTTGTATGTGTGTGTCTGCGTGTTTATGTGTGTGGTGCATGCTTTCACAATCGATCTTATCAATATTGTAACGTCATAAGTTCATAACGTTAAAAACCAGAATAAGACTGATGTGTATTAGTCTCCAAGTTCAAAATCACCATCTTCATACTCGAGTATTTTTAGATGTTGTAAAGTTTTCTTATAAATGCCACAACCATTAGTCTTTGTGGTGGACTATTTTCGTCAAAACAACAGAATAAAACGACAGCTACTACCACAACCAACAAGATAGCAACCTATCATCAAATTTAGAACCGTTAGTCAAAGAAAAAATGAAAGAAGACATTATCGAAATGCTGAAATCCAACTAATTTCCGATCTATATGACGAGTAAATACTATTATTTTATATTATGAGTATTATGACCAATGATCGACTCTTAAACTGTTCTAGCATGTATATAATCATTCACTTCTAAAAGTAAAATGAATGGTCAAAGTTGCTCTTATTGCTACAATGATGGTTATTTATTCTATTTACTTACTTCCCTTTCAACATTACGGAAATAAACGAATAAGACTACTGTTGTATAAATATACATAAACGTAAAAGATAAATTATCCACTTTCTTGTTGAATATTTCAAAAGGTAAAAACAATATACAGAGTCTCTTGCAAAAGTATTCCATCTTAATTAGAAAAAAAACTAGACTGTAAAAAAGGCGAAAAAGAAGTTAATTTCAGTGCTTCTGCCTTTAATTTAACTTGATTCTTTTCATTATTAGCGTCACAATTGTGGTATTTTTGTACAAACAATTAATGATAATTGTTGAAAGACGATTTATTTATTCAATTTAAGGAATATTTACTTTGTAGACTTGCAGAAATTATTATCGTTTTTAACTGATTGATTAATAACAAGAAGTTCAATTTTTTTCGGGATAATAACGGATAATTTCAAAGGGACAAATCGAGATGAAATCAGTGAAATGTAACGAACAAATTCGATTCGACTTGGATTTTATGTATAAAATATCAATTGATAAAAAGTTTCTTATTTAATTGGAAACGTTCTTATTTAGATTTAAACGGAACGCGCGGTGAGAGTTTGTTTGCATGATTATATCGTCTCGACCAGGCTCTTGATTCTTCCTTGTAAATAGGTACAAGAAAACTTCCCAATTAAATTCATTTTCTATTTGAGTAAAATATGTATCATCTTTTTGTGGGGCTTTGGTGTAAAAAAGGCTTTCGAGGGTGGTTGTCACTATTATAACGGAATTTTAACAGATCAGCATTTGGAAAGAAAGATATTCAATAAGAGGAAGGGGGTAGGGTAACTGATAATATTTTGTGTATTTACCGAATTTCGGCATGAAATAGAAAATGACAGGAAATAAAGAATGTTAGTACAATAAAATGCAATACTTACGCCACAGCCTCTATCTCGAACGGAAGTCAAGTCGATTAAATGTAAATAGATATGATATAATTTATCTTATCCTTAATACATTAAAATATCAAATGTGACTATGAAAACTTATGTCAGCTCTTAGTAAATCCGGATTATTGACATAATCACAGGTATTATTGAATATTGTAAATTGATAAGTTTTCAAATATACAATTTCATATAAGTCTTAGCTATATAATCATGTTGAGTGAGACGATTCGAAAATCAGAAATGATTGAGAGATCAGAAACATAATTTAATTCGATCTAAATCTCAAGGTGCCAATATAATACGCGAAAAGTCACTAAGGGACTCTTAACATACAGATATAAAACAACCTAACTTGTTAAATCCAGGATAACTTTAATGTAATTTTGTTCTTTTTGCTCCGATAGAAGATTGAGGATTTATCATAAATAAACTTTCCGAAAATACCCCAATGGGAGACGGTGTTTATGTTTAATTTCAACTCTTTCATTCTTCCTCGTATACTGTTGTGTAAAGTGGTATAGATACACTCAGGAGCACATAAAAGAGACCACTTAGTAAATTATAACTTTCTCTAAAGAGGGTGGTTCTACAAATTTGCTATGGCGGAAACTGGCTACAACACGCCCTACCTCTTCACCTTCTTCCGCTGACGAGAGAAAGAGTCTGACTTACACGAACCGAAAAATATGATATTCTTTGCTCAAGAGTCGGTCTCTTTTATGTGCTCGTGAGTGTACAATCAGACAGTCTACTAGTCTGACAGTGATCTTCAAAGTTTCTTAACTTTGAAGATCACTCAGAACTTAAAAGGAACCCCTTCATGTCCGTATATAAACATTTTTTCAGTTAATATACATTACTTAAATAACGTGAGTGCTCTATAATTTTTATTTTAACTCGTCTAATCCCCAAAGATGAATAGCGGAAAACAGTTTGAAGACCACTGATACTAGACGATTATTGTTAATTAATTATTTGATGTTTGTTAAATAAGAGAGGTGACATCAAGTCCTTGAACTTGTACCATGTGCAATGAACTTGGGCATATCTCTTCTTCCTCTAAACATTGTTCGCAGCTGTATAGGTGAAGTGTGGGCTTGATCAATGCATCATATGTAGGCGTATGCGTGTATTTTTTTTTTTTTTGATCACCACCACAATCATAATACGCACTATTATTGTGTAATCGTAATAACGACGACAAAGGGGTTATTACATAAATATCAATGTAAAAGATCTAGCCCTATTTAAACAAGCCAATTAATTATTTCCGGTTCAACAGTCACATTACTTATGTAATAATAATAATAATAATAATAAAAACAACAGCAACATCTTCCTTCCGCCCTTAAATTCCAAGATTGTAATCATCTTAGTCACCTTCTTACAAGATTAGAAACATCGTTCAATGAACGACGACATTAAAACGATTCTATTCTTGTTGTGTTGTTATAATTAGATTAGGATATTTATGCAAAAATACGTATGTAGTTATCATTATAGTAAGTTCATATAATATTTACCACAATTATTATATTACTCTAGTTAATGTTTGTTGAAATATAATTCATTTATTATATGAAAGATGAACTTGGTTTGTTATATTTAAGCATAATCGATGTTTATTTGCTCTAAATCTAAGATTAGATTATTAGATTTTAGTGATTTGTGAACACGTGTATGAATGTTACAATATGAAGACTTGATTTCTATAGGGATGAAAATCTAAATGTATACGATTCGTATGAAACTCTTTTTATTTAGCAAGCGACTCGAAAAATATTTCATAGATTTGTAGGGGAATCTTCATAGAACATTTAAGCAAAATTAGGGCCTTGTAGCTCATTTAAAAGTTGGTCAAAAAATGTTCGTTTTGGATAAGATCACGATTTAAAAAAAACAATAGTTAAACACACAAAACGACTAAGAATGACTCGAATACACATTACTCTTTAGTTTTGTTTTTCTCCATTACATCCTAGAAAAAATGGGTGACATTTGCCCTAGCTTCAGAATAAAATAGAGAAAAACAATAAAAATCAATATTGGGAGGATCCCCGAGACATTCCATGTTGGTTAACGCGTAAATTTAGTTTTTGAAAATCGCGACCGTCAAAAGCGAGCGATTTTTGACCAACTTCTATGAGATTCTAATTTTGATAAACCGATCTCTATGCACCCTCGTATAAATCCATGAAATATTTTTCGAATCGCTCGCCAACTATAATAGGAGTCGCACACGAATCGTATACATTTAAATTTTATCTCTGTAGGTACAGCTATGTGCATGAAAAAAGTAACGATTCTTGAGCGAGAAATAACCATTATTTTAGTTGTGTAAACCAAGCTTTCTCCATCTTGAAGGAAAGATGGTGGATACCATTGCCGCCTACTGTTTTTGGTTGAGTATCTTTCTTTTACAATTTTGATCTGTTAGTCATTGTGAGGACCATCCTTGTTAACCTGACTTACACAGCCTCACAATTATCGTCAACTTTTCTATGCACCTAGCTGTACATATACCTATGTGTGTATTTGATGAAATTGAATTTTGATTAAATTTACAAATGGATACAATTTGTCTTATTGTTAGAAAAGATTTCCCTATTGTTGTTGGGCAAAATAATAAAAACAATTTTACAGTAAATGAAAAAATTCCATCACAGACACAACAAGAAATATTTCTCAAGAAATGAATCCAACAAAAACACGTACTGTACAATAGTACCTACAAACAACAACAACAATAAGAAAAAGATCGATGACTTGATAGTTGTTGTATACATTTATATGGATTACGTTTTTCTTGAACTGTATGTATCCGGAAAAGGAAGTTTCCATCGGAGCCGGTTTATTTCTCAAGACCGAATGCTGTCGTCGCCCTTGATAAAAACATCCATGGTTCTTATGGGAACGGCAAATTTGACCGTTTATTATGAGCCGATTATTTCAACCAAAATCCTCTTAAACAAAATCGCAGATTTGCGAGAAGTTATCGAAAAGATAAGCTATGAAGAAGTGAAAAGTTTTCCTTTAACTGCGCCTCCGTTAATTAAACATTGAAATTGTAATTTCTTTGGAATCTATTCAGATCCTGTACTCCGACTAGTTTTTAACGTGCACTTGATTGATTTCAGCCTCATAATTCAATTATCACAGTACACACATTGCAATTAATCAATTTTACAGTTGTTTTATGCAATTTTTTTTTGTACACATCTTCAAATTTAAATTGTAAACTTCTGTTGATCATTATTCACAAATCTCTCCCCAATTGTACTGAAAAACAGCTGTTTGTCTTCAACAAATAAATTATTCAAAGACTGTAAGATCTTAAATGCTATATAGTTAATGGTTTTTCAGTTTAATTGCATCTTAAAAAACACACATACTCATCATCAATAGAGGGTTCAAGATACACGCACGTACAATAACTCTAGATCGAGTTTTCAACGATATAACACTATCCGGTATTTTATTTGAAAAAAAAAAAAAACTGTGGTAATAGTAGATCCTTTTATGGCCATTGAAAGGAATCTTTAAATAGGTAGGTGTGACTATCAGTTGGATTATTTTCAAGGGGAAAAAAACGAAAATTATTTATTTCTATACAAATCAATATATTGCAAAGAAGACTTTTTATTGTAAGGGTGTGTGTGTGCATGCTGTGGTTGACAAGTTGGCAACAATCCAATTCTTTAGAATTGACAATTTATTTATCGATAATACTATAACAATTTTCTTATTTAATATTTTTTTATGTTTCAGCTGAAAGTGACATTTGTACATTCGCCTTATTGAAAGCTCATTACACTGCCAAAAATGCACCTGAAACTGGATTATTCACCGCATCGACACGTCCACAAGCCTTACAAGCATTATATGAATCGGCGACAAAGACGCCTGTTCATCTTATGCGTCAAATGGATCGGTGGCGTCGCGATGGACATCGGTCGTCACGCTTCTTCCTCTGTACACCAGTATTGGGGGAGAGAAGACGAAAGATACGCACGAAAATCGACATCGATATTGAAACAAGAATGGTAAGAAATGTTTTAATATTGCATTATTCTTTCGTTTTATTACATTTTCATTACACGTTTATTATTATTAGTAGTAGATAAATAGGTACAACAAAATCTAATATAGGATAGGTCTTGAAATTTGTGACTCATTAATGTGAAGACGTGAGTAGTTAAATGATTACGATTAGTTTTAAAATTGGCTATAAATTCAATGGGAATCGGTGGTTGTTTTTGTACATGAAGTCGTATAAAAGAACTTTCTTGCATGTAGATAAATTGATTTTCAATTAAATTCATAGGTAGTGTAAAAAAGTGAGAAAAAATTTACAATATCTCATTAGTTTCTTACATGAATATGAAAGGTGATACGATATCCATATCGATAAATCGATAACATGGCACACAACCTACTTACGATAATTAACAATTTCAATAATGTGTTTTATGTATACAGGCTGTCCCGTAAGTCGCACATTTTCTGCTAAGGGGCGCGATAGGGGATGAAATTCTAAGGTGAAAAGTCCTATACCATTTTTTCATCTGACGCACATGTGATGTGATTAGTTATTAATTAAATCATGTAGCCAATCAAGTGCTCGATATAGCAATAAAGCGAGAAGGAAAGATTGTGGGAAGCAGACCAGTTGATCAGTTATTAGCAGGCTGATTGGTTACTTGATTTAATTAATTACTATTTACCTGTGCATCAGATGGAAAAATGGTATAGGACTTTTCGTCTAATAAATTTATCCCCTATCTTCCCCTTAAAAGCAAATGCGTGACTTACGGGACACCTATAGGTCGTTCTGTGGTACAGGCCCGGACTGGACAGGGCGGATGAGTGGAGATTTCCGCCAGGGCCAACTGTCTTTAGGAGGCCCACGCATAGAATCGACTCCTATCAATCGGCACAATAAAACTCTTCAATTGTTGCTGTTCCTTTCCCATACTTACAATTTTTCAATTTGTAAAGTGTACAGTTTTGTATTAAGGCTATTTGGAAGCGGGCTTCGTTTTATTGTCTGAAAAAGTGACAATTTTTAATCATCGATTTCTCGGTTATTTTTTGAGATATTCAAACTCTGTGACCTGCATTGAATTGGGCATTTTACCGTATACCCAACAGACTTTTCCATTTTGGAAAATTTTCGCTAAATTTAAAAGTGCAGAGGAAAATGTCGGAGCATGTCAAAAAAATTCAATACAACCCAATATTTTCAGAAATAAAAAAGGAAATTGAATAGAATCCCCCAATGCAGTTGACTTTTGTCTATTTATTCATGCAAATTTTATTAAATTATTTTCACTTTACAAGAAGTTATGTGACCCAACTTAACACTACTTTTTAGGACAAAAATCATGCTATTTCCGTATATTTGGAAAATTTAAACTGTTTTCCATGGAAAATCGGCTGTCCCCCCATGAAGAATAAAATTTGTGATCGATTGAAGTATTTTGGAAGTCCATATCTCTACCCGTTTACAAATGACACGACCCAAGAGTTCGCTTATGGAATCTCCATGTAATTGTAGGATTTCAAAATCAAGCTCGCGAATCCCCTTAATGAGCCACTGATATAACATAAAATAAAGTCATTATTTTCTCACCTACCTCCTCCTCCCCCACTGTTCTTAAATACCGACATTTTGTTAAAAGCTTCAACGTTAATACTATTTACAAATTCTTTTATAAGACTTGATATATTTATTACACCCACTGAATCGTACATTTAAAACTCGGAATGTATTTACAAAAAAAAACAACGACAATACATTTAAAATTCATCACTTAATCAGTGAATTTATTTCCGTCTGTATACCGAGTTGTTTTTTTTTCCCCATTCGAATTGTTTGCAATATCTACAAGGAATATAATAAATTTAAGGAATAAGGAGCGTATAAAATAACAATAATTGACCTATTGTTGTTGTATTTGAAGTAGTTTAGAAATGAATTAGAAAAGATATGAAACACCCACTTGTCGTGTTGTTGTGACGAATATTTTTAGAGAAATCATGAATAAATTACAAGTTCAACTCGACAACCTTGAAAGCAAAATCTATTTCTAACGAAAATCGACGCGTACCTTGACCTATCAGAGATGTTCTTTTTACTTAAAACTTCCACGAGGAAATTGTAAGAGAAACGTTAAAAATTTTAATAAAACTAATTTTATACAGGATTATTCACGTCGGACGAAAAGCTTTTGGAGCATAGAACACCATCATTATTTGTAGATTTGAAAAAGATTTCAAAAATTTATAGGGTAGTTCTTGGAGATCATTTTAGCAAAAATTTAGCTCATTTTTGAAAATCTCGACTTTGTCCAAAACGAACATTTTTGATAGTCCTCCAAATGAGCTACGAGGTTCTAATTTTACTAAAACAATCTTCAGGTAGCCCCCTTAAAATCCGTAAGTAAATTTTTAAATCGCTGGTCAAATTATGAGAGTTGCTGCTATAAGAACTTTTCGTTTGACGTGAATAACCCTTTATAATAATTGAAAGTGTAAATTATGCTACTAGCGACAATCAACCTACAACTTGTTAGATTCCACTTAAAAGGTCAAAATAGTCTGTTTATTGTTGTTTTAACATGAAAAAAAGACTTGTTCTTTTCCTGTTACCATATTTGTCGTGTGTGGGTGTTCAACCTTTCAAGGCATTAAATTTTTATTGCAAAGCTTTCTATTTAATAATAATTTTTTTAGCCGGCTGCTGTTAAGGAGCTTCGCCGTTGGACATCCAGTGAGGCTTTAGGTGATATTACTGTAACACCTGATTGTCTTAATCGTATACAACCGAATACAACTACCACTGATGGCGAACTCACTGATGGTACTGTTGTATCAGATGACGAGGGCATTGATCATAAATTACCATCACCTGAAGAACAACTTCAAGTAGTCGCTCTCAAGTATGATTAACAACAACAACATACAGCGCCGTCTCTTTAACAGTAGCTAAAATTCAAATCAATTTCAGGTTTCCTGCTGAAATTGTAGCTGTTGATGTGTCTGGTCGTAGCTTCGATCGGATGTCTTTACAAAGACGATCTCTATTGCATCATGGTGATGGGAGGATTGTAGAGGATTCGATTAGAAGACGAACACGTAGTCGCCGTCCTAGAAATCGTAGACGTAACACTTTAGCAGGAACTGATCAGAAGGAGATTAGAGATGCTCTTACAGCCGGGTAATTTTTTTTTTTTGTATTTCTTATTTTCGTGGGTAAATCAGGGAACTACTAACAAACAAAAACGAGTGTTTGTCTTTATGTAAAATAAAGGGGAAATTGTCTAATTAGTTGCACATTTGATAATAATGCATGATTAAAGCTTTATTTAAGAAAAAGAATATTATCGAAAATTTCTATTTTGTGTAAATACAGTATGTACGCTAAAATATACAGTAGCGAGTTCGTGTTGTAATCATTCGAGGTAATAATAGCACACATTATAACGAATTGTATGTTTATCTATGACTTTTCTAAGTGTACAGGTACTGTAGGTAAAATCGCTTAAAAAAGGGACACTTTTTACAACTGTTTCAGTACTGTATATTTTGGCGCATACCGTATTATTGTGTTGCATTATATCATTGTTCTAATTGCTATTGCTTAACAGGGAGGAGCCAAGCTCTTCAACTAATAATCCTGAAACTGAAACACCAAGTATCACTACTACTACTACTGCTACTACAACAGTATGTCGTAGTAAAAGCAGCGATCTTTTACGTTCATCAACATCACCAAAAAAAGACACATCATCATCATCATCAACATCTGATAAAAAATCACACTTTAACACACTTAAACAATGGGGCAAGACACGTTACAATCTTTTAATGAATAAAACAACCATTGATAATAATAATAAAAAGGACGATATTGATGATTTTAATATTTATGAAACTGTAACAATGAAACGTAAACGTAATATTGATAAACAACGCAGTAAAAGTCATGAAAGGAATTCATCAATATCATCATCGGATAAATCCAGTGTTAATCTACCATTATCCAGTCCATTATCATCAGTTATGAATATTGCTGTAAAATTACGTGAAAGTTCCACACAGAGACGTCAACGGCGTTCTTTTAATAATAATAACAACAATAATAATAATAATAGTAATAATAACAATAATAAAGATGAACCACCACATTCATCTAGTGGTAATTGGAGTGCTAGTTCAGAGAGTGGCCGTGCCTCAATTGGTTCAGAATTCACAAATACAACACAACCGAAATCAACAACTCCAACAACAATAACAACAACTTCCAATAATTCATTGAATCAACAACAAGCACCGAATTCGGTCAACAGTCGACGTCGCTTCAATACAAATAACACATCAACATCGAGTAGTGTAACAAGTGAAGGTACATTAACACCTGATATTATTCACGATCTACATGAAGATGGTGAGACAAGTTCAGTATATTCGTGTGATACTGAAGGATATTACACTTCATTTCATATGGATAGCGGTTTGAAAACATTAAAAGAAGAAGAATTACCATCAACACCACTACATTCAACTTCAGCATTTTCAAATTCTAGTTCAAACAATACAGTATTAACAGCTGAAAATGAATATGAATTATTTGGTAAAGGCTCAACATCTACAACGACCAGTTCAGCTGGTACAGTATGTACAACATTAAGAGCATCGGAAAGTAATCGTTCGTTAGGTTGTCCGGCAGTACCTGAAAGAAAAAGCTCTTTAACAAAATATCCAAATAAAGAATTAAATGATGATAGTGATAAGACTGGTACAGTAAAACGTAGTCCTGCTACAACAAATAAAGCGAATGTTATTGCAATGGTACATAAAGAAATCGATGGTGATATCTCACCAGATAGTGGACATAACACATCTAGTTCACCGATAGAATCAACAAATAGTCCGAATGGTATACGAAGTGGATCGGAATTTGAATTCTCAGAATCGTCCGATATGGAAGGTGCGGAACGTATTGAAAGGATACGCATTAAAACAACCATCAATTCGAGTAGGATACCATCGATGTGTGTTATAACACCACCACATAGTGATGATGAAAGTATTAAAAGTTTTAATTCATTCAATAGAATAAAAATAACAACACCAATGGATAAATTTGCATTAAATTTAAATGAAGATTTCATTGATAATAGTTTAAAATCGAGCGATTCCGATAAAGAGAACGAAAATATCCAAATGAGAATCATTAAAACTACAAATAAAGTACAGGTGATTAATGTTAATCCACAATCAGGCTATGCTACAGTTGAAACAATCGAAGAGGATATTAACAAGAATAGGACGAAAACTATACGAGCACCATCACCTAGTGGTGGAACATTAACAATAAATCCATCACCTGTAGATAAATTACCACAATGCCAACCGATAATTAAAGCATCTCTATTGCCTTTAAATAATGTATTTGGTAGAATCAAAACAAATTTAGTTAATTTAAGACAGAGACGTGATAGTAAATCGCCGAATAGAAATTATGATGGAAATATAGAGACGATTAATTGTGGTGATTATGTAACATTAGCTGATGTACAAAATAATAATAATAATAATAATAATGCAGATGATGGTAATGAGAAGAATGTATCAATAATAAAAGAGAAACAACAATCCGGAAAGATTCGTGCAACTGAATATGTTTCATTAGATGAATTGCCATGTAATGAGAAACATGCAATTACAACAACAACAACAAATCAAGGAAATATCGATTCGCTTGAAAGGAAGAGACGTCAAGGTGCTCGTGTTACATTAGATGCAGAAGGGAAAGTTGTTTATAGTTCGGATAGTTTAAGGCGACGTAAAGATACACATACAACTTTTGAACCAGGACCGTTTGTTAAAACAACATCACCAGTCCAAAGTCCAATACCATTGCATCGTATACCAAAACAAATACGTCCTGTTACTAGTCAAGATAATAATAATTACCGTCCATTATCACCACAATTAGGTAAATTGATAATACGGGCGACAACAACAACAGGTGTGACACCATCACAGACAACTAGTGAGATAATACGTGTACCATCATCGATAGTTGCACCAAATACACGTTCATTATCACCGAAACCAGCACGTGGTGCTTATGTTCACATACAAGAAACTATAGGATCTACTCAAGACAAAGGTAAGAATCATCATCATCATCAACAACAACAACAACAACAAGAACAACAACCTATCCAAAATTTTGAACCATCACATACCATAAAATCCAAAATAAATCACCAACGGAAAATAAAACGACGCGATAGTTACGTGATTGCAAATACAATTTTAACTAAAACTAATTTAAATAATGATAAAAATCGAAATAATATAGAAGATAAGATAGAGAAACAGATAGCAGCAGAATTGTGGCGTGAACGTATCAATTATCCACCAACTGTATCACCGAAATTTAATCAACGACAATGCCATTTATATAGTCAAAATCATGCAAAAGAGATCTTATTAGCATCACCATCGAATCGTGTTATCATACCACCGGATAGTAATGAACATCGTGCTAGAATCCTTTCGATATCAAGTAATAATACCGAAATTTGGTAAATTCCTACACATTTCCCCCTTATCTTACGATATGCTGTATACAGGGTGTAATCGAAATCCCAAACAATATTCAAACCTCACTATCCTTATAACATGCAATAGAGTGTAATAATAGTATATTATACAACGAGTCTATAATGAATGCTATTATTACCGAGAATGAAGTTTACAACAAGAGCGAGCGGAGCGAGCGAGTGTTGTAATCATTCGAGGTATTAATTAGCATTCATTATAAGCGAGTTGTATACTATACTTTATCTACGACTTATTTCTACGTGTATAGGTACTGGTAGTGTACAAGAATATTTACCTTCGTGTCATTTTCGATTCTGAAATCGCACAAAAAATTGACACTTATCACAACTATTTGTTGAAACTGTTTTATTTTTTGCAATTACCACGATTTTTCACATTTAACAAAAACTATTATCTACTAAATTCGTTTTCTTGGTCACTTTCCATTGTAAATACTACGAATTTTCTCACAACTAAATATTTTTTTGAAATGTCAGAAAAATTAAATGTCATATTGGCATAAAAACGCCCACTGTAGGCCTACTTGTTGAAATTATCGTGTTAATTATTTTTGTCGTTACCATGGTTTTTTGATATTAGAGAAAAACATTAATTGAAATACTATTTTCTGATTGGCTTACGAGAATCATTAATCCCTAAGGGATTAATGACCATTAATCCCTTAGGGATTAATATAGGTCATTATATTACAAAAACCACAAGTATAATGATCACTTTATATATAAGTCGTAGATAAACATATTTTGAAAGGTCGAAGAAAAAAAATTTACTAAAATTGGACAAGTTTTGACCCATTGTTTGATGGTCGCTGGTCTTTGACTAATCTACCGTAATGTTGTCGAGAGTTGATAAAAAGGTCTGTCGCGTATACACAATTATCTATCAATAACATTGCTGGATTACAGTGACTCTAAAAATCTTAGAGAAGTTTTCAACCCTTTTTTCTCGAAAACGAAGCCCTATTGATCCCCTAACATATTATCAAAATCTGCTCAATTTTCCGAGCTCTATACGTGGTTTGAGGATTGTCAGGGATTTCGATTACACCTTGTATGTTTGAAGAAAATCAATGAAACTTTCATAGCCACCCCTCAAGTCCAACCCCCGCACTCCTAATTCAACTCGATGAAATATCCACACATATCAGTTGTAATCGAGACAACAACAAGTTTGGTGGTGGTGATGGTGGTGATAGTCGGTCCTTTCTTTTATCATCCATGATCCTTTAAAGCTTTGGTGATTGGCCATATTCATCAATATGATTAACGCTCTTTTTTTATTGTTTCTCCGGTCGGGTATAGCACTATTGTTTCTTGTGAATATGGCCGGTTTAATTCAACTAAGAAGAGTGCAATTGTATATTTTTTTTCTTTCCAAGTCTTCCATAGATTTTTAGTAAATTTTCGGGATTTTGTGATAATTTCGTTGAAAGACTGATCCACAATAATTGTGTACGAGATGTTCAACATTTATTCTATTTGCACTGCATCTTAAAATTAATTTGTACATATTTTTAAGTTTTTTATTTTTTTTATTTTGAGAATCTTGTATATAAAATAGTTATATATAATAGCAAATGCATGCTGTGTGTTTTATTTAATATGAAAATATTGTCGATATTTTCACAAAATTATCATCAAATCATTGGTCGTAACGGTAAACGTTAACTCTATCAAGCATGTTTTTATAATAAAAGTTTAGCGTTAGTGTTTTACCGTTAACGTTCGTATAGAGGATGATCTTATCGTAACTTATTTGTGAATTATTAATTGATTATTATTAATAAAAAATTTAACTTTCTTTAAACCATCTGTTTGTGCTAATTCATTACTAAATTTTGTGCAATATCTAACATGTTTTTTTTTTATTGTTTTAATTTTCAAAGAAACGAATCAACAAAATTGGTTTCAATAGTAATTAAAACTAATTTCATTTAATTTCCTCTAATGAGTCATTCACATGTGCTATTCATAAACTCATTTCTGTTTCATTCACACTACGGTTATTATAATATGCATTTACACACATATACAAAAAGTCTATATTTGAAATCACATCCAATGACCAGGATACGTACCTATTGTGTATAGATGATATCTTGTAGCAATCACCGCTTGGTAAATTCCATATAATCAAATCAACATCCATGTACAGTATGTAATAGAATTGCCTTTTTTGTGTGTGTTCCATTTTGCACTTGAATTTCTCAATAAACACTTGTGTTTTAAATACACATTCTACTATTGGTACACATACATAAAATACACTTGACTTGCACGATAAGCATGAGAAGCACCCTTAAAACTTGTTGTTTTATGTTTAATTGCTATCCATTGTGACGCATGTTGTTGTGATTCAAGATACAATCAGGTGAGATTTTTATAGATTTTTACACTATGTGGACAACGAAAAATTGCATGAAACATTAAATGCATGTTAGTGTTGAATTTATCCAAAGTTTAAATCAATATGTCAATTGGATATATTCAAATGAATTTCTTTTCCAGACCGAGTACCTTCACCATCTAGGGATCAAGCATCTGAAATGTATACAAATTATAGAGGTATCACTTATCAAGTACCAACAACAGATCGTCGAAACAATCTAGAAAATCAGTATTATCACCATCAAATCTATCAAACATTACCAACAAAGAAAACACAATATTTCCAAATTGATCTGAATGAAGAACGGTCAGTAACGCCGGATATAACACGAGGATTAGATAGGAATTTTCTTATAGACCGTCAACTAATTCACAATTCAAATCAGGATTCGTTATTAAATCAAAAATTAGGTATTCCAGTTAAGATTCCCGATGTGAGTTCATTTAAATCACAAGACAAAGTGCCTTTATTTGGTGGTAAAAATCGGGAGACATTTACTAAATCAAATTATCAATTTGCTCACATATCACCGCCATCCAAATCAATTGATGACAATAATGATACAATTCGAATTTCACCAATTGATCCACGTAATAATTGTGGTTTCAAATCATCGACACCATCCTCAAAGACTGCCATTAATTTAGAAACGAAATTATTATCACCGAAAAAATCAACAATGAGCAATGATGAATTATATGCTGTTATACATAAAAGTAAAAAGAAGATGAATATCAATGATGAAATACCAACAACATCATCACCTGTTGTTGTACCTGAAACTGTTAAAATTGTAAAATCACCAGAAACTGGTTATATTGGTGATAGATCAAAATCTAGATTGAGTTGGTCACCATCCAAAGGTGAATATATTGATTTCAATTCAGATATTGATAAATTATCACCACCGAACGAGATGAGATCACGACAAAGCTGGGCTTGTAGTGATCGTAAAGGTAATTGTCAAACGTCCAGATTAGATTTTAAAAAATTACTTTTACAAAAAAGTAATGTATTGACAAGTAATACAAAGAAATTATCAGCTGTTGAACAGTTGAAATTGTCAAAACAACAAATAGCCACAACTCCACCACAATCACCAATGAATATTTTAGAATTAAGCGGTTCACCACGTAGTCTTATCAATCGGAAATTTTCAAACAATCAAAATTCACCTAGAAATATTACTGATAAGGTGAAAACACCAAAATTATTATCACCAAGATCACAATGGCGTTTCGTTAATCCTAGAACGGATGTTCTCTCTTCTACAATACTGGAAGATTGTAGAGAAGATGAGAAAAGTCCAAATAATTCAATGGAGAAGAAGAAATCTGACAGGAATACATCTGAAACTAAAAATGATATTAAACGATCACTTTTCAGTACAGATTTAACAATAAGTACAAACAATACAACTAATACTACTACAAGCAATATTAATGATATAAAACCGTATTTATCAATATCGCAAAAATTACAAGCAAGACGGGCACAATTTTTTGAGAATCGTCCATTATCACCACCGACGACGGCAAGTCTACAAAATAAACAAACCGTACAGGAAAGGCAAAATAAACGTACGATACCCACATTAGAAACAGCATTCTAGGGTTTGTTTCTTTTTTTTGTGTATATAACTTTTATATTTTCTATATCAGTTTTGTAATTTATTTTATTTATATCTAGTCGCCAACAGATTTTTACTGTTTTGTATTTCTTTTCACACAATGGCATACTTCCTTCATGTACAAATTTTTGCTGTGCAAAAACAAAAATCCCTAAGAATTAACGCTTTATCGGTCAAATGTTTTTATCAAAATAAATTATTGCAGTAAAATATTAATATATTGGATTTGTAAATAAATTATTCATTTCCTAAATTGAGTTGTTTTATTTTGTGGCGTTGTTAAATCAACTTAAAGAAACACCGATATTATCTAACATATTATGCATTGGAATGAAATCTAAATGTATTTAAATAAATACATATTAATTCGAAAAAGGGGAAGAGAAAAAAACATGAAATATATTCAAATATAAACATTAATGAAAAATGTTTGTTGAACAATTCAAAAACCTTGTTGGAATTGTCTTGAATCCATACGATTCTGGATAATTTCCAATTGTCGTTTCGCTTCACATTGCGGGAAATTTTGTAGATCGTAATACTGTGGAGCTATCTTTAACAACCAATCAGCTATAAAAATGTTGTAAAATTTACTCAACAATAATAAAAAATTAATAAAAGTCTTACGTTTTATATCAGTAACTGTTCTTATGTAATTTTTGGTAGTTAACACAAATTCATTATAGATAACCCATTCTGGTTTATGATCTAAACATGTAGATGGATGGAGTTGTACATTTTGATTATCTTTAATTGTTAAATAATGCCCGGTTCTTTCTAAATGTGCCACCTAAAAGTTTATTTTAATTTATTTCCAATACGAATAAATAATTTGTAAAAATAAATACCTGCATGAAAAATCCGTTTACTAAAGCTTTCCTAATATTTATATAATAATCTTTACTTGTGAAATCTGTTGAAGTTCGTTTCAAATTGAAACGATCCATTATACGCGACAATTGTTGGCGTACATTGTCAGCTGATTTCAATGAACGATAATTAACGAAATTATCGTAACACCATTGTGGATCCTCCATACCTTAACGATCATTATTAGATTATTATCTATTTATTTATTTTTTAATAAAAAATTTGACCTACTTTGTTTGAAAGCATGATAAACATTGAGCAAAGTTAAATGGTCTCCATCGATGTGTGCAAATCTCATCTTGGCATCATCGGCTGCTTTCTTGGCCTCATTTGGTCTGATGAAACACTGTGGGACTAAACATTGGAGCAGGGCAATTTGTGCCCGTATCCAACCAATATAGTTGCGCTCTCAAGCGTTTCCTACAGAGCTACCTTAGTCAGAACAATTCGAGCAAAACAAAATATCGGGATTTTGTTTATATTTGAATCACTATACAATTTTTACAGAATGTTTCTTTAAATTAAATAGGGGAAAACATTCTGTACGACTACTACACAATTCGATGCAGCTTATTTTCTTTCTTGTCAAATTGGTTTAAAAGGATATAGCCGGATAAGCACATGAAATTTGCCCTCAGAGATTTTTGAAAATTCATATGGCTGATCGAGTTACGAGGGGTGGGGCAATTAAATTAGAATATATTGTATTAATATTATTATAACTGTATTTGTTTATGATATACAGGGTTGCTGCTATAAATATGCCAAATTCATATGAAACTCCTATTAGTTGACGGGTGATTGGAATAATACTTAAAGGATTTTCAGAGTCATCTCTGTAGAACATTATAGTCACAAAAAATTAATACTGGCATTTTTTTTTAATTAAGTTATAAATTTTAGGGTTGAAAAGTTGAAATTTTCAAAAAAATCTTTTTTTCAATTAGAAATCGATCAGCCATATGGATTTTCAAAAATCTTTGCCGACTATACCATTTAGAAGCTTTATGAGTTTATGACTCATTTTTTGTTTTGCTCAGAATATGCTCTAAAGATTCAACTCAAACAACTTTCGAATTCATTCAAGGTTCCTATTGCTCATGAATAAAAATTCTAAACATACTGCTTGTTAACAATAAAAGTAACATTTTAGGAACCCTGAAATTGGAATTTAGGTAGCATACAATTTGATAGAATCCGATCAAATTTATACTTGTTTTGTATTGTTTATAAATTACATTTAAAGAAAGAAAAAAAATGTTTTTTTGTTGTTATAAATACCTGACAACATAGCCGTTATTGACAATATTTCATTTGAACAATTATGATTACAGCTGGCAATCAACATTTTCGCCAATTGTGGATCTAATGGGAATTCAGCCATAACAGCACCTAAATCAGTTAAATTACCATCATCATCTAATGCCGCCAAATAATTTAATAATTCCAATGCACGCATTAATGTTTCTGGTGCTGGTGGATCCATAAAATCAAAATGTACTAAATCATCAATACCCAATTTTTTCAATTGTAATACAACTGAACCCAAATTTGAACGTAATATTTCTGGATATGTATTATCTTGCATTTCATTTTTATATGCTTTCTCTGTATATAAACGAAAACATTTACCAGGTCGTGTACGTCCAGCACGACCAGCTCTTTGTTGTGCTGATGCTTTACTTATTGGTGATACTAATAATGATTCAACACGTATACGTGGATTATAAACTTTCTGTTTAGCAAAACCAGGATCAATAACAAATACAACACCATCAATTGTTAATGATGTTTCAGCAATATTTGTTGATACAACAACTTTACGTCCAATTGCACCATTTGATTTAGTTGGTGGTGGTTCTTCAAAGATACGTTGTTGTAAATTTGGTGGTAATGTTGAATATAATGGTATACATTTCAATTCACCAACTTCTGGTCCTAAATTATCAATTTCACGTTTTATACGTTTACAAGCTACTTCAATCTCTTCTTGTCCAGTTAAAAACAATAATATATCACCAGCAATCTCTTCACACATATGTATTTGTATAACTGTACGTATTGCTGCTTCTAAATAATCACGTTCTGGTTCTGGTGTATAAAAAATCTCAACAGGATGTGTACGTCCAGGTACATTCATTAATGGTGCATTATCGAAATATTGTTGAAATTTACCAGCATCCAATGTCGCAGACATTATAACTAATTTTAAATCAGAACGTTGTTTTATTACTTCTTTTAATACACCCATTAATATATCTGTAGCTAATGTACGTTCATGGGCTTCATCCAATAGAATACATTGATAAGCTTCCAACATTGGATCACTCATACCTTCACGTAACAACATACCATCCGTCATGTACCTTTTTAAATTTAAATAAATAAATATATGTACATATATATATATGTAATCAAATTTTGAGAAATTATTTAATAATTGTAATAATAACTCACTTTAGAATTGTTTTAGATGAGGAACAATCCTCGAAACGTATACTGTAACCGACTTCTTGTCCTAATGCCACATCCATTTCTTCAGAGACACGTTGTGCCACCGACATTGCAGCAACACGACGTGGCTGTGTACAACAAACACCTTTTTTACCAATTGAACGAGCAAATTCAACACACCATTGTGGTATTTGTGTTGTTTTACCAGAACCAGTCTCACCAACCAATACAATACATTGATTCTCATTTAACAAACGCATAAAATCTGTCTTATATTCGAAGACAGGCAATGTAATTCGTTTCCTGTACAATTCATGATAACGATTTGTATACTGTAGACCAGTATATGGATTTATTGAAGAATTTATTGGTGTTTGTGGTGTTGAATTTGATCCACCTGATCCATCACTATTAAAACAAATACACAAGGAAATGATAAGTAGACAGGCAAATTAACCATGTTTCATCAAACTTACCGTTTCTTCTTCACAAACGCGTCAGCCACTTCAATTCTACGTTTAGACATCTTTAATATGATTAACAATTATAATTAAACAAATAATTACAATGAAATTATTTAAGAAAATCTGCACGAGGTACAACACTTTTGTACGAATCGAAAATCGATAAAGCAGATCGCCCGGTTACCGGCAAGCTACGTTGCCACAATCCTCAAACAAATAATGCCAAATTTATCAATTATTAAATCAACGTTTTTTTACATTGTAATAAAGCATAATACAAACAAAATAGATTGAGTAAAATTATAGAAACAAATTATAGTATATTGAAGTGTCAGTAATTGAATTTTAGTACAACTCAATTTTGTTATTGTTGTACAATTTACTGACAAATTGCAAAGTTTGACAACGTTGTCGATGAGGTGTTAAAAGTTAACGTATTGTGGCGGGATTTTTGAATTTAAAATTAAGGAACGCCTAAATCAGATCTAGATCAAATTATAAATAATTTTCAATTAATAGAATTGATAAGATTAATTAAAGAACTTTCAATTGACACCAAATACATTAAATTATCTTAAAAATTGTCAAAGTTATGACAAGTTAAAATTTATTTTTCGTCTGGCGCATCCACCATATGTTACTTTGCGATATACAGGATGTATGCTCAAAGTATGGACAATTCGAACGAAACTCGTAGTGATTGACGGACGTCAATCACTACTTCCTGGTGGAAGTTTTCTCTGAAAATTTCTTATTTTCTCTAAAAAATTCAATTTCAAAATCCATCACTCGTCAACCATATTTAATTTTTGCAGCGCTACATATAGTCTTTTTTAGCCGAATTAATGTGTCCATACACGTTCATTCAAGTTGTTTAATATAGAGTTTGCTTGTATCGTTATAGAGGGCGTTGTTTATTGCATATTTTTGACAGTAAGAAATCAATTTTTTGTTGATTTTTTCTTACTTTTCATCAAAGTCGAAAATCGAAAATTCCTCAAATCCGACATTTTTTTCAAAATTATCAATTAATATTAAATATTGATAAGAATATATAGTTTATATTTCATTGAGAGTTATTGCCATGAATGCAATTCTATTGAAGAGTACAAACCGTCACAAGTTGAGGTTATATCAAACTTGGGGACAACTATCAAGATTTCTCACAAATCAAACAACAGAGAAAGTAATGTATACCATAATTTTCCAATAATATTTCTATTATTAATTAATTAAATTTAGAATTTCTCTAGTTTAATTGTATTTTTTTTATAGAAAGGATTAGTATTGGGTGTGTACAGTAATGAATGTGATGGTATTGAATTAACAGAAACTGCAAAGAAATTCAACGAAGACTGTTGTGGAAAACTAATCGAACACATTCAACTGTAAGTAATCAATCAATTTTTTCACCCTTATTGAATTAAAAAAAAAAAATTGTAAAAGAACATCTGACCTGAAACTTTATTCACAAAAAAAAGGTGGTCTATATTTGTTTATTTTTTAATACAATACAAAATAAAAATAGATTGTAATTCATCCGGAAAGATGATCAAAAAGGTTGAAACTATGTCAACAAGTTGTCGATCATCTACGTTTATGTACGTGTTGCGTCATAAAGTCCATCTATAATATTGTGTGTTTATTATGGAAAAATCCGTTTATCAGTTAATGATTTGAATTGTATGAGAGAAAGTTGTTGAGTGGTGAATTAATATACAAATATTTGTAAATATATTCCACCTATTTTAATGTTAATTTATGTATTTTGTTAGTATTAAATTGTTTAAATAATTGTATCGGTTGTTTCAGGTCGGTGTTGTTCTTCGTATAAAATAAATTTTGTTGTAAATTTTTATTGTTGTTGTTAATTATTAAATGATGGCATCGAGTCGTGATGGTCGTAGTAGTTCAGCATCATCGCATAGTAGCACAAATTTACCAACGAATCGTACATCATCAATACGTACACCAAAACGACAACGTTCAACAATTAGTAATTCAATTGATGAAAAAACATCAGATTTCTCATGTCCTGTTTGTTTCAATTTAATTGATGAAGCATATATAACAAAATGCGGACATACATTCTGTTATAATTGTATAAAAAAATCAATAGAATCATTAAAACGTTGCCCTAAATGTAATGCATCAATAACTAATGAAGATATGATATTTCCAAATTTTTTATTAAATGATTTGATAAAAAAACATAAAACTAAATTAAATAATATGGAAATATTTGGTATAAATCGTGATAATAGTAGTGAATTTATTATTGGTAGTGGTAATAGTGGTATTAGTGGTAATAATAGTGCATGTACATCAAGTGATGGTTTAAAAGATTTCATAGCAACTGAATCACAAAATTTATCATTACCTGATGTTAATGTAATGTTAGAAGTTTTAACACAACGTAAACAGTTATTAGAAGCTGAATCGTGTGCAGCACAAAATCGTTTATTATTAGAATTTTTAAAACATTTATTAAAACAAAAAAAAGAACGTCAATCACAAATAATAAAAGAGATTGCAATTATTGAACATGATATAGATGAAGTTAATAATAAATTAAAAGAAGTACATAATAAATGTCCAACATTAGAAGATGTTGAACGTACAACAGCATCAGCAGCATCTGAAAATGATCAAGCTACTGTTAGTGCTGTTAAAAAAGAAATGATTGATTTAATTGATAATATTGGTACATCAACAGGACGACGTGAAGAAACACAAGAGATAATTAGTAGACAAGGTACAACATCATTAGCAATGCGTAGACGACGTATGCATGCACATTTTGATGATTTTGTTGATTGTTATTTTAATGCACGTTCTAAAGATTTATTTTTTGGTAAAGATAATATTGATAAAACACGTATTAATAATGATGATATAAGTAGTGGTTTAGACGAATTCCGTGAGAATTTAATTAAATTCTCTAAATATAATTCATTACGTGTATTAGCTACATTAAATTATTCAAGTGATTTATTTAGTAATTCAACAATTGTATCTAGTATTGAATTTGATAAAGATAATGAATTTTTGGCTATAGCAGGTGTTACAAAAAAGATTAAAGTATTTGATTATAATGCTGCAATAAAAGATACAGTTGATATACATTATCCATGTATTGAAATGTTATCAAAATCGAAAATATCTTGTGTTAGTTGGAATAGTTATCATAAAAGTATATTAGCATCTAGTGATTATGAAGGTACTGTAACAATATGGGATGCATCAACTGGACAACGTACAAAAACTTATCAAGAACATGAGAAACGTTGTTGGAGTGTTGATTTTAATGAAATTGATACAAGATTAATAGCATCTGGTTCAGATGATGCACGTGTTAAATTATATTCATTAAATAGTGAACATTCAATTGCAACATTAGAAGCTAAAGCGAATGTATGTTGTGTTAAATTTAATCCAAATAGTTCCTGTCATTTAGCATTTGGTAGTGCTGATCATTGTGTACATTATTATGATTTAAGAAATATG